>VZSF01009054.1:1061153-1446170 GCA_013398295.1 Chionis minor | reverse complement strand
CTAACTTTCATGTGTATGTATATAGAAATCTTTAGTTATATGTTCTGTATAATCTGTAGAAATATAGAATAGAAATACAGAATATTCTATATAAATATAGACTTTAATACTCTATTTGTAATATCTCTATAAATGTATAGGAATAAATAAATATATATTTCCTGAAAGAGCTTGTAGTGGGAATGTCGCGATGAAATTATTATGACTATAAACATAAACTATCCATATAATTTAAAAAGTGAATAGAACTGGTTTATATGAAGAAATTTTGAACTTAAAAGGTTGGAGTATTCTTATTGTGTAAATCTTGTGAAAAGATTGTCATATTCCCTTCCAAATAGGCATTTACCTCTAAGGAAAAAAGCCTGGACTAACAGAAGCCTTTCAGACTCATTGGGTTTCCCTACCTCATTTTCAGAAGTCCTTCTTCTGCACTGGACCTTACCTTCTGGCCTGATGCTGTTGAGGCGCCCACTCATACTGCAAACGTGATCATAAAGGATCTTGATGCTGGGCTTGAACGTGTGTGTTGATGAATTGGCTGTAGAGTGATTGGCATTCTTGTCGCACGCGTCGTTACCTGGGGTTTGGGATTTTGTTTTGCTATTCCACATCAAGGAGTGACAGAGCACCAGCACGGAGAGCACTGCAATCCGGAGAGCAGCAGAGAACCAGGAAAAGTGGAGGCATCTTATGAGGGAGGTTAAGTAGCCAGACCATGTTGTGACCTTGGCAACGGGACGGCCTGAAGACCTTCCGGGTTTCTGACAGATATCATGGCTTGATCATAGCCAAATTACACACTGGCCATGTATCCCACAGAAAAAAAGGATGTCATTATGCTTTCTCTGGATATTGGGTTTTTTTCTTTATATTCTGTCTTGCATCTATACAAAATACCTCAGCAAAAATGTTCCAAGTAATGATTCACTCTCTTATGCTTTAGTTATCTGAAATGTGAATGATATCTCCCGAAGTAGTAGACAGAGATGTTCCTGCAAATTTTAAAGCTACAATTCATAGGAAGCTTTATTAAATGGTTATGTCACGGCATAGTTCAGTTATCTATATCATCATAGTATCACAGGACAGGAAAGGTTTCATTTCTTTATTTAATTGGAAATGCACATAGAAGAGATCGCCACTAAAACATCATCCATCTGTTTATATTACTCTTTCAGGGATATTGTAAATCGTGCTTCATGTACCATAAGATTTTATAATATTGCATGCAATTTGCTACGTAAAAAGCATTAACACTTCCAGAAATATTTGTAATGTAGCCTAATTTTTAATATATTGGTCTTTTAAACATCTCTCTTTTTTATTTTTTCTTGGGTTTTTTTTGGTTTGTTTTTCTCTTTTAAATTTGGAACCTTCATCAAACAGAAACATGTTATAGACATTTAGAATGTCACTCTGGAAGCAACTCCCTTAACCTGCCTCTGTGCCGATGATATATAACCAAGTTTAAACTCTCAGGCTCTTTTTTAGGTATTCAGCATACTCCAATATCACTTAGGTGATAGTACTTTCTAGGACGAAGCACATGGAATGTTCTCCAGAAAGAGTTAAACTCATTTATTCAGCAAACAGATCTTCCCTGGGAATAGTGCTAGACTGTGGGATAAATTCCCATGAGAGTTGAGTGTCATTTTAAAGCTTCCACTCCAGATGCAAGACGTGTTTCTTCAATCTTGCTTTTTCTTAATGAAGAAAAGCACTCATGTCCAATGTATGCAAATTAATTTCAATCTAGAAATAAAAATCTAATCCAAACATTTTGTCTTATGGGCAATAAAGTTGCTATTAGGTTTGCCTGCTGTAATTGTGGAAGATATTCAGGCCCCCCAGCTGGGGCCATTTTTAAACATATATCAGATGTAATAAGGGCAGTCACCACTACTCTCAAATTGTAGTAGTCTGTTAAAAAATAAATAAAAGATGGCTGTTTCTTCATCCCTGTTGGCAAACATAGAGGTCAACATGAATGGTCAACAACACAGAAGTATTAGGGCAATGGCAAAAATTCACTTGTCCTGGATTTGTAGCTTGCAAAGTGAACACTGCTGAATGCCTTTGAGTCTTTGTTTTAAAAAGAGAATTGTAAGGCTTGTTGGAAGTGTTGGAGACAATACAATTAAACCATTCGTTTAGAAACAAAGTCACTGCAGTAGCTCAGATAGTGCAAGTTTGCCAGGTCTTTTTCACTGTATCAATGAATCTTCTATAAACCTAGATTAATTTAACTATATGACTGTATTTCGCCAGGAGGTGATGGCCTTACCTGCTTTAACGTGGAGACATTTAATTGCTTTCCCCAAAAGAAACATTGTAAAATGAAAGATAACTCTTATACACTACAGATAGTATATGATGATAATTTCCCCCATAATATCATCCATTTTGACAGTAAAGATCTAGCCTTTCTGCTCTTGAATTATCCCCTCAAAACCGCTTCAGGGAAGAGGTTCATGTTAACCCAAAGTGCTGAAATTGTCAGACAGAGCCCATTGAAATGACTGTGGTAAAATGAGCTTCAGTGATCTGATGATTCATCTTAATCAATTGCCTAGTATCATGTATAAAATTGTCTTTCTCAATGATACATGTGGATAATACAGATACAACATTATTCTCACCAGATACTGCATAATTAACCGTGCCCATTTATCTTCTCACACACATGCAAATCCTTAGTAACAACTGCAAAACTCAGCTGAGAGCCAGTTTAGAAAAGAAAATGTAGAAATCAGTAAGAAAGCTGTTGAACTGAGTTTGGTGTTATATATACATAAGCTGAAAATTTGAATCCTGACAAAAGGATAGCTGTTTGATCCGTTAGGAGTTTTAAATTTCTGGCAGGTGGGGGTGTTTTGGTGTTTGGGTTTTTTTATTTATCTGAAAAAAAGAATTTGTCAGCCTTTCAAATCAAGAGTCATAAGAGATGTGCTGGAAGCTAGTTGACTTAGAAATTCATTTATTACAGATGCACATTCTTTGTAATTAGATTAACAGATGTTATTAACAGGCTTGGGGGTGTGGATATTCTAATATCTCATGAGATGGCAAGACACTTCCATCTGCTTCTGGGTGCCAAAATGAGTAGCAATACTTACTTTTAAGCTCATTATCCTCCACAATAGAAATTATTGATCATCGTAGTGTTGTCTGAATGTTAGTGGTAGTTTTATTAATGAGCAATACCTAAACAGTATAATGTGTAATTTACTAACTGTGGTGACAGAGCAATTTTTATGTGATCACAGCTTGCGTGATCACATGCACAGCAAGTCAAAACCTGTTGTATTGCTGTGCAGCGTTAACATACCTCACACAAAATAAGATGATTCCTTTTCTACATACAACTAAGGGAAATGAATGGAGGAATTATCTTTTTCTGGGCAGTGGTAAGTAGCCCACCCAATAGCTCGTTCTTCATTCATGTAAGAATCAGCCAAAACAGTTTTTGCAGTCTTGCATAGTTCAACACTTCCCCAAAATTGTTTAAAGTAATTGTGTTTCATTAGATTGGAAGAGCTTGTTGCCAGCATACTATTGAGAATTCACAAATATTAGTAATTAAACTAGAGCAATTGTTTCTAGGAATTGACATGCATGCCAGAAGTAAGAAGGTAGTTGCTTGCGATTTACTTCTTCTGTTCTTAAACATCTCTACTGTAGATTATTTGTGTTGCTAGTTTATTTTCCAAAGGTATCACTAGATTAGGAACGTGTACAAATTGGCTGCAAGTACATACAGTCCAACTAATTGATTAGAATAAAAAAAGTTTCACTGAGATTTGCAAAGAAATTTCTAGGTGTTTGCTTTCCCTATTGAGTACTTAATACTACGGTGTTTTATAAACCTTGTCTGCCTTTATTCAGTCCAGGACACTGAGGATGAGTTTCAAAGGTTATTCAAGAGAAATTGTTTGTAACTTGCACTTTTCTGTCAACGCTTTCTACTTGACAAGCTTAGACTTGCTTAGACTTATTCTCGCTTGCTGATGCAGGGCTTATTGATCTGTACAGATCATTTTTGAATTAACAGAAACATCAGAAGCCTGAGCTGGTGTTTATTTACATCTCAGGGCATCCTGGTTTAGGAAGAAGAAGAACTTAAAGTGTATATAAATATTACATATTTCTGCTTCAAATAAAGCACTTCCTGCCAGCATCTTGGCACATAAATTATACTAGCGTGATTGCCTTACATTAAGACTGCCTGACATCTGACATTACGTTCACTGATGTGTAACTTTCCACCACCATACACATTACCTCTGCATTTGTCCCTGTGCTTAATCAGAATGAATCAATTGGAAGTATTATTTTTGATGCATAAGATGACTTTAGCAGGTTCTGTAGAGGTCACGGTGAAGAGTGGAGGTTTGTCCATAATAAACCTTGCTTGAGTTATTATTATAGCTATCTTAGAGGGCCGTAATAAATGAGAGTGAGTATGTGGATGTGAAATAGCATACTTCGTTGCAGTTTCATTTTGTTTCCCACCCTTTGGAACAAAGATTTCTTGATCCAAAATAACTTTTGTGTACCTTTTATCACATTCAGAATAAGAAACGCTTACCTTGCTTCAGCTCAAAGAATAAAAAGACTATTTCAGGATGTCAGTCAATCTAAAACGCACATGAGAAATCTCTCTGGTGGTAATGCTCAGCACTCAAACTGTTACTACGCTTTGCAGCAAAGCATTCAGACCTTTCTGAATTAGACTGTGCTCTTTGAAAAATGTGAGTCTATCTCGATTGATGGTACGTTTATATGTACATTATCTTCACCAGTGTACTCTGATGGGGCATCTGTTTTAATCTTACAGAACTTTGACAGTGTCTCTCATAAGCTTACAAATTGAGCAAGTTTCTTTTCAAACTAATCAAGTTCCAACTGACAACCTGGGCCATCTTCCTATTTTAAGTAGTAATAACATATTCGTCCTCCTCTATCAAGTTATGACTAATGGATAGGAATATTAACATCTTTAATATGTTATTATCTAGCTTCTGATAATCTAAGGGAAATAGAAAGTTTTAGTAGTGGAACCCGTGATGTTCCTTCATTAAATAATTAAAAGAAAGCAGAGAGCACGTGGAATGCACTAAAATGCTCTGTCACCTGCTACACTAATACAGTGCTTGTCATCTGTATAATAGCCTAGCTATTATTCTTCTAAATTATTGACTGAATGGATGATATTTCTATTTGAAGTGGTACTAATATTTGGTGGTTTTGTCTTTGTAACAGTGCTGTGTTCAGAAAATGCATGTCTGACTCCGCTTTATAAAAAGAACTTGGAACAGGAGAACAGTGAATGTTTAGAGAACTCTACCTGATCCATAGCTAAAATTTGCTACAGGAGTCTGTATGAAGAGTAAGCCTATTAAAGTTCTCCATTTTGACCTATACATTATTCCTTATTCTTGTGATTTCCCTAAGGTCTTGAAACTGCAGTTAGCCGCCTGAGGGCTTACTTATATATTAGTGCATAAATCCCTGACTTTAAAGGTTGTAAAGATGGAGGTTGGTTGTTTTGGTTGTTTCAAGGTTCCTGTTTTGCCAGTTTAAGCTTCAGAGCTTGAGTGAGTGACTGCATTTATTACTTAGGTGGGAACTGTGAACAATCATGTGTCCTGGGGTCAGGCTTTGGAGACTCCTATCATCCCCTAAGTTAAGACATGACACAATTTAGTGCCACGCGAGTGACATCTCAGCCTTGACACCTGTGAGTGCTGTGAAGTTCACATGAGGTCATTCAACGTTCCGGTACCTGGAAGCTTTTTGAGTGTCTATGGTTTAAAAAAATAACGTCTCCTGATTTAGCTTAATCTCTCTGCTGCTCCTAAGGTGGATGAAACTCAAGGCAGACAATCAAAAAGAAAATCTTCAGAAGGAATGACTTTAACATGGGTTACCTGACTAGGGACATGTTAGTGGATTGAGAAAAGTAACATATTTCTAATTTTTTTTGCTAACCTGGCTTACAATAATTTGGTCAAAGTGCCTGAAAGATCTGGGGTCTATTGTTCTTTGTTATAGTTTGAAGGTACTGATGTTTTGTTTTTTCATTTGTCTTAAATGTTTGTGGATATGACCCACTCTAAGGTACGGTGGGTTGATATTTTTTGCTAGTGAACAGGCCACTACGGAAAACCTTTAGCGCGTCACTGTCTTCGTGCAGTTACAGCTGATTCACTGCCTTAACCTGCGATTGGTTCAAGTTATTGTAGATTTAAGGGTTTCCGGTTCAGCTGCAAGTTTATGATCACATTATTTCTCTAGCACAACTTTTAGTCGTTTCCGAGATTTTAAGACAACAGCTGTGAAACCAGGAAACAGGTTTGTGTGTGTGTGTGTGGTGGGTTGACCACAGCTGTCGCCACCCAGCCGCTCGCTCGCTCACTCCCTCCTCAGCAGGGCAGGGGGAGAAAATAAGATGAAAAAGCTCATGGGGTGAGATAAAGACAGGGAGATTGCTTACCATCATGGGCAAAACAGATTTGACTTGAGGAAAATGAATTTAATTTATCGCTAAATAAAATAGATTTAGCGGGTTAGAAACAAAGACACACACTAAACCACCTCCTTACCCACTCCCTGTCTCCCCTCCATTCCAAACTCCGCTGCCCTCTCTGTGGCGCCTCCTCCTGCCCGGGGCGGTGTCTCCCCCGTTCCGCCCTGTCTCCATCCCCGCTCCCCGCGGCGCCGCCAGCCCGGCTGAGGGGCTCGGCTCTGCCCGGCCCTGGGGCCGCGGGAACCGGCGGGAACCGGCCGCGTCCGGCGCGGGGCGGCGCCTCAGCGCCCCTCGGAGGGGACCCCGCTGCCCCACAGCCGGCGCCCGGGCACCTCAGGTCTGGTCTCAGGGCGCGCTGGCATGGTTGGAATCTTGAAATCACGCCATATCTCTGCTGCTGTTGCTGCTCAGGTAACTGCTAACAAAGCAGCGAGGTGTGTTTTACGTGGGCCTGTGGTAGGGAAAAGGGTAAAGCCTTGGCCGTGACAGGAGAGAAACGGTCGGGCAGGTAACGCCCGGGTCGGGCCCAGCGCCGGGCCTTGTCCCCACAGGGGTTTGGCCTTGTTGTCCACACAACGTCCCAAGTGTCCTGCTGCCTGGAAAGCAGCGCTCTGCAGCGCCGAGATCCAGTGCTGCTACGAGCTTGTGTAGGAACAGGGCTCCAAATAGCCCTGGGGGGAAAAAAAAACCACCAAAAACCCCAGTGTAACCCATCATATTCAGTGAGACATAAAATGTTGAAATCAGAGGCCAAAATTATTTATAACAGTGGTTATGCAGAAATCCTGGCACAGGTTAAAGCGTCGGTCGTGAAATTGCACGGTAGTCGAAGGTCTTCTCTCTGGATTACAATATTGGCCAAATAGCTGACTGTTCCGAAAAACGCCTGTCATCTTCTGAAATGATAGAAGAAAGGATACAATTAACTCTAAAATGGGGTTCTGGGAACATTTCCACTTTCTAAGAGCAGAGAAGATTGTTTCCTGGGAAGTAAAGAACATTTTCAACACTAGTTCTGGGAGACTGCATGTGTAATATATCTAAAAATGCTCTAGCATCTTAAAAATGATAAAGACAGAAAAATTAGATCACATTTTTGAGACAAAAATGGTGGAGTATTGCAGACAAAATTTATCCATAATTTGAGGGGTAGACTGTATGTTGCACTGACAAAAGTAGTAAATTATCTCTAATTTAGGTGAGAATATTGGAATTGAAATTAAGATTTCAACAATTTTGTTTAATTGTGAGGAAGGAAGAAATGCAGCCTTTCAAACTGCTGACTTCAGGAGGGAGAGAAAAGTAGTTATGCAGCTTCAAACAAATTTGGTTACGCATGTGGAGATGATGCACGCATATGAGCTAATATACACACCATATATTGTATTTCTTTCAGCCAACTGTAATATTTCTCGCTATAAATACAATAAAATAATTACATGCTGCTATTAAAAATCCCCCATAAGAGAATGATTTGAGATCTTTTTTTCTTTACACTGTGAAGGCTATGATAAAAACAGTATCAGAATTATTAAAATTACCTTAAAGAGATATAAGTAGCCAAAGAATTTTAAATCCATTCTTCCTAGTTAGGAGCTGCAGATGAGTGCAATGCATGTCATTTTATCATAAAAATATCGCATCTGAAATAGGGACACAATTAGATAGACTGTAGCTGAGATAGAATCATGAAATGCAATTCGTCATAAAATGCCTTCACTTCTACTTACAACTTTGAAATTGTTCCTTTTAGAGATTGGAGGAAAGCTGAGAACCAGGGCTCTTATTTCTTATTTTCTTATTGCTGCAAAGGGATAAAGTTAGCTTTGTTATAACTTAGTTTTTCTAAGCTATGGCAAATGAATAAAAATCATGCTTTTCTGATATTTAGACAATTTACCTAATATTTAAAGAGCGGTTGCTAAATAAGTATTTTCAGAGTGGTGCATTGTTCTCCATATAAATGAATTAAGTAGTAACCATCCTGACAGGTGACCATGTTTGGTAGATCTTTATCATTCATATAGACAAAATAATTCGGTCTTATCTCCCATTTTTGATAGAGAACCTTGGTTTTTAATCTGCATGAGGAAGAAGTCCAGTTAAGCAGAACTGGAGTTTCAAAGTTCCAAAGCCTTATTTTCCCATTATGTATAATACAAGTATTTTAAGATATTTTTTTTCTAGAGTATTGAGCATAAAATTTTATTAGTGCATGCAGTCAGGATCCTTACTGTAAAAGGACCCTTAAAAATTGCCTCATGATATGGAAGTTTTAATATTGAAGGGCTGATTTTAACTGCCCTTCAGTTAAAAGCAAAGCAAGAATAGGTTTCCCTAATAATAAAAATAATGAACAATTAACAAGCAAAATCACGATTTCACAGATAGCGGACCATCTAAATGTATTCAGACTTTAAGAAAAAGAAAGGCTGCATTAAGTTTTAATCAAATTTCACAGCTGCTGAAATATATTCGTGCCACATTTGATTGACAAGTCTAACACAAATAACCCAATCTATAAAGAAAAGTGTTACATTTAAGGTCAGGCATGTCATTTTCATTTACCTGTGTTCAAAATGCATAGCCCTGAAAAGCTGTGTTATTTCCAACAGATTCTATTAATTTCCTTTATCAACTTTATTTTTATCTACTATCCATACCAATGCTTCTCCAGAGGACTAAAATGAGTCTGCTGAATGCTCTTACTTTTTTGAGAACACAGTAATAATTCCTTACTTTCTATTTGTATGTTATTTTCTTGTCTTCATCTATTCAGAGATTCATTCAGCTTGCTTTTTGAAGCAACCAAATTTCAACTAAGTCGAAGTATCCCTAAAACCCCCTAGATAGTTCAGAAAGTTTTTACATTTTTATGTTGTCTTTCTTTGGTTGACATCAGCATTCCTTTCAGTAAGCTTTGTTGGTGACTTGGCTTTCATGGAAGAGACTGAGATACTGCACAAAGGATCACTGGAGAGGAAAACAGAAGAAAAATGGGTCTTGGTATCAGCTGAGACAAAACAGATGCTGAAACAATGGGAAGATCTTGACTCAGTCTGTCTAAGAGTCAGCAGCTTATTAAGATTTAATAGCTAAAATATTTCTCTCAGAATTACTAGGAGGAAATTAAAAAGAACACTTGACTTCTACAGGTGATACCTAGATTTGAACAGTAAAAGATGACAACTATTCTCTAGATCTCTAGAAACATATTTTTTAGGTATGGACTGTTGCTAAGAAGGAAGACATTTTAGAAAATACTGTAAATAAAGTACTGGAGCAATGGAAAGGCGGTGGGAGGGCATGATGCGAGGAAGGAATATCTGATAGATGATTGTGGGAAGATGTAAATGTGCTGACTGTAGCGAAATTCCACCATTGTCAGAGAGTGGGACACATAGTTAGGATGAGAGATGACAGACCCTCTAAGCATTGCTCAGAAGGCTCCAGCTTCTAAGCTCTCGCTTGCAAGTGACAAAAAACCCCATGGCATAATAATAACAAGTAAGACCATAGAGCTCTTAATGTTAATTAATAACTATTTGCTAGTAACATATATTATTTTGGAATAGCCTAAGATTGCCTAGAATTGAATTATGATATTTTCTTAAATTGGGCGATGGGATAAATAACTTGCTATTCTTTGAATTTTTGAACTATTAATTTGTCATAAAATTGGTGTCTAGGTGACATCACTAACATGCCCGGTTTTTTCTACAGCATGTCTGAAGTTCTGTATCCTGTGCCAAATACAGTTCCTTTACTAATAATCTGGCGTAATAGTACTTGTTGAGCTACTGCAGTCAGATATTGCGGTTTCTTTAATATTCATGTGGGATGTTCTCAGCCATGTCTGAAGGACTGGGTAGAAAGGTTGAATCTGGTAGATGATAAAAGGAACAGAATTGTAAGGAATTCTGTGCAAGTCAGCTCTGTATGTTCAATTGACTAGTGTGCAGAGTCAGATTTCAAAAAAAAGGCACTTGTGAGATGAAGAAAAAAATGTCTAGTTGGATGCTGGAAAATGTTTAATAAAATTAAATATTTAAATTTGTAAAGTTTTCACATAAAGTTACTCATATGTCAGAGAGGCACTGGAACACCAAGGAATTTCTTCTGAAGTAGCGGTGTGCATTTTCCTAACTACAGTTTTATGATAATTATGTGAAGGACTTGTGTAGTATAACAAAAGCATTTGGTTTGATTGCGGTCATTAATTACTGAAGCAATTTTAAGTTATTTAAGAATTGGTGCCGGTGTAAGCATGTTCACCGTAAAATCAGTTTGTACTAAAGTCACGTTCTTGTGGATGAAACCTTTGGGCTTGAAAAAATACCATTCAGGTCCTCTAATGGTGCTTCCAGCAGGAAGGCTTAATGCTTTTCATGAGCTCTGTGTGTTTTGGGGCTTTTGTTGTT
Organism: Chionis minor; assembly: GCA_013398295.1. Taxonomy (NCBI): domain Eukaryota; kingdom Metazoa; phylum Chordata; class Aves; order Charadriiformes; family Chionidae; genus Chionis; species Chionis minor. The sequence continues at coordinate 1,435,217 of VZSF01009054.1, read as the reverse complement.
TTGGGGTTTGGTTTGGTTTTCTTACGTGTATCAACACTTAACAGGGCATAAGGTTTCTTAAAAGTCTTGGATTCTTAGTATTGCAACTTATACAGCCAGACAGAAAGCCACTGAGGTGGGTGCAGGAGTGCCTGTCTGCATCACATTACAAAGGAGACCTTCTGTGTTACAGGACCTTATTTAATAGGTATCTGCAGCAGCCAATGGGGCAGCAGTACAATACGATTTTTGAAATATTATTGAATCTTGTTACATTTCCATGTCGGTTGATGTTGTTTTGAGGCATTTGTGTTGCCTGGTCAGTGGCTGTGCTTGAAAATAAGAAATAAGGAAACAGATGGCAGTCTGCTTTTCAGTATGCTTTCCTCGATTTTATTACCTCTTCCCCTAGTGTTTCTGATTCCTTTAACAGTGGCCTAGAGAAGCTTCTTAGACATTTTTTACTATATTTGTTGAGTTTTAGAACAAATATTGTCATAGTGAATGCACAAAATTGTGTCTTATGCACTGAATAGGAATTTTTAATTTCATACAACATTAGCAGCTTGCTGCAGTAAGTCCTCAGACAGTGCATAGCTCAAAGGTAGTGAAGCAGAGAAAAGGAATATATACTTTTTCTTGAAAAATGAGACAAAATGCCCACGTCTGTGTCTCCATGTAACCATGAAGGTGAAGAAGCATCTCTTAATAGTAAAATTTTTATTTTGTGCTTATAATATGTCAAATACATTACTTCATTGTTAAAACCACACGTGTCCATATAGTTCAAATAGCAAACAGTGACTAAAAAGAGGATTAACAATTGTCTTGTGTTATACATTGCAACCTCTTTTTTAGGGAAAAAAAAAAAATTAAAAATTAAGTGGGATCATAGTAGTGATCCCACTTTATAGGCATGAAAGACGGACAACATGTGGTGATTCTGAATCAGAAGGGATTCATCTTATTTCAGGTGTCTATGACAAGAATGAAATCTTCAAGAATGAAATGAAGCTGCCAGCAAGTTTCTCCTGCCAGGCCCTTGTCTTTGCTCAGGCTTGTGGTTAGATAATTTATGTGGTCCACTCAGGATCTTCCAGCATCAAATAGTCGTCTTCTTCACTTGACCTCTCTTTTGATCCCATGAAAGGTTACATTTTATAAATTAAACACTGTGTTAAGGGAGAAAAGAGATTCCATAAAATATTTCTATTGATTGCAGTAATTCCCAGACTCAAATATAAATGAATTTTACCTGCAGTGTATGATGGCAGATGGGTTTGTTTATTGCCACCTGTTCTATCTGAGCCAGCAGCTGTATTTGTAAACTGGTAATACAGTATTTAGTAAATGGCCAGCTTTCTGCACTGATTTCAAGGTATTTGGGCTGAAAATCCCTTCCTTCTGAAAAGAGTAATGATTTATGTAGATTGCTTTATTTAGTTATTGTATGAAGCTACCACTTTATTCCTCAAAAATAAGGACGGATGTAATGTTATAACTTAGCCCTATCTCAAAGCAATTAAAATAATCTCTCTTAAGCTTAGTCAATGTCTATTAAAATTATTTCAGACATTTACACTTTGCTGGATTCTTTCTTAATGAGCTTGGAAAAAAATGATAAATGACAGGATGATAAATACGTTAAACTAGATCTGTTCACATACTGCTCTTACTGATTCATTGTATGTTTTTACTTTCAGGCTACTCATGTCTTTCTCATTACTCATTACTTTTTAATTTTCAGAACTACTTTGTGTGCAAAGCAGTATACACACTCACGGAAATGTAAAATGAAACAATCTAAGGATTGTATTCACCTAAAGGTCGTATTTTTTTCTAGTTAAAAGACAACACAGTAGATCATTAAAAGTTTCATTAATACTCAGTGAGTTTGTAGCTCTCACTAAAACACTGTTTTTTCTACTGAGCCAGGACAAAAGTTGATTTTCTTAATTTAAACCTTGTACAAAGAAATCCTAAGTGACTTCATTAGAAAGATGAACCGATGAGAACAGAAAGATGTCAGAAAAATAAGAGATTCTATAAAACTTGTAGTAACCTGAAATTATTACTAAATTAAATTAAATCAGTTGATTCTATGGCAAAATAATACTTTATGCGAATAAGCACTCATTAAATGGTATGTTCTTATTACTGTGAGAATTTTAAATACAAAGAGCCAAGTTTTAACTTTTAAATAGAACTATTTTCAGAACTTTGCATGGCACTCAAGTCTCTCAAGGAAATATCTTGTAGAATTTGTTAGATATAATTTTTAAAATATATGCTGTGCTATACTATAAAACGTAGTTCAGAAAGGGAATACAGTATTGTGAGTGTACATACAGCAAACATGTCTTGTGCATCTTTTGTCTAAGCTGAGGAATTCTAGTCTGTTTAATTGGTTTCTTGCTTGGAAGCAGTTCTGCATTGTTCATCAGTATTACTTACTGTTTCTTTTTTTAATTTTTTTGTAATTTTGCTGAGTTGAGGGGATGAGAGCTGCATGCAGCATTCAAGATGCAGGCTCATCACATATTTATATGGTGGCATAATAATATTTGTCTCTTCAATATAATTTTTTTCTCCTAGTAAAGCAAATTGAAGTCCCTGAAAAGACAGAGAGGGATGGGAGGTGGCAACATCATGAAACAACAGCGGAAATCCACATATCAGACACTGTAAATTGCAAAGCCTGGTAAAGAGTTTCACAGTTTCTGTCCCCAGAAAACCGTTGAATGGGAATCGCTAGTAACTTTAATGGAAAAGAAGTATCCTCTTGAAGCCCTCTAGCATGTTGTTAGAAAGCTGGCTCGGTGCTGAGCACTGCAGGCTAAAGCGCAGGATACAAAGGGGCGCTGAAAGCTTGAGTCGTCTCATGGTTTCTAGGCTTCTCACTGCAGATTTTTTTGTTGGACTGATGAGCTCTAACATGGACAAAAGTACAAATGGTCAGAGGACCTTCTCTTGGTAGCTAGCATGTAAAACGCCCAGAGATCCTGCTGTAAGTGAACTAGCTGCTCTGTCAGAAGCATCAAGGGACGCTAGAAATTCCCAATTCTACTGAGACTGACAAATAAATCTTTTGTTAAAGGATTTAATATGTTTATATTCATTTATTATGAGACATTCAGTTTGTCTGTTCCGTGGCTGACGTAGTTTTTAGGAAAGAGGGATTAGGCAGCATAAACAACAAAAAATGTCTCCTACCGAAATATTTTCTCTGTTTCCTAAGATCCTGCTTTGTAAGATGGCACAATGTTTTTGCTAAAATAGCCATTCCATGTTCAAAAGCACTGGATTAATAAGCAGTAGAATCCTCTGGAACTAATGAGTGGTATTAAAAAAACCCTAACAAATCCAGAGGGTTCTTCTGGGAAGAAAATAATTCTAAAATTTCTAACAGTTGTCTGTATTGATTCTCTAACTGAACGTATCCAAGAATAGCAGTGGCTGGAATAGTCGAAACTATCCTGAGAAATTGTTCCAAAATATCTAAAATGATGGCAATACTAGGGAGGATTTGCTCTGGTATTTAATATGAGTGGACCTAAGTAAACATTCTGTGAGTCAGAAAAATAAAAACTAGCAGGAGGAATAGACTTTCGTGAGAGTAATAGTAACCTACACCACCTTCTGTGGGTTTACAGAAATTGGAAACTGCATCCATGAATAAGTAGATATAATTTCACTTTTACTCCTAGCACTTTGATAATATAAAGAAAGAAATTTCCAAAGCTTGCTTTTATCTTCCTCTTGAGAGTTTGCTCGCAGGGATATCCGGGTCACTCAGACACAGATGCATGGCAATATATAATCAAAGCTTGAATTATAGAAGATCTTTAATGTCAGGCTTTTTTCTTTCACTTCCCTGGAGAAGGGAATTCTGAAACTGTATTGGTTTCTACTGCTAGAAACTTGTTGTGTTTCAAGCTGCCGGAGCACTTCAGGTGAGGTGGTAACTAGTTGCAGGGGTCTGAGCAGGAAGCATGAGCCCCCTGTATTCAGGAAGGAGTTGGGTCATGGCTGCTCTGGTAGGTCCATGGCACCAAAATGCAGGAAGCAGACTGAAGAACAGACGGCTCGTGAATGCTCAGTCTTTGATATAAATGTAGTAATGGGGACAGGTTTGCAAAGCAGAGAATGGCCTTGGAAGCATGTGAATTCTCTGTTCAATTTCCTTTTTCAGAAGGGTGGCAGGATCGAAACTTTGGGCATGATAGAGCTGCAGAGTACCAAAGAGCTAGAAGATCTGGGAATTTTAAAATCCTGGAGATGCTGATCCCTCTTGGCTCTTGTTTTAAAGGCCAAACAAATGGAGCACCTGCTAGTGCTTGTGCTTTTTGCCAGAACAGTAGAGACAACGTCTGTGCCCATCCAGGGCTAAAAATCTCACTTCAGAGAGTACAGCTCTTGAAGCCAGTCAGCAAAGCAGAATTCATGCATAATAGAAACTCATCTGTCAAAGATATAAAAAGGGGGTCTTAGAGAAGAGATGGAGAGCTAAATGTGCCTTCTAAAAGCAACAGACAACAAATTTTTCAGCTCAGCTGAGCAGTTGAGAGTAACAGAGACAAAAGCTCTTTTATATCTACATTAGATAAATGCAGAAGAGAGCTTCAGGTGAACTTCTATGAATACCGCTGGATAAAACATTCTTAATTCTATGTTCCGGCATATAAACACATATATATGCATTATGTGAATACACTGATGAGACTACAGCTGAAACACTGTCCAGTTCTGGGCTCCCCAGTTGGAGAGAGACATGGACATACTGGACAGGTCCAGCAAAAGGCCAGGAAGATGACTGAGGGAGGGGAGCATCTGACATACTGGAAGAGGCTGAGAGCTGGGATTGGTTATCCTGGAGTACGAAAGGCCTGGGGGCTCTTATCAATATGTTTACATACCTAATAGGCATAGCAAAGTATGGAGGCAGGCTCTTCACAGTGCTGCTCAGCGATGGGACAAGAGTCAACTGGCACAAACTGAAATACAGGAAATTCCATTTGAACAAAAGAAAACAACTTTTTTTTTTTAAAATGTGATGGGGTCGGACACTGGCACAGGTTGCCCAGAGAGGTTGTTGAGTCACTATCCCTGTTGATGTTCTAAACTGGGATAGAATCCTGGGCAACCTGCCTTAGCTAGGAGGAGGAGGTGATCTCCAGAGGTCCCTGCAGACCTCAACTGTTCTCTGATTCTTGGATAATATGGCCCCTTGGACAAAAGTTGAGTTTATAAATTCAGACCATAAGTAAACTTTTAAATTAAGGCAAGTAATCGTTAAATATTTACCAAGGATCTTGATAAATTCTACAGCTGTGAAGATTTTACACCAAGAATTAAATGTTTTCCCAAAAAGTGAACTGTAGTTCAAGCACAGATCCTGGACTTTTTTTATGCAAGTCAAAACCTTTCGAGGCTTCTCAGCTGTGTAGGACTGAATGTTGTCGCCTTAAGATTAAGAGTAAAATCACTTTTTAGAAAGAATCATATTCCTGCTGCACTATTTGAAATTTAATTTTAAAATTATATAAATATTTTTATCTACAATTATATATGCTGTCCCTGCAAGGATGACACTGAAAAACATTAATCTGGTTAATTAAACTTTAATCTATGTCTTAGCACATTTACATGTAGTGAAATCTTTCTTAGGTAATGGTCTTAAAGCTAGCAGTAGAGAGGATTGTAAAACCTGAAGAAAATGCTGTGTCGTGAGCTCCTTAAGATTAATACCAGTGTTTTATTTAAAATCATCAAAGCAAAGATTTTTTTACTAGGAGGTTCTAACTCTCTGGAACACCTCTAGCAAGTTCATTGAAAGTCATCTTTGTCTGCAGATGTGTCCCCTTACTCAGAACAAACTTTTCGATTGTGGTCTTTTTATTTAGAAAATATTAAGCAATGCTTGACAAATACAATTGTTGAGTTGATGAATACTTCACAGATACATGAAAGAGGGTTGGGATTTGTATTTTAATTGCATTTTAATTTTTATTTCTAATTGCTTTTTCTAAAATGAAAGAGACAATTTAGGAAATACACGGTTCCCTGGGGTTTTTCTGGGGTTTTTGTTTGTTTGTTTTGTAGGGTTTTTTTGTTTGCTTAGTTTTATTTTATTTTATGTTTTAACTGAGAACAAAGCAGTTGCTTCTCTGACCTTATCCCAGTGAAACTGTGTTCAAAGTGTTTTAAGACTGCAGGGACTTAATTCTCTCTAGAAGGTAATTAATGTTCTCCTCTTCAGCAAAATCTGCTTTACTTTTAAACTCTTTCTCCTAATTCAGCTGCATATCTGCCAGTTTTCCATCATCCAAACACACAGAACTTGATGTGATCGACAATCTCTTCCAATTTCCCTAATAGACAATTGTTGTTTTCCTGATTCAAGATGAATTTCTTAAGTCTGGAGTTTGAGTGCAGTTTTAGGTGACCGTTTCCCCAGGGATCATCAAATTTATCCATTTCATTCTGTTTCCTGCTTTAGTCTCTACAGCATCTCTATTAAGCTGCATTTTCTGTCTTCCCCCATGATTCTTTTTAGCAATTCAGCTTGCTGCCTTCTGTCGTTCTCCCAGAGAGTTTTCAGGACAGTGGCCAGCTGGCAAACTGCCTTCTCTAAGCTCTTATCATGTCATATTGCAGCATCTTTTTTGTTCACAATGGGTAGTTCAGGTCCAGAGAAAGATAGAAGACTAAAAGTGATTGCAATAGAATCAAGAATAGTGCTTCAAAATCAGCAGCAATATAACACCTGTAAGGTGACTTGCATACATACTTATGAACACAGCTTTTGATCAAGAAGTAACCTCTACCGTCTTACTTATAAAGAGGAAAAAGTTGGTGGCTGAAAGGATAATTTAAAGGCAAAGACATCCTCAGAAAGTTACCAGAAAGTGTTTGTGTTTTCATCTTTGTTGACTTCAAAAAGGAGAGTAATGTTATTAATCCATAATGTGGTTGGAATGAAATATTTTGCCTTTTAAAGTTTAATTTCAGAGATGCTCATTGTTGCCTTTCTCTACACGGATATTTGTCTATGTGTGTGTTGAGCATGGTTAAAGAAAGCACCTGCAACCCAGTAGGGTTATGGAAACCTTTGAGTAGGATCAGATGGAGTCTGGCTTTTCATAAGTCCGGACTTGTTGCTTTGCAACGTGGGGAGTCACTGTCACCAAGACACTGTCATTCCTCCCCTGTTGTAAGTGAAAAAATATTCTCCTAAACCCATGAATGCAGTGCTCCCTAGCAGGAAACCCCCTTCTCCACCTGCTAGTTAACCTTGTAGTTGCATACATGGGACTCAACTATTCCATCGATGCTTTAAAACTTGAGTTGTTAATGCATGTGTTTGAGCTATTACTTGTTTCCTTTCAAATTTGCCTAAACATTAACTTCAAGCATACAGCTAGCCATCCAAAAGAGTATTCTGACTGTACGGTTAACTATGTGCTTTCTAATTCATGCATGAAAAAAATGTAATTTACTACTCCATAGCCCTCAGCTGCCCTGGAATTAGTAGAGCCTGCATTGGCTTGTGACTATTGAAACCAATATTGTCTTGTTTTCCTGACCCCCTTACACATAAAAAAGATTGACATGGCAGAGTAATAGAAAGTGTATTGCATTAGGGTTTAGTATTAAAGATAAACAACACAAATGAAACTGAAAGCATATGGCATTCCTTGCCTTCTATGCCAGCTGATGAGCAATACATTTTGTATTATGATCCACTTTGGAGGCTTTAAACCATTAAAACCTTGCTGCTTTTTTTGCGTGCTTGAAAGTTGCCAGTTAAACCAACTGGAGTAGCCTAATTTAGCTGATTGTGTGACTGATGTGTCAGAGCTCTGGCTTTGAATTTTCTAGGCTGGAAGTGAAAAATTGGATAAAATGAGTTGAACACAGCAGATTGTATACCATAACAGTGCCTTAAAGATGGAACACTGAAGATGGAACTGAAACATTATTTATGAAAAACATATAAAGGAAATAGGGAAAAGCAATGAATAATTCTTATATTCAGGTAATACATTCAAGAGCTCACAAAAAAATAGCATTTTCTTATGGTTACCTAATGGAACTATTCAATATCTTGTAGAATTTGTTATGAAAATACAGTTAAATTGTTAACTTTACTATATATTGAACAAGATAACTTGACAGCTCTACCCCTCCATCCAGTGACTCTACTTCAAGATCTCTGCTAAGATTGAGTGCAATGGTTTTCCTCAGTTGAAACAAAGGATTTGAAATATTCACAGTGATTGCTCTTGAATTTGCCTCATACAATGATGTTAAGTAGGTAAAATAACTCAATTGGAACAACAGCAGGAAGAAATATCACTCTAAGATCTTACTGAGAAAATAATTACATATTCTTTCTTGAAACTTTCCTATTTCACCCCTATCTAGATCAAATGATCTGTTATTTTTGTGGCTGCCATCTTATCTGACAAGGTGCAGATATAAAAAGACTGGCCTAGAGATTCTCAGAATGAAAAGAAAATTTTCTATGGTTTGAATGTGTTTGGAAAGAAAGATCTATAGCATGCATGCACTTTGTAATACATTAGTTTAAAACTTTAAAATATAATTGCCTAGAAACTGCTCTTAAGCATTCAGGTATTGATTTTACTTTTTAATGAAGTATTTGTTACTCACAGACTCTTAAAGGTCAAAGAAATGTTAGCTGAAACCACGCCTTTCTTTTGATTGCATTTCTTGGAAATGCTTGATCACTTTAGTTATAAAATAAAATTAACATTCTCTGGGGCATTATTTATCTATTTCCATTTATGTCTTTCCTATTTTGCATCAGCCCTTTTCTTCCAGAGATACAGATCAATTCAGACAGGTCTGGCATAGTGTGAGACAGTTTGTTCGTGTTTATTTGAGACTTGAAAGAGGAGGAAAGGCAATACCTCTTTGCATATTTTCTTTTAACTTTCCTGTGATTAAATGTCTTCTGTCCCTGAGTGATAGCCTGATTGAAGGCTCAGCTCTTTGCTGTTGTGAAATTACTGTAGTACTGTCTAGGTGTAGGAGGGTGGCCTCGGCAAGACACAGTGACTCATAGGCAAAGTTTTATTGTAGTGGCAGAGCAGGTTCTGGAGGGGCTGGAGGAACAAAAAGGAACCAGCCAAGCCAGGATGGGTATGGCTTTATGGTCCCCTGGCTGAAAGAGCCTTTCTCTGCATCTCCCCGTTTTCCCAGGGTGAATTCTCTTTTGGGGACTCTTCAGGCTATGTTGAAGGCAAAATGTGGTGCTGGTTTAAGACTAAGCCTTAACCAGTCCCTCACAGTGCCAGGTGCCGTGCTCTGCTACAAGTGTTGGATTTTTAGCTTCATATGACCTTGTTGAGGCCCTCTTCATGCATCTAGATGGTATTGTAGCAGAGATTGAGCCTTCAGTTGTGTTGTTCTTCTTTTTCAAGCTAATTAGACGAAAATATTTAAGTATACTGATATTTATCATACTTACAATAAAACCAAAATTGTTTCACTATCTCTTATTTCTGCTCAGTCACTTAAATAGTTAGATTATATTTTCCTGCTTCCACAGTCACTAAAGTTAGCTATGTAGAAAAACAGAGGTGTGTTGTTTTTCTTTTTTTTTCCTGGACCTCTCTCCAGCTCTTCCTTCTACATTATCCCCCAAATAATTTAGTAAGTTGCAGCATATTGGTGATTCGCGTAAGTATTGTTGTTTCTCAGAAGTTGAAAAGTGATAAGATTTTTGGATAGCCAGTCTTAAGACCACAGAAAATCTTATTGAGTTGGTTGAAAGTGTCATCTCTGGAATATTGTAGCTGAGTCAAAAAAATGAAAAGCGTTACAAATGTATGAAAACACTTGTTCACCAATACAAATTTTTTGTCTTACTCAGCATCTTTCTGAATAAATCTTATGTAGAGAGTTGAGTAGCAGGATAAATTGGTACATTAATGTTCAGTTTGCATGTCTATCTAAATTCAATCTCTTAACAAAACTCAGTTATTGATTATTACATTTCTAATTTGCCTCAAGGCTCTTCTACACAATTGTGGCAAAGAAACAAAACATAAAAGACTTTTCCTGTGGAGAATTATTCAAAAAATGAAAATAGAACATAAAACTGAGTTAAATTTATGTTATCTGGCATTAAATCTAACAGAAAGCTTTAACAAGTAGAAAGTTTTATGAAAGTTAAACTGTTTATACAGCTACACTGAAAGTATAAAAAATGTAAAACTGTGTACTAAAAGTAATAGATAGTAAAAGGTAACGTATATTTGGCTTATGAGACTGCCAAGCTCAGGATATCTAAATGTTCTTAAAAGTTACAGTTTGAAATTCTGACTAAGGGGCTTTGCCTTTCATTCCAAACACCCACAAACTTGGAAAAGGTTTAGGTTTGGATTTGACTGTCATTTCTACTGCTCAAGTCAAACTCTGGGTGTTAGTTAAGAACCACCTTAATATTTTTGTTATGATACGTCATAAGTAAAAGTAGTTATCTGATGGAGATTTTGTTAATCACAAGGTGTTTTTTCCTAGAGTTATATGTATGTATAGAAAAATATTCAAAGCAGTACTTTGTCTCAAAGCAGTAGTTTCCTACCTGTCACCCGTGGAGTGGAGCACCAGTTCTGCGTTAGTGTACGTGGTATGTCAGCAATGGCTGGGGAAGAGCAGGATGCTGGGAAGAGAAACCAGTACCTTTGAAATGAAGATAATACCAATTTCTGGGCAGTGTGGTCCTACACAGAAAAATTTAGTATCCTCTAGAATCTTAGACAGGGAACTTAGACTTCAGTCTCCACTGTTGTCACCAATTAGCAAGCAACAATAAAGGGACTATATGATGCTGTAGGAGTCGTTCTGGTGGTGGTAAGTGCAAGTCTTAAATTTTTAAGCACGTTTTCATTTCTGAGAAGAGGTTATCATGGCTAAAGCATCACTACAGATTTTATTATGCTTCTGTCTAACGTGGTTTTCTACAGTATATTCTGTAACGATAAGCATGATGAGAATTTAATGCAACAAGTCAATACAGCAAAGGATTTTCTTTCAGATGTAACTGAATTAGAAAACCTTGTGGCAAAATAGTGAATATATTTCCTGTTGCAGTGATATTCCTCATTATTTATTTGACCTTTGAAAATTCTACTTATTTAAAATTTAATGTAAACTTTAAGAGATATACTCATATATGAAAAATATAATGAGATCTAGTAATAGCTCTAAAACTCAAGGGAACTTTTTAAATATAAAACATACCTCTTAAACTCTGATGACCTTTAAAACTTGAAGAAACATCTTATGTGAGCACACTAAAATTATTGCTGTGAGGTATTGGAGAGGGTGATAGCTGAAGTGTATTTGATATTAATTTGTGCACAAAAATTTGGAAAAAAATAACGTCAAAGTGTTTTTTAAGTTCCTTGCATGAAACTGTTACGTTGGTTTTTTGTTTAGTGGTTTTTAGTGCAATGGATTACTCAGGAAATAGTTGAATCTCATCTGCTGCAGGACTCCTTTTGGGCCATGGGAACAGAATTTTCATTTCATGCCCTCTTTGTGTTGCACGCACTTAATTTTAACTTTACCCTGCTTTCCAAATGAAGATGACAACAATTATGACTCTACAGAATTAACAGAAAAGGCTTTTGGGCTGTCAGACCAAGATTTGTTGTACAATCAGATATTCCTTATTTCCTCCAATGAAAAGGCAGTTTTCTTTCTCCTTAGTGAAGCTGTCTTTAAGGCTGGATGCAGGTCATGGCACATCCTATTTTAAATCATAGAAATTCAGATTGTAGTCCTTTGGGTAATTCCACTGATGCCATGTGAGTAGCCTAATTTCTAAATTAGGTCAGAATGAAATCCTGCTGTAAGTCTTATTTTTCTGTTATAATTTAGTGCTTTAAATATGAATGTTTATGTGTATTGGCTTTTCTTTGTCCATTGGAAGGACTTGTATGATTTTTCTGCAAAAAAGAGTATGGACAGATTTAGGCTGTTACAGTGCATGTCACGCTCATTGCCTTTTGGGTCTGGGAAACAACTTTACGTTCTATGGTAGATTATCTCGGCGAGTATGACCTTTGAAAACTTCCTTTCCGTTGTCCGCTGGCTGACTAGTCTCAGTATACCTTGGGTATATCCAGTTCAATGTTTGGTCAGCCAATAGGTTCAAATAATTATTAAATTTATCCTATTACAAATATATGATATCGTTGAGTGGCCTCCTATTTTATCCTATTAAGTCACACTTGCCCTTCTGAAAAGATCTATACTCTATACTAAGTCTTTATAATCCAAAACTGTATATGGAATTCCCCTAATATGTTGATCCCCCCTCTTCTGTAATAAGCATAACTTAAACCCCCTGTTGGAAGAGTTGTGACCTTCAGGCTTTGTTGGCTGAGATCTCATTCGTTTCTTCATAGTGTGCAACTCCTATTATGTCTCTTCTCTAATAATTTTGTAAATTATTGCTAGTATTAAAAATCTCAAACATCTGTAGTTGCTTTTTCCTTTTACAGTGTAAGCCCTATGTAGATATAAAATGAGAGATAATATTTGAACCCCAAACATCACAACCAAAGCAGATGAAAGGAAAGGCACTTGTGCCAGATCACTTACCTGTTTGGCGTCGCTGTTTCCCAGCTTGTTCTCTATTTCATTGGATTGAGAGTAGTCCAACGCTCTCGTGCTGGCACTGACCTGGAGGAGCTGGGGGCAGCGGGGTGTAAGCCAGGATGTGCTGCTCTGATGTACGCACAGCAGCCAGACGGCCTCTAGGAGAGCAACCCTATAAGCTTTACAGCTCCTGTTGTGGCTTTTGGCAGGTCAGAACAGAGGTGGCTCTCGCAGGGACTGTTGTTACCATCAGAGGTGTCCTCTGCTAGCTGGCATCACCAGGAAGGCACTGCTTTATGGGCTGCATGGGCTCTGCCTGCAGCCCTGCGCCTGGCCAGGCTCCAGGACTGGGCTGTACTAGATGGTGTGGTAGTGCAGAAAGGACCTCCAGAACACCAGGAAATTTTAGTGCAACAGAATTCTGCTAACAGATGGAAAGAAACTGTGCTCTAGAGTAGAGTCTTACTGATTCATTTAGCAGCAGGTATGCACTCTTAGTAGTCCTTAGTAGTTAGCTGAAATGGAGCAGTTCATTTGGTAAAATTTCAAGTAAATAAGATGAGTTTTTTAGTTATAACTGCTCTATGAGTGTTTGATCATAAGGAAGCAGGAGAATATACTCCCTCCAGTATATGGCTTTCACATTTTACCTTACAATTCTAGGGCACTAATCATTTTAAGGAGACCATTGTATTCTCTGGAAGCCTGGTCAAAACATTTGTACAACAGTTTCTGTTTCAGATGGTGTAGCTAATTTTTTTTTTTTTTTTCCATTATGGGAATAAACCACCATGGACAGCATGGTGTACTTTCATTCTGCTTCTGTGTCCTTTCATCCAATAATGTCTTGTCCCTGTTTGTGGTATATTCAAAAGGAAATGTCTTCATTATCTTTATATTATTCTACCCAAGTTTTGTCTTACAGAAGATACAAACTTCTATGTTTTGGATTTTCTCTACTATTTTCATCAGGAAATATACTGTAATCAGAGGCATATTAGCCCTTGTACTGTCTATTTTCCATCCATAAAATTTCACAGAACATTAGACTATTAATACCTATTAACTTCCTTACAAGAAAGGATGACTTGATATTGGTTATATTGCATTGCTCACAAAGCCTAATATTTACATCTAGATATTCACTTATTATTAGTCCATTAACTGAGAAATTTGTTTTGACTTTCTTTGTGAGCATGCAGAGACATATATTTATATAATGAGGATTCTGTTACAATTTAATATTTCATAATTTCTGTTTAAAAGGGATGGGCTTTTTTCTGTTTTAGTGTTATGCTGTTAGATGATCTTCTTTCATTAGGCATACCCATTTCTTCACAAGATGGAATGGCTGAAAACTGATCTGGAGTTTGGGATATTTTTAATGGGATTTTCAGCTGAATCTGTTCCTCTGTCTGGCTCACCTGCTGGTCTCATGATTGCTAGTGCTGGCTGAAAGGAGGGAGGAGGAACCCACAGTGCAGGTGGGAAGAACAACTCATCTTAGCGATCCACTGGTGAACCAGTTCAGGAAGCTGACTGAGCTAAAAGCACACACCTGAGAGAGGATGAGGAGTGGAGAGGAAGGAAGGACTGAGAGCAGCCAAAAAGTAGATTTACTTATGTTGTTGTGGAACTGCTCCCTTAATCTTGCCCTGGGACTAGACTGCTCAAAATACAAGAAAAGGGAAGAGGCTGTGTCAGCTTGATTTAATCTGAATCCACACGTGCTTTCAGTCACAAATTTTAACTCTGTAAGTTTTTCAAAGGGTGGATCTTAAAATTATCAAACGGTGGGATTGGAATACCTCTCTTGGCTAAAATTAGAAGAGAATTTGGGTTTTGTGGTATGAACTTTTAATCTTTTGCGGTGCAAAATGCATTTGTGGAGAAGACAGGTTAGAATGCAAGTAAGTTGACAACAGTGAAAAATCATTTTCTGGAAGATTTTAGAATTAAAGGACTGTATTGTGTGTATGATGGACTTCTGTTACTGTGCTGAATTCTGTTGAAGACCATGTGTTCACTCTTCCATTGTGAACATGGTCATATCCAAAACTTCCATCTCTCCAAATATCTGGAAGTTGGGATATCTTTCTTCCATCCCTTTTTCACAGCCTTTTGTTAGCTCAGGTTTCAGATATTTGTAAACCTGGTAACTGCTTTGGGGATTATTCTGCAGCAGGATTGAGGTTTAGTGCAGTTACTTGAATATAACGGTATGTATGTATGTTGACAGCTGGATGTGTGGGGAGGACATAGAAAGATAAATACAATTTTTCTCCAGTCTGTGTTCTCCCTCTGACCTGGATCTGGATTTTTATGTCTTCTCCAAAGAAGTCTAATTTATTGAAGTGAAAGTTTAAGACAAAGATGACTGTGTATAGAAGCAAAAGACAGAAGAGGAGGAAAAAAAAAAATCCATGTAGTTTAAAATAACTGGAAAGAAAGGTTTGTTTAGGAAACATTGTTCTAACAAATTTACATCTAATAACTGTAAAATCAATCTTTAGATGCAATAGAAGCTCTGGGAATGGTTTCAAAATGAATGAAGAATGAAATGAGAATTCAAAAATAAATAATAATATTTTGTCAGGAAATGTTAAAAAATGTTTTATGTATAATGATTAGTTTTACCTTAATTACATCAAAATATAAGTCATTCAAATTAGTGTGTATTTGAGTGGAAAATAATTGCATTTTAAGTTTCATTGAAGAGACCTGGCAAACAAAATGGTAATTAAAAGCAGTTATCATATAAACAAAAAGCATCAAAGCCTATACACTACGGATTTTTTTATTCCTGGAGTTGAAAGCAAGCTAGCCAGAGTAATGATTGAGACTTATCGTAGATTAGCTGAAATGGAACTGAAAATTAAAAATGCTTGTACCACAACTTCAATATAAAACTCAGATAGAGATCATGATGTCACTGTCAAGGTGAATTCCTGAAGGCATGACACAGACCAAGCAGCTGTATTGTTTTGCTATGCCTTGAAGAGCTATTTTCTAACAAACTAAATAATCATGCTCTAGTACTGTCTGTATAATGCAGTCTTTTAGTTCTGTATTTCACTGGATTTTTATTTTGTTTTCACTTTCTCTCTTATCCTTCCCTAACTTCTTCATTCTTTCAGTTTCTTTTCCTGTTTTCTTTTTTCTGTTTCCTTCAAAAGCAAAACCATCATAAACAGTGCAATTCTGTACATGTAGAACGATACTAACCAACATTCCTCATAGAAAACTCATAACTCCTATGTAATTCTCAACCCTCCCTTCCTTTCAAGCACCTAAGAGTTTTGCACATATAATGAAGGTCAAAGCCTGAGTTCTGATTAACCTTTTTGGTTTTAATTTTTTTGCAGTCCTTCCATTTGTGCTAAGAGGTGCCTGGTAGCTTTACCAGAGATGAGATTATTGAGATGAGTTTTCTTATAAACATGTGTGTATATATTTATATATGCAGTTCCTATCTTGACCCAGTCACTATCTTGAAGAGTTCCTGGTCTATGGAAAAGACTAAAAAAGAGTATTATTACCTTCATGTTATAAATGGGAAAGTGGTACAGAAAACCCTTGTTGTGGTTGTGTCAGAGCTAGGAACTCAAGACCAATTCTTTTGAATCCCATTCTAAAACAGTACACTCACAAGAAGCCTTCTTTCAGGACAATGACTTCCAAACCCAAACACCTTTTTGAAATTACTTACCTCTAGTTTCCAGAATTCAGTATTTTACTTTTATTTGAGGTACCTCAATAAACTCCTTAAGCCACTGTATGCAGGGCAAGTGGCAGTTTCCTTAGGAACATGAGAAATGGGGTTATTGTGTTGAATAAACTGAGCAGAGATGAAGTATGTAGCTAGATCTGTCCTTTTCTCACTGGGGATCACTTTTTTCCTCTCTCACCTCCAGCAGAAACGTGGTGGGGTTTGTATGAAATCATTTGCGAGCTTAAGAACACGCTAGTGAAAATTCCAGTATATCATGCTGTGGTAAGTTCAACCTTTTACTCACTTACTGCTTTTACCACTTGGGAATGAAAAGGCATGGTGAATACATGTGATGAAACTGATACTTTTCAGGTTCCACACCAAATAAGGGGTTTTTTCTGAATTAATGATATAAAAATCTTTTACATCTGTGTTCAACTATAAAAGTTGCTACTTTTTTAATGCTGCATGATGTCTGAATGTTTTTCATGAGGTGGATCCAACTTCTTTGGTACTGATACAAGCTTTTGCTTCAAGAACAGTGAAGGGTTTTATTCTTGTTGTCTGACTCTTACCGATTTGATGTCCTCTAGAAATATCTTCAGATGAAAATGCTCTCCTAACAGAGGTAGATTAACTGTTTGACCTTTAAGCACCCCATGAAAATCAACTCTCTTTTAAATGCAAAAATGTCACCTGGTAATAAAAGGGACTTCTTAATGTGTTCGGGAGAAAGCTGAAGTTTTTCTTAGGATTGTTGCTATAGCTTCACTCTATATTCTGCAGCTTGCCTTGTGGCAGATTGTTTCATTATCCAGCAGTATCATTAATCTTTTTTATTATCACCTTAAAAATAAGCAAACAATGATTTTGTTGTGTTTGACACAAGTAGCGCATTTTAATTTTGTAGGCTTGTATTAGTGACTTAGAAAAACCCTGCGACGTTTCAGCTTCAAATACTGACTTCCAAATATGAAAATGCTATTCAGATGTGTGGCAATGGCATCTGTTGTGCATATTAAACAAAGTGTGTGATTTTTATCTCTTTCACGTGGAGCTTAGCTTTAACTAGGAAAGTTGATATTAATTAATTTGAGAAATAATAACCTGTCATTCATTTTGCTCTCCTGAAAATAGTAACGCTGTCCTGTGGGCCATACTGAAAGCAGGTCTCTTTAAGGAACCAAAGGCAGGATCCGAAGTCATATGGTGGAGTTAATTTTGGTAATAATAACTGAAAATTCAGTTGGTTTGGTATTCTACCTCTGTGATTTAGTTCTTTATTTTGTAACTTCGCAAAATTTTGGTTTCTTCCTTTTTTTGTGTCTAACAGTTAAAGGTAGTAATGGAAATTATGATGATGGATTAATTCAGGCTTATTAATGGGGTTTAGATATAATTTTCTTAATTCGAGAGTGTGGAACCATGGACAGATGACAATTTATTGGCATTTATTTCTCCTAGTGTTATGATTTGAAATTAATAGAATAATTGTATGCTTACGAAGGGAATACATGAGAACTGTTCTGGTGGTGTCTTCATTAAACTTATGGCGACTGGAATAAAGTTTTGTTTCATTGTTTGGCATTCAAAGCCAAGGAGACATTGCAGTCCTGGAGAAAAACCACAAACCAAACCAAAAACCAACAGGCAAATCTAAGTTCTACAGATATAGATATAGTTGGTCGGGTCTTTAGGGATTTGCGAAGTATAATAACAATGTAACTGGAAAGAATTAGAGACTGAAGTTTATTTAGAAAGTTGTTAAGGGAAATACAAATAGATATGCCTGTTATTCCTTGACTCACATTTTCAGTTGTTCTGTACTCTCTCTTTTTCTGTTGGTGTACTTCATATGTGATAAACTGATATATGCAAGTAAGAAGAAATAGTGATTTAAAATACACGTGCAAAACACTAGTAGCCAGAATCATACAAGAAACAAGTACAGCAAACATTTGTAATGACTGTTTTTTTCATTTGAAGAGTTGCAACACTATTTTTTGTTTCACAAACTTGGCCTACGTTCATTAAGGACTGTTGATGAGATCTGTACTACTGTAAATCATCATAACTTGAAGGCTACTTATTTAATTTTTTTTTCATAGCAGATAGGGTTTTTTCTTCTTTTTGCCTGAAAATGAAATATTTACACAACAATATATATGTGTAATAAATGTATTTATTTTAAGCTGGTTTTCTTAAAGTCTCTTCCTATATTTAGCCCTGCTCGATTATGATTACTAAAGAAAAGAGGTTCTAGAGACTAGATTTCTGTTAGAGCTCAGGGCAAAAGCATCATATTTTCTTGCTCTTCCTTGGATTTCATCCAAAGCCAATTCTGTTTAATCTGCCTGCTGCTGCTCTGGAAGTGACATCTGTTCAAATTTACACTCTTTATCATGGCTGACATGTTGTTTGTGTGTCTGTTTACCCCAAGCCCTTGTTCCAACTGCCTCTTGCAGATAATTTGTGGGTTTTTCCTCCAGTCTATCACAGGTTGCTAGGCATTGAATTGTTGCATATGGAGCTTTGCTATTATTTTTTATTTCTTTTCCTCAGTTCTGCAATTATGTTTTGAAGAACAAATGAGAAGTCTTGATGTGTATCAAGAAAAATACTGAAGAAGGGTAGATGAGAATTGAAGGGGTGTGGGGGACGTGGCACATGGGAAATATGTGTACGTAATAACCTGATAAGGAATCTAGCAAAATGTAGGCCCTGATATATATGCATCTCTCTTGTAAAATAAATACTGCTTTGTAATTTAGCTACAAAAGTAGTCTTAGGCCAAACAACTAAATCCAGACCATATTTTTCTGACATGGAGTTCATATTCATTTATATGTAGATAAAATATCTTGTACTGTAAGAATTCAAAAGTAATGAATTTGATCTTAAAAGCTATGAGATGGCCTTTGAATCAGAACCGTTATTCACAAATATTCTGTCTGAATACTTGAATATTCCTTGAAGTTTTGGCTAAATCCAGGTTTGCATTTTCAAATTTTCCCCAAATTGTGCAATAATGAAATTACTTTTGACAATCAAATATGAGATTCTCATTTGATGACCCCGGGAGAGAGATTTAAGATAAGACCTGCAAGGAAGATGACAAGCACTGTCATCTTTATGTATACGAGGACAAGAATCTCTGTGGAACAACACAATTTCAAAACAAATTATTAGCTACCATACATACTGAAAAATAACCCTGAGACAATCTTACACGTAATAGTTGTGGAGCACTACAATAGGAGTAAGCTACTGGAATGTGGGGCTGGGGGGAGGGGGATGAGAAGCAAGGATCCTTGCCCCCTGCCTCCCCTGTTCCCAAAGAAAAAAAAATTATATTCACTGTGGTACGTACTGAAGAGAGTAAAGTGCTCAAATGTACAAAAATAATTTATATTGAAATCTGATCTAATTTTAAAATATCAGAGAATGAAAAATGAAAAAAGTAAAATCATCAAAGTTTCCAAATATTTGGAACTGAAATACATAACAAAAATATCTAGAAAGATGCAAATATATTCTTTTGTTGGTCTTTGGTGCTATAGCGACAGTCACATAAACGTTTCCCACATCCTAAAACAGTAAACTCTCCAGTTGGGTTATTCTTTTTTTGGTTTTTATTCTGATGTCTTTAATCATGTGTGCATAACCAGCACAACTGAAAGCTGGAACGTGATTTAATATTTTACATAGATGATGGATGAAAACTATTTAGTTGTAAATAATTTTTTTTTAAATAAAAATGTGCTATCTCTGCTGAAGAGAAATCATCCAAGATAACTGACTTCTCTTACCTTGTCCTACTGTCCTAGAGTTTCAATGAACCCAGTCTTGATGTAAAAATGGGGTCTGAATTATTTCTAAAAATTGGGATATAGGCACGTTATCTCCTAGAGCAACCCTGTTGAGAGAGTGAACCAGCAGTGCATGGCCCACAGTTAGCGAAGGCGCCCTGTGTACACCGAGCTGTACGTAGACACAAATTGCTGGTGCAGAGATTGACTTGCTCTCTTCGGTGTAGGTCTGTATCGATCCGATCCCGTGCTCCTGCGACATGTGCCTGCTGGCTGACTTGCTAACAAATCTGAGCTGACACACCTTTGAGCCAAATATGCACAGCTGCATGATCCATCTGTAGACTGTGCCCTGCTTCTACCAGATGACAAAAGCCGAGTTGAAAGAGGCAGTGAAAATATACTTACATAGCTAGAAATCATATTCTTGCCATCATGCTCTTTTCCTTTCTAGTGCCACTGTTCTTCCTTCTGCATGCTTGAAACAGTGTTCATATGATACACGCACCTCTGTTGCATAGGAAATGATTTTTTTTTCTTAATCATTTCAGAGATTTCAAACTTTGTTTCATGGTTTACACAGAAATTCTGTTGCTGCTTGACATAGTTGGATTCTTGCCTTTATTTCTGTGTAGTTGTTGCTGTCTCAGTGGAAAGTGAGAACATCTTTCAAGATGTGTTGATGAAAATCACTATGGGACATAATATCTGTATCTGCTTTTATCTGGTAATAATAAACTCTCCATACTTAGACCTCTTGCCAAGAAAATTCCTACAGGCTGACATCTTCCAGAATTCTTAACAAACTGCAAGAAGGACGTTGCTACAACACAGAGATGTTTCTTAAGGTTTTCTGAAGCTCCTCTATTGGAGTTTCTCTAATGCAGAACACTGTGGAGAGATTCCATTTCTAAAAGAAGCTAAATACGGGGAACACAAATGTGTTTCCATAGTTGTCTGGAACCTTTCATGCATAATATGCTCACCCAGATTCAAGCATGCGCTACAAGATACTGAATGCCATGTCGTAGATATCAGAAAGTCATCAGGTGACACTGAAAATGGATAGTCAAACAATATAAAAAACAAGAATAAAAATTCTGTTTGTCTTTGGTTTATTATTTTCCCACTGATAGGAGATTTTATTGTTTGTTGTTATTGCACATCCATGACCGCTTTGCTAGCAGTAATATGTCACTCCACCTCAGAATCATTTGAGATAAGGTCAATATTTGCTTTTCTTTTCTCTTTTCATCTATCCACACATTGTATGTTTTTATCATATGCTTATGATAAGACAGTTCAGTTGTTTCCACGTGCCATTCCTTGCAAGCTCCACCAAATTTGTGTTACCTAACATCGAGATACTTGAATTTTTCTCTTTTACTATGTGTTTATTTTACCATATATATTCTGTTATGTGTGTTGAGTGCTCAGCAGAGGATGGATGTGAAATCCTTACAAAAGCAGTATAAAGGAGGTAATGAATCACTGATGTTTACACAAGCTGGCTATTTGATGGATTTTACTCTGTGAAAATTTACTCTTTCATAAGTGGGATTGGAAGAACTTTATGAGAGCAGAGGTTGTGTTCACCCCAAGTTGTTCTATTTACATTTCCAAACCACTAAAGTAACAAAATCATGCCATTCTGGTTAGTAGACCTGACTGGAAAATATCTGTCCTTGCTTTGGGCTGTTTTAAGAGAAACCAGTGATTAAGATGCAGCTAAGCTTGCTGTTTGACTTCTGCTGGTGTTTAGCTATGATCTGGATCTCATTTCATTGGGCATTTCATTCCCAAGCTATCTAGAGAGGTAGGCATGGTCACACTAGGAATTCAAACCACTCTTGGTAGTTTTGATTCCAGTAGTTAAGGAGATATCTGTTCGAGTTCTCTGCAAGAACATAATCATAGCGCAGCTGCTCTGCCTCCTTTCAGAAGCTACATGAACTGTAAGCAGAGGAGGATTTTGCTGGAGTGTGTTTTTAATAGCCCAAATACAAAGATTTCCATCCGGAATAATTCCTTCAAGTCAACACAAGTAACATGCTGCTAACCATCAACAGACCAGTCAAGCTGAAATGGAAACACTGAGACTAGGTACCTTTCCCTTTTGTAGCACGTTTATCTCTTTTTCTACTAAAATTACTATTTACCTAACAGTTTATCTAGAAAAAATACGGAATGTCCAGTTTTATGAAATAAGTGTGGGGTTTTTAGCATACCTCAGAGAAATACAGAGACATCTATTTTCTCTGCTGCTTCAAAAACCTGCTGCCTGAACACTTAATGAAGTCCTATTTTATCAATATATGGATTTAATCAGTTTCTTTCTCTTTTTGCCTGGCAAGGGTTTGTACTTGTCTGCAAGTTAAATTCTTTAATTATTCTTCTTACTGGTATTTTTATGAAATAGGGTGTAGCCTAGGAAGACAGCATGAGCAAGTGCATGCATTATAAGGCAGAAAAAAAGGTTGAATGCAAACCAGATGCATATGCAATCACGTTGATTACTATACTCCTTTCTGCTCCTCCTCCTGCTATATGTTGTCCTTTATATAACATGGAGACCAAATTAGTCTTTATTAGAGTCATTTGCCATATAAGCTGACTCTGAGAGTAAACTGAATATGTATATATATCACTGTACAGCATGGGATGGGTAGATTTTTATCTTATGTAATTACAACATATTCATATTAGCATTTCTCTCTTACTAATTAAAAGGAAAATCTTCCTATCAGATCTTCCAGATGAGCTGCTTGTGGGATGCAAACAGGAGCTGACATCTTCATTTTTGCTTCTGCAGTGCAGAAAAATAATTTGCCTTGATTGTTCCATGTTATTTGAGAGAAAATTCTGGAACATATTGCCGTCAGCACAGATACGGGGTCAAAGACAGCTTGTAGGAGAATGTTACAAGTTTACTAAGCAAAACTTTCCCCGACACCCCATATTATCAGTATGGGAGAACTCTTTCACTGAGTTGTTAAGTGATAATTTTCTCAGTCTGAAAAAAACACCCCACCAACTATATAGTAAGTTTGCCACCAGTGGACACGTAAAATAAGTATATTTGAAATAGTCACTTGTTTCAAATTATTGCTTACCTTCTCTTGTTTTACAGAGGTATCTGAGGTACCACTGTTTTCACCTCTGTGGAGTAGGGTAGTTAACTGTAGTCCCTTACTTCAGAAAATGTGGCTTTATTATTCTGTCTTGCAATGTTTCATTTCCCTAACATTAAAAAGTAAGCTATTAGCATAAAAGGAATGCAAGTATCCCACATAAAATCAGCTGTCTCCTGTCACCAGCACTCCAGAAACGGCAAGAGATTCCACTTGGCCTAAAGCAACCTGCTGCCATCATGGCTTTCAAAGGCTTCGCTGAGCAGCCAAAGGGGGACAGGCTCAGTTAACCATTAATGACAAAGGCTCTGAGGAAAAACCACAAATCTGCTCTTTAAGCTTTGAGAGGAACTCGGTGCTTACCTTTGCTGTGCTACAGCAGTTTGGTAATGCAGCTCAGAGAAGGCTCCAGGGAGACCCTGTAGCACCTTCCAGTATCTGAAAGGGGTCTACAAGAAAGCTGGGGAGAAACTTTTTACAAGGGCATGCAGCAATAGGATGAGGTGTAATGGCTCAAACTGGAAGAGGGGAGATTTAAATTAGATCTCAGCAAGAAATTTTTCACTCCGAAGGTGGTGAGCCCCTGGCCCAGGTTGCCCAGAGAAGCTGTGGCTGCCCCATCCCTGGAGGTTCAAGGCCAGGTTGGACAGGACTTGGAGCAGCCTGGTCCAGTGGGAGGTGTCCCTGCCCAGGGCAGTGGGTTGGAACTAGGTGGTCTTTCAGGTCCCTTCCAACCTAAGCCATTCTATAATTCTATGATATCACAGTGTGTGATGTTAGATTGATGCTGCATTTATCAATGTGAGGTCTGACTCCATGATACCAATCGAACAGAATGGCACCCCGTTACCTGGGCTTTGGACCATTTCTGTGTGGAATCGCTTCAAGCTGATACAGGCTGGTATGCCAACTCATTTAGAGTGTGCTTTAATGAGCCTTTTCAGTGCATTTTTTTCTGTTCTGAAGTCATCAATTTTATTTACCTTTGGTGTTATTAATGGCTCAGAATATTTCTTCTGAAGTCTTATGAGAGTGAACAAAATCAGCCTATTAAGTATGTACAAACTTGCAGGTTTGGCTTGCAGGTTTGCTTTCATGGTTTCCTATTTGCATTTTCCTGGTTAAGCAAAAGGACTTAAGATGGGTAGTACTGTTATTGGCCCACGGTGGGACCAATGACACTTATCAAAGTGGCTGGAAACTTGTCTCCTGTGTATATATATAACCATAAAAGTTCTTAGTGCTCTCCTCATCTGAGCTTGTGACCAAATCCTTTTTTATCCCCCTGCTGAAATTTATCTGAAGAAATTTACTATATGTTAGCTATAAGTAATGTGGAACAAGTAAAACATATTTGCACCTGACGGCTCTTGGTAGAATAGATGTATGCAAATACTGTTTTCTTTTTTTTTTTTCCTTCTAAATTGTGCTATGTATTGTGGAACAATCATTAAGATTACATATTGTAGCCTCAAATTCCACTTATAAATAGAAATATACCCTCTAGTACTTTAGAGTCATAAAGATCCATACCTGATTCTTCCTTATGTTTCCAAGACAGCAAGAGCTGCATATGAAAGTATTGCCAGCATACAATTCAATTCAAGCATTGAAAGCTGTAAGAATGGAGATTGATTCAGATTTAATTTTTTAGTAATTTATCGGTATTCTGTAACCTTGTCGCCTAGAAGTTAACCTTTTTCATTTAAGTAGAAAACGAAATTTAAAAATTGGTGCTCTGACTATACTGAATAACCTTTCTTGGTGTTTTTTTATTTATTTTTTTTAATGTTATAGTAAGACTCATTTAATGGAATTTCTTTCATATTAGGGACTTCTAATGGAAGCTCAAAATATGAGGAATAGCAGTTGTAGTATTTCTATAAGGAACAGAGCCAGACTTGTGCTATTTCACATGCTCTAAGTTCAGTATATTTTCAGTGACCACACGATGTAAACTACCTTGGTAAGGCACTATTAGTTTCCACTATTGCGTTATAGTTTCCACTGTTTCATTTTTTATGGTGTGTTTAGCTTCTCAAGATTAAAGGTAGTCTTTTTCATCTTTCTGTCATATCTTCCTGAGCAAACGGGAAATTGGAGCAGACAGCTTTAATAACTTAACATACAGTAAGGAAGCTAGGCACAGGCAGAATATAAAAAAGCAATCTAAAATTCAGCACCTTAAGTGCCTGGAGCTTGAAAATGACTAAGGTGTTATAACTTAATAATATCTTTTTAGAATCACATTTTGGATTAAAAATAAGGGAGGAAATACAGCTCAAGATTTGTGATTGAGTATATTGTTCTGTGGAGGATAGTCTGTTACTTATTCATTACAATGCAGTGTGCACAGAAGTGAAAGTAGGTTTAAATTAGCATTTCTGGATTATTTAACATTTAGTTTATGATAGTTTAGATCAATAGTTAAAAGATAGATTTTTCATGTTATTAAAATTTTTCATATATCCTTTTCTAAACCCCAATAACGAACGTATAGACAAAGAAAAGAGAGATGCTTGCCTAAGGAAAAACTGAAATTTGCATCAGACAGCTGTGTAGTAACTGGAAATACCAATTAATAGCTGTTCGATGAAATTTATTTCAATTGTCTTTGTCTCAAAATGTTACGGTCAGCCCTGATGTCATCCAAGCTAGTTGCCTTAAGTAAAGCCATCACAGATTGGAGTAGCCCTTGCAGGATGACGTAGTCTTACACCTTGGGTTGGTTGGCTCGCATCAAAGATGAGTTATACAGAGCTAGAAAAGGTAGTTTCAACTACTGTTGAACTTGCAAATAAACCCCAACCCCTATAGAGGAACTGAAAATACTCACAAATCCATGTTAAATTTGTTAACTGTTTCATCAAAAGGGGAGGGAAAAGAATGCAAAATATAAATCGAATGATACATTTTATTTCAGAAAGGCTGCAGTGTTTTGTTTCAACAGTTTTAAAATGGATCTTTTTTACTTTTGTTTGATAGATGCATTTAAAAAGCTGTTAAAAAACATTTTAAATAGCATTAGATTACAGAAATACGCAACAAAACCTTGTGCTACAGATAAATATATTAATTTTGGCAAATATAATCCATTCTCTTTCTTAAACATCCAGCCAGAGTAGTGTGTACTATATGGATTTAACTCAGACTTTTGTATTTATCGTCTTCCTGCCTGGCCTGAACACTGGTTACGCCAGTTGCACCATGTTTTATGTACTCAGAGGTTAAAATCCCTGGGATTCGTGAAACAAGTCTCTCATCAAAACAGTTATAACTTTCAGATGACTTGCAGTGATCATTAGAAAAGATGGATGCTTTTTTCCTGCTAACATAGACTGTAGTTTTCTGCTCATGCAAACCACTTGGATTAGTAACGTTTTATGAGTAAATGCCAGTAGGCAAGATGTTTGAGAGCTGCGACACATCTCCCATTCCACACTGGGTATTCACGGATAGTTACCCGTCTCTGTCAGCTCATCTGTGTGAACACAGGGTGGAGAAATAGTTATGTAAAACAGTTGATGTAGATACCTACTGGGAGTCTTTTAAACCCCAGTTGTCAATGACGCTCACTTACTAAATTATGTCTGTTTGGGCTATCTGCTATATTTTTTTTTTTTTTTTTCTGCTGAATAGGCTCCTCTTTTAAGCTGCTCTGCGTCAAATAAAACACAAATGTTTCATTTCTACAAGTCTTCCCTCAAAACAGAGAGAAACACAGGCAATCCATATGTGATGAAAGAAGTTTAAAAAACAAATCAAATACATTTTTGAGAAAATTAAATTGAAGTTATTTTACAGTCTCTTATGATCATTCTTCTATTTCTGAAGCATTTGCAAGAAGGACAATTTATTACAACTTTTATTTATAGTCTCCAAAGTCCTTGAAAATCAACACTTATTTCCACTAGGGCTTTTTTTATTACTGTTGCTATGAGTGTACTTTTTCTTAAATATAAAAAAAGGCCCTTTTATATTATGCTTTTTACTAGAAATAAGGCTGGTGCACAGCTTTCTGTACAAGGATTTCAAAGTACTATGACACTGCAAATTTGTTAACTGTAGCAAAATAAACTTGCATTGCAAATTCTTCAGATTTTCAAGTGAACTTCTGGCCAATAACTGTGAAAGAACATGAATGGAATCCTCAGTTGTAGTTGTTTGCTTAATTAGTGTTTACATTTTACTTAGAAAACATGATATGAATGCAGAGCACCAGTTTTTACTATGTAGATAATTTTAATACCAAATTTTATCAAGCGTTTCTGATCTCGCAGAATGCAAGACTGGCAAAATTTCACTTTTGCCTTTCAAAAGAATCAGCTTAGTTTATTTTCCCAATTATTACTTATTTTTCAGACTTCTCCTGCAATGAATTTTGCAATGAACCATCATAGTATCAAGTTCATTACAGATTTGTTCATATAAATGAATGCTGAGGTTCCCGCTGGCAGCAATGGCCACCACCATAAAATTTAAGTTTAAGTAGCCAGTTTTCCAAGGCTTACATGGAGAGAAATGAACCTTCTTCACACAAGTAGACCCTGCTTAACTCAACAAATCTAAAGTTCTGGAGGATACTAGGATAATATTGAAAATATGTAAATTTACATATAATAAAAAATAATTTTGTAATGGGAGAATCAATTGTTTAAAATATTGAATGTCCTGTATCATCCAGAACCCGTCATCAAGGTTCTTCTAACTTCAACTGAGCCTAATAAAACCACTTGCTAGAAATTGCTCCATTTCTGAATTACTTACTGCAAATGAAAGCTATCGACTCCTTCCTCAGAGCTTAATTTATATTTATATTGGAAGTGATATACTTCTGCAATACATATTTTGTTTCTGTCCTCTGAAATGTTACAGTTACAGTCCCAAACATTACGACATAGGACAAAATAAATATAATTTACCTTCTTGTGATGGCTTGACTATTATATCATTTGCAGTTAAAAATTTAATTAAGAAGACTTTTGGAATAATTTATGTAGGAGTATTTTTTTCAGCTTGGGTTTTGTGTTTTTTTAAAACATATTATTTCTGAATATATATGAAATAATATCACTTCTCCTGATTCTATCAAGCACATATATAATGGAAATAAGCAATAGCAATTTAAAACATCATACATCATTATTTCAAAAGTTACATCCACACTATATCATTAAATGTGAGAATACAAATAAGTAATGTACATGGTTTATATATGCAATTATTCAGCAAATTCAACAACTAGAAGGGAAGTTGCCAGAGGGTGTAAACATCTTGCTTTACTAGGAGTATTGCTTTAATCTCCTGGCAGCCACGGCCAAGACAGTTACATGCCACAGTTACCAGCCCAGTGTCTGACTGGGACTGGAGCGGAGCAAAGCCTGTGCCCATTGGGGACAGTATTAGATCTGGTCTATAAAAAAGCCTTTGCATCTAGGAAAATATTAAAAACTTTTGAACCAATTGAAAATAGAATTGCACACCTTGATTCCTAGGTCTGTCTGTAGGGCTGAGGTTCCTCCCCTCAGTCCTATTTACTTTCTCAACTACAAACAGAAGGTGACTGGTTAGTAAACATCTGGTTAGTAAGAGTGCCATTTAATTTCTGGTAAACTCTACGTAAGTCACAACAGATAACAATGCTGAGTATGCCCATGGTGAGACACGTCTGGCATCTACTATTAGCCGGCTTCTTAAGAAGGAGTGCTTAAATCTCATTCTTTTGAATACAAATAGCTGCATAACAACTTACTGTGCTCCTTCCACATCTACCTACTCTGTCCCTTGCTTGTTTTGCAAAACTTTTATCATGAAGTACTTAAAGCGGGACTTTTTGTTTTGTTGTTTAACCTTACTCAATAAAGAAACAAGGAAACTCCGCGGACTACTATAAAAAGGGTACAGCGATGTCCTGCAAATCAAGAAGGCAAACATATATGCCCACAGAAATCTTTACCATGCTTTTATTTCCTCAGTTATGTCACCAAGACTCAGTTTCCTTTACACTTGATCCAAACTGTGAAAAGGATACAAGAAATATTTACTGGAACTCATACTGTGTTAGAAAACTAGCAAAGATGAGACGTAGCTGCAGGTGAGGTTGTTTACCATTGACTTTATTATGTATTTAATGATAGTAATGTTCAAAGGAAATTAATTATCAAAGATATATATTTCATATATGTATAGAGCTGAATGAAGGTGAGGGACAGAAATATTACCACATAAAAAGGTTTTGAATGAACTAGGAAAAAAGTGAAAAACAGACGGAAAAATAATTTGACATTAATAAAGTTGAAGACCTTATTTCATTTAGTATCAAATTGGATGACTTTGTTAAACTTGAAATATTTTAAAATACACACTTTTTAATAATGACATTAGAAGATGAACTAAAACTTTAGGATTAAAAAGAACTCTAGCTCTTCTATTTAACTTTAGAAGTTGATAAATTAGGCAGCTCTAAAGGTATATTTTTAGGACTTCATAGGTTAATGAAACTTAAGTGAGATTATTTTCATTCTTGCATGTTAGAGGTATCTAAATCTAACCTGACTTGAACCATTTATTATGAATTCTCATGTTACTTAGCTGTTCCACACTGTCTGTTGTGTGTTCAATGGGAGGGTATAGATGTACCTTTAGATATAAGATTAGATGACTTTTAAAATCTCATTCACTTTAAGGTGCCTGCCCAAGCCCTGAACTTAAATTCCTAGAAACTCCTTTGACTATTTCCATCATCCTGAGCAGAAGTTTATTAAGTCCTGAGAGTATTACTAATTGTTAATCAATTTCAATTTTGTTTAATTCATTTCAATTTTCAGTAGGTACTCTATTCTTATTCCCTTTCTTTTTCTTTGCAAAGGTATTTTTAATTTGCAATCTTATCAACTGTGTTAAACTGTCTCCATACTATAAGCAGCTAATACCTCACAGTTTCCTCAATAAATCAGGGAAACCATCTATACCACTTATTTTGTATTACGTAGTCATTTGCTTTAGTTTAAACAACTAATTCTGTTAACTGGAAGCCATTTGTTCATGTTGCCTACTGCTGCATAGCACAAAATGAAACCCATGCCCAGGAGAGATAAACACATCAAACTATACAGTGCAGAGGAAGTAAGTGAAAATCTAAATAAAAATATTTACTCTGTAATGTAACTCTATAATGCAGTTGCCATCAGACTGCGAGGACCTCTGAAAAAGCAATTGTGCATTAGTGACTATCTATGTCCTTTCATGACTGCTTAATCCAGGACAGATTGTCAGGGTCTGAGTACAACCTACGATCTTGAGATTTCCAGGCTTGTGACTATAGCAAATGGCTGTCACAAACTGGAGTTCGCTGTGACTGAAATTTCTGAGTCACATCTCTGGATGATGCTATCTGAGAGTGACTGAGAGGGACTTTTACTTAGTTTCTAAACATGAAAAGTGATTCTGCGATGTTTAGTATATCTTCGGTTCTTCCACTAGCAGCAGAGCAGCCAGTTCCAAACAGAGAAACCTTTCAACAGTGCCATTCTTAAAAGTATTGTTTATATCGCATTAAACTCAAAACTCGGGTAAAAAAAATGAAAATGTTAAGGAGAAACACAAATAAGGGGAAAGGCTGAAAGGCCCACAGCTTTCCAGTGGTGATTTTGTGCTTTGCCTTTCGGTTCACCCATTCTGTCGTTTCCTAGAGGCTGATGCTCCGCAGATAGAGCTGGGAAGCGTTTGATTTACCACGTAACCCACTTGGTCTCTGGATGCAGCAGTATTGCTGTCACCTGCCTCCTGTGTCTTGTCCCCCAGACTTTGCAAATTCAGTTTGTGTGATCTCACTAGACGCATGTTGTACAGAATATAAGTGAAGCTCAGTGAATGCTAATCCGCTTTTGTTAGATCTCTTAAAGCTGCAGCGCAGTTCATTGCACTCAATAGAATCACAGTTACTGTCCCACTAAGATTGATTTTTTTATTCTGCTTTCAAGAATGTTCTCCAACCCCATTGCAGATAAATGGAAAACAACTTGATAGCCAACTTAAAGTTAATGCTTCTACATAAGCATTATATTTCTGTCTAGTAAGTCTTTACCCTACCATTGTTACAAATGACAGCAATATCATAAATGAATTTTTTTTTTTTCAGTTTGTCTCTTTTATGTCTGATTGCTTCACACAGCAACTAAGGAGAGGGAACTGTTTGGAAAGAAATGTGTTTGTAAAATCACAGAATTTGGCAGAATGACTCAAGGGCAGATGTAGTGTTTGAAACTACTTTTAATTCTCTTTTTAACTGTCGAGATGTAAATGTGAAAATGTCTCATTAAAGAAAAGCACAGTAAGTAGTTAGCAAAAAAAGCAGCAGAATCCAGATTCACTTGCTCTTCCCATTGTTTCTTAGTCTTGTTTTTCTCTGTCGTTCTTGTCATGATAAGTACAGAAATGAACAGCCTAATTAAAACGGAAACTGTGTAAAGTTTCCAGGAATGCATTTCCACACAATCTGTAATGTTGTTACAATTCTCTTAGCTAATGTAATAATATTTACCTCAGATAAAGGCTATTTTGGTTTTATTTTTTAACAGAATCTTCCTGTGATGAACATGTGATAAAGATCGTATGTAATGCCGTACTTTCTAAAGCTTTAAAACCTCCACTGTGCCAGGAGTGCTTCCAAACTTCAGGTCATTTTTCTGTCCTGCGGCTTATGGAGTAGGGAAAGCAAATGCAAAATGGCATGTGTCTTCAGTGATACAATTAAAATTTATTTTGGATCTTGAAGACAGCAACCACACCACAGAAGAATTTACTTTTTAATGTAATGACTAGAAATAATTGGAAAAGGAATCGTAATCCTTAGAAAATTTCCACTTCTCAATGAAAAGTCTAAATATGTACAAAACTCTTCTGGCAAAAAACTTTGGAAATACTGCTGTAACTTTTACAGAGATTGACAGGTAAACTTGGTAAAAGGCACACTCTAGAAAGCATAGTGCAGAGGAGACAATCAAAGTGGGAAGAAATTAAATTACAATGTAGCAAAATAAACAAAGAAAATTCAAATTTTTATGGGAACGTTCAGTTTCTGAATATCTGATTTCTCAATTTAGTCTTTATGGAGAACTACAGATACTTGTGCAAATTTGAATTTTTAGACACATTTTCATAAAATAGTCTATTATATTTTTTCACTTTCTTTTTAGAGGATAATCACAGGTTGTTTCTGCCTAATGCTGAAAGGTAAATGACATCAGTAATGAAATATTAGCTAAAGGGGACCAAACGTGTTTCTTGCAGATCACCTCCTTAGATTACTTCCAAAATATGTTCACCAGAGTGAAATTGCAGCATGTGACTAGCCATAGTGACAAACATCTGTTACCTTAGCTCCAAAAAGGCCTTTGGGAGTGGGTAAAGACAAACAGTTCTTATTTAATCAGGTTAGATGTAACCTGAGAGACATTTTTTGTCACGTGTGGTCTTCTCCCAACCTGCTGTTAACTCCTTAAAAATTACTTATGGGGTTAAGTTTCTCTTTAGTTTCACGATCTTTTAGTAAAAGAATGATTTCCATCTGCGTTGCAATGATTACAAATGTAGCTGCTGATCATCAAAAAAACCCAACCAATGAGCCAAACTTGTCTGTACTCCAGAAGAACACCCAGGGGACTGAGCAGTCCTGTCTTAAAGAAATATGGTACTTACAGAGGGTAATACCATAAAAAAGAAAAAGGTGTATTTTTGTAAGAAAGGACTCCGGGAAAGAATCATCTTTCTGGATCCTCTCCCTTACTAATACTTGGCATGGCTTCAGTTCTTCAGTCCTGGAGACAAGCACTGTTTATCACTTCCCAATTGAGAGACAGCAGAGTTTCTTTCCAAAAAAAACCTTGCTATAGAGGAAGCAAGAATTGGATTTGCCTGTAAAGGTTTAAATGAGGTATGCCATTGATCTCGTTTGTAGTTAGAAAAATCTGTCCATAGGATAAGATCTCATTGGGCACATTTCACTGCTCCTCTGGACATGGACCAGTTTCACTGTTTTGTTTTTCAAGAAGGATTTCTCCTTATTGCTTTGGAGATGGAGCGACAACAGCAAATGTTTGCCCTCATTTTTTTCTATATTAGGGATTAGCAGGCTCTCCCCATATTTCTAGTTATCAGCAAATGTAAGGAAGACTATGTATTTATTTTTTTAAAAGATGTGATTTTCTGTTTATTTTCAGAATTATTTAAATGAAAAACATTAATTTATATTTCTTTTTTTATCATATGTTGCAGTGTGAAATGGAAATTTGTACTTAGCCATTTTATGGTGTGTTGGTATGTGTGTTTGTATCCATACTCGGTGAAATTGGCTACAAAATATTAAATTATTTTTTATCACATGATAAAATACTGATAACTTCATGAAATATAAATAGATTCAAAGGTTATGAAAATGCATCTTTCAAGCCCCAAAACTGCCTCTGTAAAGTTTAAAATTCCTGATACTTAATGCGAACAGTTTTGGATCAGTAGTAATATTAGACATAAACGGACATTGCATTGATTTTGGACTAATTTTTCATTTCATAAAACATAGAAAAGCACACCTAAATATTGGAAGCTAAAAAGAAATGTAGTGCATGAACAGAATAAGATTATATCAAACTTGCCATACTCAATTCCTGTTATAAACTTTTTTTCTTTTTCTGGAACTCTGTAAGAGTTTTAAACCTGCCTTTTATTTCTTGAGAGCTAATTGGCAGTCAATGAAGTGGGATACACTGGGGTGTATCCATTTGGCTTTTCTGAAGTCTGCTCTAATTTTTAATGATATTTTCAATGGTTACTTGATTTTTGATTATGGGAAACTGTCAATTTATGAGGATTAAATAATATTCAGTTTTACCAGCAATGCAGGCTGCGAAAAACTACTTGCAAATGTCATATTTGGTTTATGTTCCTTTAGAAGTCTTGTCTTTCTGATAAGTGCTCTATCAGCTTCATGTATATGAAGAAAAGATTGCATCCAGTGGTCTGTTAAGTTAATTACCAATATCTATTCCCAAGAGGAAAAGGATCCTCTGGGATCTAACGCCATCTATTTTCTTTTATAAAAAAATACATTTTTGATGCAAAAACTCAAAGTTAGAATCATGATTTTAAGTATAGGTCTCTCTTTAAATTGTCAAATACTTTTCTCTAGAAAAAGGTATTTATTATTAAATAAGTGCATCAATTTTATAAGATACAGCTTTTCAGCTTTTAAGTTAGAATAAGTACTGGCGGTTGCTTGCCACACACTTTGTATTAAGTGAAACTGTAAAAAAAATAAAAAAATCTGAGACATCAAGTGTAGAGAAACTACAAAGGTCTCTTTCAGGATTCTCAATATAAACTTTTCACGAGGTAGCAATTTGTTCCTAACCAAAATGACACCATACCTCTCCCCAAACCTGGTAAACCTTTCAAGAATGCTATGTATTATAAGAAGAAATATTTGTCTAGAAAACTAACTGTGAACAATAAGATGCTGGACAAATTTATCTGTCCTGAAGCAGGATGGGGAGCTTGCATACCCATTCTCAGTCCTGCCCCATCCTTCCCTGTTTTCTATCCCCTCCACAAATCATCTGCTCCAAGATAGAGACAAGTGTTCACATCTGCTGTGTTCATGATACCACCTGGAGCTTGCAGTTTTTACTTATTTTTATCTTGATGTACCAGATTGTAGCCAGGAACCTACTTTTAAATATATTTTGCCTGTCAGGAAATTAGGTAGAATGGTGTCACCACATGCTTTTTCTCCAAGATTTTGAAAACTTGAGTATAGTTTAAGACAACAGCTGTATGTATCGTTTAGTAGGATCTTGTAGTAGCTGTGATGTAATGAACTTTTAGCACTTTCACCTAAACTATCTTGGTTTGTTGACTTGGC
Source organism: Chionis minor (assembly GCA_013398295.1). Lineage (NCBI taxonomy): Eukaryota > Metazoa > Chordata > Aves > Charadriiformes > Chionidae > Chionis > Chionis minor. The sequence goes on along the minus strand of VZSF01009054.1, from coordinate 1,400,030 downwards.
CCCCATCTTGCAAATACTTATCAGGCAGTTCATTTACAATACTTTATTCCTGTGTGAAGGACTAGGTTCAGAGAGACATTTTTCTTTTTTTTCTATATTATTCTTTCTTTATGCTTGTACAAGATATATCAGAAGAATGTTTACTCTTTTTTTTTTTCCTTTTCCTCCCTTTTTAGATGATACCTTACTCTTGTATAACTCGTGTCAACCATAGATTTCAGTATAATCATAAACCATCATTTGCTTCATTAACAGATCGGGTCACTGAAGCACAGTAGGTTAAACAACTTGCCAAAATAATAAACCAAATTACTACCAGAACTGGCAGGCAGTGGGGGATTCCATGAGTTGGCACCTGCAGGCACTAGGCACAGCTGTCATCTTATCGTACAGAATCAGAAGATACAGAGCTTTAGAAATACAGAGAAGAGCTGGATGGTTATTTAAATATTTGAATTTCAGAAAGTTTCATTTTCTGCTTTGCTTAATCCTACTTTAATTTTAAATGGCTCATCAAAACCTTAGATTTTTGTGTGTGCATATTTAAGGCCATTTGAAAAGTCATAGCAGTCAGGTGTAATCCCCAGCAACTGGAAAAAGTGAACCATTGCACCGATTTTTAAAAAGGGTAGGAAGAAAGACCTTGGGAACTACCAGCCTGTCAGCCACACCTCAGTGCCTGGGAAGATCATGGACCAGATCCTTCTAGAAGCTATGCTAAGGCATGTGGGGGACAGAGAAGTGATTCAAGACAGTCATCATGGCTTCACCAATGGCAAGTCCTGCCTGACCAATCCAGTGGCCTTCTAGGATGGAGTGACTGCAACAGTGGACAAAGGAAGAGCTGTGGATGTCGTTTAGACTTCTGTAAGGCTTTTGACACAGTCCTCCACAACATCCTTCTCTCTGAATTGGAGATAGATGGATTTGATGGGTGGACTGTTCGGTGGATGAGGAATTGGTTGGACAGTCACGTTCAGAGAGTGGTCAATGGCTCAATGTCTGGATGATGATCGGTGACAAGTGGTGTCCCTCAGGGGTCCATATCAGGACCAGTACTGTTTAATGTTTTCATCGGTGACATAAGCAGTGGGATTGAGTGCACCCTCAGCAAGTTTGCAGACAACATCAAGCTGTGGTTGACATTCCTAAGGGAGAGGATGCCATCCAGAGGGACCTGGACAGGCTCAAGAATTGGGCCGGTGTGAACCTCTTGAGGATCAACAAGGCCAACTGCAGGGTCCTGCACCTGGGTCAGGGCAACCCCCAGTACCTGTACAGGCTGGGGGATGAAGGGATTGAGAGCAGAGAGGGACTTCGAGGTACTGGTGGATGAAAGGCTGGACGTGAGCCGACTATGTGCGCTCACAACCCAGAAAGCCAACTGTATCCTGGGCTGTGTAACCTTGTAGGGTGGGTCCAGAGAAGGGCCACAAAAATGATGAGAGGGCTGGAGCACCTCTCCTGTGAGGACAGGCTGAGAGAGGTGGTGTTATTCAGCCTGGAGAAGAGAAGGTTCCTTATAGCAGCCTTCCAGTATTTAAAGGGGACAAACTTTTTAGCAGGACCTGTTGTGATAGGACAAAGGGTAATGGTTTTAAACTAAAAGAGGGAAGATTCAGATTAGATCTAAGGAATAAATTTTTTAAGCTAAGGGTGGTGACACACTGGCACAGGTTGCCCAGAGAAGTGGTAGATGTCCCAACCCTGGAAACATTCAAGGTCAAGTTGGATGGGACTCTGAGCAACCTGATCTACTTGAAGATGTCCCTGCTCACGGCAGGGGGGCATTGGACTAGGTGACCTTTAAAGGTCCCTTCCAACCCAAACCAGTTTATGATTCATAATAATTCTTTAAACTTTGTGAATATACTTTAGTTTCAGTTGTAGTTTAGCCATTTCTGCCAGCAGATAAAGTATTTACACTGATTAAATAGTTATGATAGATTTTCAGGAATAAAAAGCCTTTGCATACACTTCATCCCACCCCAGACAAAAAAAAAATAAATTAAAAAATATCTCCTTTAGACATGCTATGCAAAGCATGATTATTGATACAAAAATAAAACTCTTTTCCCCTCCACTTTCTAGTTCTGAAATGTTTTAAGATGATGGATTCTGACTTGGATACTGCAGAGATTGCAGTTTACAAAATGTGGGTTTAGGTTTGAATCCCATTTCCTTGGAGTTTCCTTGAATCCACAGTCCATCTTTACTGTTTTTGTAGAGAGGAAGAAGAAAAATGGTAGGCACAAACCCCCAAGTCTGGAATATGACTTCATGTATTGTTTTCACCCTGGTTAATCCAATGATAAAGTTAGTTTTTCTATAGCTGTATTCAGGAGTGATATTTTTTACAAGTAAGCAGGCTATGTCCATTGACTAGGCACTTGCTATATTTCAGAGGTTTTATTAGGAGATTAAAGAATAAATTACTTTTAGTGGTTTTAAGTAAACTCCAGTGAAGAATTCATACGTGAGCAGAATCTTAGTATTTCTCTCAGCTTTGGATATCTTTGTGTTTGGTCAGCTGTCCATACCAAGTAAGACAACTGTTACCTTTAAAGTAGTTGAAAACCTAAAGATATTATCTTGCAAAGGTGCCTAAGATACTCTAAAGACTTAAACATGAAGTTTTCAAGAAGTAGTTTCAGTTGACTTCAATGGCAGTTACGTCCATTTAACTGAGAGGACTAATTTGATACTGCTTGAGTTATTAGGTCGTTCAGTGTTAGTAAAGTTACTGTCTTTGTTTTGCACATTAAGAAGCCAGATCTGAGAGGATTTATGCTAAAACATTAAGAAGAGGAAAATGGGGTTTAGTGTCTGCATGTTTCTAAAATTAGGAGCTCTGAACATTCCCAAAATCAGTGGGATGTTTATTCTGAAAGTTTATGCTGACTAAGCTTTTCAAAATCTCATAGCTAATTAACAGCATCGCCTTGCTTTGAACTCAGTCCTATCCTTTTTTCAGAGAACTGCATTTCCAGTGCTGTTTGCACATGCAATCAGCTAGTTTCAACATAACAATTTTGAAAGCAGATTCTTCCCTAGCTGTCCTCAATTTGAATTGATGCTGACTCAGATCTTCTCTCAGCAGCGTCTGCTGCTTCCTCTCCAACTGATACCACCCTGCCCAAGATGGACACCCTTAGCCAAGACTCTTCTTGCCATATACTGCCTCTTGTAGCTTGTTTGGTTGGTTGGTTTTGTTTTCTTTTGTTTTTCTTTTTAAGAAACTGGAGAGGGCCAGTTAGAAGGCCCAGGAGATAAATCTGGAAGCAAGGGAGCTGTTAAGCTGAAGCGCTGTTCTCAGAAAGGGAACAAATCAACTCAGCAACTCAGAGCCAGCTTGCTTTGTTTCTGTCCTTCTGAATAATGCATCATTCCATCAGGAAAGTTGCTCCTGCTCAGCTCATACTGAGTGGCAATACTGTATTGACTACAATTGGAGAGATGTGCAAGGAACACAGAAATATAGGGGAAATATTTTTCCTTCTCTCCATGTGCAGTCAGCACCCTGTAACCATAGGGAATATTTGATCTGATGCAGCACCACAAAGCTCGTATTTGACGGGAGCGCAGGCTGTGCCTCACAGTGCCAGATGTACTGCAGTGTACTTCAGATATGATGTCTTTGAGAGTAAGCCTTGCTATTACTGACTTACAAGATACAAGAAAAGTAAGCTCTTTATTTCAAAGAAAGTATGCTTATAAATAAACCGTAGTGTTAACAGCTACTATTAGTTATATGTATAGCTATTGTCATCATGGAAAGAATCAATTTATCTAGATGCCTTTTGAGTTTACTTTAGGATATACTGGTGTAACAACCTATCATGAAATATTCCAGTAGGCAGAGACTTCATCTAAAATGAGCAGGTGATATGTATCATAGGGCATGCAGAAATCCTGTCGTTGGTTTAGTCCAAGCTAGGGAGTGTGCTGCAACTCCCTCCTGGGCACTCAGGTTTCATTCTCCTGGACACTGGGTGGGAGAGAAGAAGGATTAGAAGGCAGTCTCCATATTCATTCCCCAGATGGGGTTAAAAATGGCTCAGAAGCAAAGCCATAGATGCTTGGAAGTTCTTCCAAGTTTCCCACTGTAGATGTAGTTATGAAGAGGCATTAAGGAGTCAATCAAAAATAGAGATAAAGTACTATGTTTTCAAAGTTAAGGTAATAGGTTTGGAAAGTCTACTTGTATTTGGGGCGTATGTGATGTAGAACAATTTGAACTACATGTAATTTTAACAGGATTGTCACAAAGAAAGCTACTTGCAAAAATTAAGAAGTCTAAAAAGACTTGATTTTCAGCTCATTTAATTAGGCCGCTGTCAGCAGAAAAATACCGGCTTGAGATTCTTGAGAAGTTGAAGTTATCCTTGAAATTCTGTGACATACAGCTACTGTTCTTCATCAGCCAGCTGATGGATTAATTAATCATGGCACCCTAGCTGGATATTATACATTTTTTTAACAGAACAAAGAAAATCCAGCACAAGTATGAGTAAAATTTTGAGTATTAACGCTAAAGGAGAGTGGTATTATGTTGTTAGGCAACAATTAACAGAGGTTTCCTTGTTATCCTACTTCCACCAGTGATTTGCACCAGTGAAAAAGTAGTGATTTAAGGGCAACTAGTTTTCCCAGTCTCCAGACATTATTGCACTTATAGAGAATTTATCAAGTATCTTAGTACCTTAGGAATGCACAAACTCTGATTATTATATTTAGAAATCTTCCTTTCTATATTTCTTTTTCATTTTATTTGCAGAGTAGAATATTACTGTATTTGTAGCCACATATTAAATACCTCTTTTTACAGTTGGACAGTGTTCAGATACAAGCCTGAATTGAGCACTGGAGTTTCACTCTGACTGCACATTCCACTACAGTATTTCAATATGTAGCACGTCTTTCAGAACTGTTACTGTATGTCATCATCATTAATGGTCCTGAACCATTCTGCGTAGGTAGCTGCTTGACTGAATGGATCAGCCTTCATCTTCTGGTATTTATTACGTGCATTAAATCTCATTGACAAACACTACCTTCATCTTATTCTCTGTCTTTTCTTAATGGTAAATCCTTCTGTGCCCCCCACCGCCCACTGCTTTTTTGTATGATCTAGTGCTGTCAGTTATTCTTCATCTTGAATTCCTCTAAAAGAGTGTAATAGGAGACTGTATTCATTAAAATAACACAAGCAATGGAAATCTGATGTTTTCCCCTTTACAGCATAACACATTTTATCAAATTGAGATAGATTTGTAGATAACAGTCACTTAGAGATTAGTTTAAATGCATGCACCTACTAAGCATAGGTTGATGTCCCAGTTTCAGCTGGGATAGAGTTGACTTTCTTACTGGTATAGTGCGATGTTTTGGATTTGGGACAACAACGGTGTTGACAGCACACTGGGGATTTTGGTTGTTGCAAAGCACTCAAGGTCTTTTCTGTTTCTCACACCGCCCAGCCAGCAAGTAGGCTGGGAGTGCACAAAAGTTGGGAGGAGATAGAGCTGGGACAGCTGACCCCAACTGCCCAAAGGGATATTCCCTACCATATGATGTCATGCTCAAAACATAAAGCTGGGAGAAGAAGGAGGAAGTGGGGGACATTCAGAGTGATGGCATTTGTCTTCCCAAGTAACCATTATGCATGATGGAGCCCTGCTGTCCTGGGGATGGCTCAACACCTACCTGCCCATGGGAAGCAGTGAATGAATTCCTTGTTTGGCTTTGCTTGCATGCACAGCTTTTGCTTTACCCATTCAGCTGTCTCTATCTCAACCCATAAGCTTTCTTACTTTTACTCTTGTGATTCTCTCCCCCATCCCACTGGGGGAGCAAGGAAACAGCTGCATGGTGCTTAGTTGCCTGCTGGGGTTAAACCACAACATTTGATCACAGAAAAAAGTCTATATTAATTTGAGATTATCCTTTTGTAAACATATATAAGTATGCTGCCTTCAAGAAGACATTATTATAATGTGAATTGCAGTTTAGAGTTTTCAGAGTGGAGATGGTCAAAGTATCACAGTGACACCAAATGTTTTGTAAAACAAAAGTTAAATGAATAAAAATGCTTTTGAAATTTGGCAAGAACAGCAATGATATGGCAGTTTTACAAATAATATATATGTGTGTGTATAATGGAAAGAAATATGCAATCAGATTATGCAAAACCTTGATCCCTCCTTCTGCCCCACCTTCCCATGACTAAATATTGACCAGAATCTTGGCAAATCTTTGGTTTTAAATCAGGAACTACAAAAAACAGTGAGAATTATCTTTCTTGTAAATTCTTTATGGGGAGAAAACGTTTGACTGAAATCCTTCAGGGCTTGGGCAAGAGTGAGGAGCAATGCTCAGTTAATGCAGCCTTAGTGAGTAGCACCTGCTGATATTAACAGAAATATATTTTGAACAGTAGAATGACCGTGTTTGATATTGATGCTAATGCTTTTAGAGTAAGGTTACAGGGATTGAGAAAGACACAGCAAAAAGAACACCCTGCCAGAGGTGGTCAATAACATTTTCCTACTTAAAATTTATTTTACCATGTTAAACGACGTCTCAATACAGATTGACTGCTGAGAGTGCTCACAGCACGTTTTTTGAGCGAGGACTTGAGCACTGTATGCTCTAAAGTATGTTGGCCTACATATGAAGTGTAGATTGGCCTTTGTGTGATGCAGACGAGAAGCATCTTGTCTTTATGACCTGCTTATATGTGTCTGTCTGTCTTTATAGCCTTCCCCACCATTTGAGCTAAGGAATGATGCAGTTGAGAGGGAGTGACTGGTATCTCAAGTCCTTCATGGACTCCATCCTACTTTCTTCACAATTGCTGGTGTAGATTAATAGGTGCTTGGAGGAGTGGTAGTTCAGCTTCTCTGCTTTCCAGTCTTTGGGAGTTTGCTTTTATCCTCTAGGACATAATTATCCATCAATCCATCACTGATCCTGGAGCACTCCTGTGGGAGAATTAGCAAGCTAACTGTGTGTGAAGTGTGGTGCCCACTGTCCATTGAAAATGTTGCTAGCAGAAAGACTTGGGGATTAATTTAGTTGTGTTCTCTTTTACATGCCAAAAGCAAAGTTGTGGGGCTTTCCTTATTTCACTGTTTGGTCCCAGAAGAAAAGTATGATTAAAATGTTTTGGGCTTATTACAGTTACGATAATAGCCTAGTTTCTTAAAAAAACCCAAATTTCTTTTAAACAAATATTTATCTACCAGCACTGTAATCATAGTAGTAGTGCACTGCTGCTAGTATTACCCTCATTCTAACAAGCTTTGGTTAATTCAAACTACTTTAGCAAAAGGTTTTCCTTTAGTGGCAAATTAAAGGAAATTTAATTTTGCCAACTAATTGACTTGCCAACTAATGCTTGTTTTTCTAGCAAAATCCACATTTTTAGGTAGCTTTTAGGCAGATATATCATGAAAAATAGGTAAGCTATACTTTCCAACTAAACAGAAATTGAAAAAAAAATGGAATTTACTATGTTTCAACAAATGACATTCTATCTGGACTTAGATTCTTCCTGATTCCCCCAAAAACATACAAGCCTTTATAGTTCTTTGCACGCATGGCTGAATAGATGCTAATCAACTGTTTACTCACAGCCAACTCTTATCATTCATGTGTCAATTAAACAGATTAGCATGAGGGAAAGAGAGAACACCCACAAAATTGATAGAAAAGAAATTGAAATAAGCAGATATTTTAGTGTTTATCCTGATAGAACATAGATGTTTCTAAAGGATAATTGAAGGAGAGAAGGAGTGAGATTGCTAGGGCTCTATTGATAGGTGCTCAGTGCCCACAGTTATTCTGTTCATCATAATCCCTCAAAGGAAGTTTTCCCTTATAACAGCTATTGGCTCATGTATTATTCTGTGTAATATAAAGAGGGTTCATCTATCCTCTACATCCGAACTCAGCATGAAGTCTCTCTGTTCTGAAGTGTCTGGCTCACTCCGGGCCTGTTTACAGTGCAGCTGACATTTTGAACTGCAGAATGTGACAAGCTGACAACGCCTCTGATTATAAAATCAACTCATCTGCTGATATTAGAAAAGAGCAAGATGATATATGAAATAGGTTTTAAATAGATCACACTGTAAAACATGCGCATTTCAAATATTTAAAGAAGAAAGGGTATACAGTATGAGGCTTTAGTTTATTTTGTGTTTTCATTTGGTTTGAAGACTGTGCCGTATTTTTAAGTATAGCATTTTTAAGTATAAACCCCAAACCACTGCTGAAAAAGTTAATGCACTTTCACATTTTCAAAAGTTTACCATCGGCAATTAGGACTGAATTCAGCTTTAAGTGCCTGAGTAGTGGCTAAACTACTCGCTGGCACTGGAGAGAGTGCTAGCTCATACCTCCCATTATGACACCAGTTGCCAAATTGCCAAGAGTTCAATGGATGCGGCCCAAAATATTTTGAAAATCTGGAGAACACAGTCTAACCAATCAATGAAATTGCTCCCGTATTGATTGTGGACATTGTGAACGTCATTGTTTTCTTTTGCCAACCTTGATATGGGTGAAATATAAAATGAAAAGTGATATTTAGACAGGGTGGTGTGTTTTAAATAAATGTAAGAAATGCAGATATTTTTGTAATACAATTTACATTTATTTGTCATGTAGGCTGGATTTAGAAATGTCATGATATATCTAGTCTCTATGTGTTTTCATAGTACTTCAGAGAGGAGTATTTCAAGTCTTTCCCCTCACATCCAGAAAATGCCTGTAGTAAATGTTTAATATGCTAGTACATAATGCCACCACAATAAAAATGCTCAAGTGCTATTAAGGATCTGGCTAAAATCCATAGTACAGAGAACTTTCAAGCTATACTGACCAATGTTTACTGTTTCAAGCCAATAGTGTAACTGTAACACTACAATTTACTTTCGTGTTGTGACACCCTTCATAAATAGCTCACGCTAAACAATGTGGTGGGCGCTACTTACAGTCCAGAGTATTTCACATGCAGTTGTGATTGCTGAGATACAGCCTGGGATGTCTAACAAACAGCAAATGTATTAGTGTTTGAATTATTGAATAACTGAGTCTGTCATATAGGTTTTTGTCATCACATCTTGATTATTGTGCATTCACTTTCGGTGGTTGATAAATACAATTCTCCTCCTACCTTTTCAGAGTGATGTCTCAGATATTTTTTGCTCATTGTTTTAACTAAGTGACTAGAAGTGTGGGGGAAGCTAGGTTTCTGGATCTAAGAATTCCTTTTCTTTTAATTTTATCTTGTTCCAATTTTCTTTCTTTTTGCAAGTGTGTCAGTATGTGTGTGTGTATGTCTGAACCATGCCGCTTTGTTGGTTTTGCAGGTACCACATTTTTCCTGAGTGGTTTTCAGGAGCAGGCCTCCTAGCTAACTTGATAGAATTTGCCTCTGGTCACAGGGAAAACCTGCTAAGAATATATAAAAGGATGTAGACAGTCCTGCTTTGGATGAGATGAAAGTAAAAGGAACTCAGTGCATTTTGGACAAAGAAATGTCTGGGTCAACAGAAGTGCAGTGTTCAAAAAAAACCAACCCAGCTTTGATTAGAAAATTGCTTATGATCTGGCTATGCCATGCGTTGGTGGCATTGGTTATTGGGTTCTAGCTTGTGACAAGGATAAATATCTTTGTTTCCAAATCTTACCAGGTTCTACCTAATGTTTCTCACTCAGGAACGGTAAGTTGATTCTCAGCTGTGATTAGATACTGTTAAGGCTGCTTTTCTCACCTGCTAAATTTAAAACCAAGTAATTTTCTCCCCCAGTGCTGCTCACATCTAAAATAAATAAATAAAATAAAATCCACGAAGTATCCGTTAAGATAGTTCTTTATGTACTTTCAGATTCTACGTCAATATTTTGCCTGGAGACTTATAAATTTATGAGAGTGGCTAAATTCCTTATTCACTGAGGTTATTTCCAGTCCTCCTGACACAGATGCTGTGCTCCGCTCTTTCCTCTTCATCTTCCGTTAGTTGATGTTTCTGTTTAATTCAAAAGCATGTAGTCCAGTGAAGTCCTAGGCTTGTGACTAAGACTGGAACTCACAATTACGACATTAATTCAAATGACTATGAAACCGGAACTGCTAGCTTCTGAAAATAGGTATTTTAAATGAAATACAGAAACACCTTTATAACATCTGCATGACACCTCTTTATGCTAGTGGCAGAATTTAACTCTCTGTACAGCAGGGGGCAAAGTGACTTAAAAGAAAAAGAAACTAATTGAAGATGTAGACTTTGGCCATAAAAAGTAAGTTTCCTATAATGCCATATTGTCCTTAATTAATAAAATGTCATGAACATAAAATCCTTGTTTCAGTGTCAAACCCGGGCCTAATGGGCAGTCCTGAAAGTAAAAAAATTTACTTCCTTTGGGTTCTTTGTGGCTACAGAGATACAGCATGTCCTAAAAGAATACCTCCCGTAATTTGAAGTTATGATCAAAGCTAATGAATGGAATAGACTAGACTAGACTAATTTGAGCTGGAAGAGACCTCCAGTGACCATTTAGTCCAACTGCCTGACCAATTCAGGGCTGACCAAAAGTTAAAGCGTGTTATTAAGGGCATTGTCCAAATGCCTCCTAAGCACTGACAGGGTTGGGACATTGACCACCTCTCTTGGAAGCCTGTTCCAGTGTTTGACCACCCTCTCAGTAAAGAAATGCTTCCTAACGTCCAGTTGAAAGACACCATGGATTACAAAGATTTTAATACCCTTTTGCCACTTTCAATTTAAATGCAAGCTCTGAGCTGCCAGTCTTTTTTTACAGCATAAACAATTAAAAAGGAAAGCTTTTATTTAGCATCAATGTGGGGCTAGATTTTTGAAGACCTTCTCAACACTCTGTTGTATGTTTTAGGGAACTATGCATATTTGTGCAATTTGAGCATTAGAGCACTGGATTCACCACATTTTCATTTACAGCATGTAAATGTAGTAAACATAATTAGAGTTGGCTTTTACCTAACGCCCCAAAGGCAAAGATGCCAAGTATTTTGGGAAAATGTCTCCCAGAATCCACATACCAGGATCTAAACTGCCCAACAGGATCAACTGCTGTAGTAATAAATAAAACTCAAGGACTCAAGTATTCCTACAGGTAGAGGTCTGAAAAACCATGATCGATTAACTTGCCTGGTCAGACCTATCTTTAATTCAGAATATCTGTATTTTTTTCCCATTTCAGCACTTTAGTTAACATTATTGTACGTTTTCCTTAAAAAAAGATTTAGCTCTGTACTGGTATATGCAGCCTTTCCTTATGACCCTGGCCATGTCTGTGAGCTGAAAAATCAGAATCAAGTGAATAAACATTTCAGATTAGCACTTCACTCACATAAAACTAAGTTTGCAAAAAGATCTTGGGAAAAAAAATTAATTGAAGACATCATAGTGTTTTTGATTAAAGTGAACATTCTTTGAGCTTTATAGTCACTGAATCTCACATATGGAAATTACAGTTGGTCTTAATCTGCTTTCAGAAGACTGGTGCAAATATTAAAAAGTAATGAACTAAAAAGATTGTTTGTTAATGCCACATAAAAGTGCTAATTATACTTCATTTCCTGCCTGCAGCTAAACCCAAGAGACATTGCCTAAGAAATTGTTAAATAAGTTGCTTCACTTGAAATGTGAATAGATCTGCAGTGCTTGATGGATTTACATTTAAGGAGTTGTTTGCCACATAATGCCTTGGCAAGTGTGGCAAACAAAGAAGTATCATGAAGAAACTTGTTTAGTTCACAGAAAGTGTATTATTAATGTATTTGTGATTCCTACTACCTTATGAAGAGGAAAGGACTTAATTCTTAATTGCACTTTCCCTGCAATTTCAGTATGTAGCATAGTATGATACTGCAATTATGTGTTAATTGTTTTATTAGAGCTTTAATTTTTTAACATCATAATGATGGTATTTCTTTCCTCCAGAAAGTATACTTGAAATATACATCCCTATCTCAGACTGGCTGTGAACATTTCTGAAGTCTTTTACTTTGCATCTCTACTGACATCTGTATCTTGTGTCTTGGGGACAGGTGCAACATGAAAGAGTCTGCAGAAATGTCATGATGATAACTGAAGCCTTAGGGGAAAAATTAATTCACATTTTTCTGTTTCTCTACTATAAGCCTACCTTCTTTCTCCTTTCCTGGATAAAATAGGAGATGTATATAAAATTTATATAAATACGAAATGCTGTTGCACTTGGTCCATATTCAAAACATATATATCCAATGAATGCAGTTAAAAAATAATACGAATAGTTAGACCTTACATCTATAATAATTTAAAACAAGTTAATGTTATCTTTTCTCAAAGATATGACATAAATGAAATATTATCTGCAGAGTTTTTTCTAATCCAATTAAATTATTATTATGGTGAGGAGGTAATCGGAATGAAATTTACTGTAAGGGATGTCACAGAATGGCTCATCTTCTGTGTGATTTTGTTTTAAAGTATCCTCTTGACCAAACATAGGAGGAAGACCTCTTATAGTACTGAGAGGGAAAGTAATAGAAAATACCGACGCGTACATAAGTATGTGAGAGTTTGGGTGCATGCCTTTCTGATTCTGACTTTCTAAATTAAAGAAGCTCCAGGAAAATTTCTTTGAGATAAATTGTAAATTCTTTTGCATCTGGCAAAGCCAAATACAGTGCAAGAATAATGAAGACAACTCATATGAAATAAAATGCTGGTGCCTTTATGAAACTACTAAAAGACCTTACAGTGCCCTGTGTAAGAATACAGGTGTTTAATGCATTATGTGGAAATGTTATCACTTATTAATAAAGAAAACAAATTTAGTACAGAAACCTCTGCAAACACAAGACGAGTTTGTGTTGAGATTGTAGAGACAGCAATATACAGTTTATGCACTGGTCCAAGTAATGAAAAGGGAAGGAATGAAATGAGTACGAGGAAAGCATTTCTTTCCTCTAATTTGTGGAAATGTGTTATGTTCTATTGATGATCTTTAAAGAATACCTACTGTATTAGTATATTTGGCTTTAAAAAATAATTTATGCCTACTGCGCAAGTGACCTATTACTAAAAGAAGTTTCTTTTTTAAGGAATAATCAACACTCAGGCTGTGACATTACACGTTGTCTTCAGCACATTTATAATGGTATGAGTTCCTGATTAGCTATTGAGTGCCTATAAGAACTCAAAATATATGGCCTTTTTTACATTGGGGAGGTGATAATACCTAGTATGGGAAGAGCAATAAAACACATTTATTGGCTGCTTGATGAAGACTGCATTGAATAAAAACAGGTATATCCCTCCTAACTTCACCTCTGCAAACTGTTCAACTACACAATGGATGAAATTGGGAAAAAGGGAAACAATAAGCTCTCAGATAACCAAAAAGAGAAAAAGAGTGCATAGTTCTTTTTTTCTAAAGTCATCAGTGTCTGTTATGGCAAGGCGTTTGAAGCAGGAAGTAAATCCTCCATGGGCCTATTGGTCTAACAAAGCTAATTTCAACGATAATGTGCAATGCTTCTTTAAATTTATCTATGGATACATAGTAAAACCCAGTTTCAATAGAAATCAGGTAGAGAAATTCTGAGTTTACATAATTCGTTTACTTTGTTTGTGTATTTATATTTTCTATTTAGAATGCTATATTGTGCTGAGAAATATAGCATTTCTGAGAGTTTTAGCATAACCAAATTTTTATAAAATTCTTATTAGTTGAGGGAATTATTGAGCTCTACAATCTTCTATATGCTACAGTCAATAGCTCAATCACAGGTCGTGTGATATATTTTAAGCTAAGCAAAAGCACATAAAGGATATGGCTTCATTACCATTTTATCATTTGTTTAACTTTTAAAGAAATTTAAAATAATCCTGCTTTTAAATTGTGACTGTGCAGTGGTAAAATGGAATGGTGATATGAATAGATTTCTGATTTCTCCTTTATACTCCCATATTTTTATAGTTTGCTATTAGCATCATTATCTTTGTTATAATAGAAATGTCTTTATATTGTACTCGAGAGTCTAGTCATGTTGCACAGTAAACACTGTCTAAGAAATCATTTGAGAATACTTGCTGATCATGAAATAATTGTGTATAAACCACTTCTGCTTTCCTACTTGAAACCTTCTTTATTATGAAATGAAATGAAACAGAAGTAAGTTATTCAATGTATCTTTTTCTTACAGTGTTTTACAAGCAGCACTTCTCACTGGCACTTCCAATATCCTTATTACAGGACAATGCAATGGCTACAGTATTTCCCCAAACTGTACCTATAACCTGGACATAAATTGATAGACATGGTATGTGACAAATAGACTATATAATGAGCTCATTCACCTTTGACTCTTTCTAAACAGCAAAGGCTTTCAGTCTCAAAAGTTAATGTAAGTAGCTTATTTACCTTAGTTGTAATCCGGCAATAATCTTCGCCACAAGACTGAGATGTAATTTTTCTAACAAGCATAGTTTGGGAAGGATTATAAACTTTAAGTGTATTTATAAATCTAGATTTTTAACCTTTTCAATATTCTGCTTTTTGATTGGTTGCCCAATCTACCTCTTCTTCCCAGGTTACTGATGCTGTTAATAGGAGAGAGTAGGAATGGCTAATGAATCAAACTACGGGACGCTGAAAAGGTCAAAGTAGTACACTTTACTATTATCTTCCACAGAATATATGAGGCATTAAAATTCTGATGCTGCAGTCTTGTGACAAAGAATATAATGAGAACTATAAATAATAAACAGCACAACGTGAATCTCTTCTTGCAATAATGATTGTAACAAGCATAAGAGAGAGAAAATCCTTAACCCATTCTCACTCTACTAATAAGACCTCTCCTTGCATGTGTGTTGTGAGAGTCTGCAATTGCAAGCATGGAAAAAAGATTTTTAAAGTGTAATTGAATCCAGCAAGGAAGATGGATATTCAGATGTGCTAGCTTTTGTGAACACTCTCTTCTGGAACGTAATATTTTTTTGCATGAAAGGCATTTGTGGATGAAGGTGAATAGTTAATTACTAATAACGTGAATAAAAATAAGATTGTGAGAAGATTTGTAGACCTGAAATAAAGTCATTACCACCTCTTTATAAAACTGTCTACAGACCCGGTTAGTTAGAAAGATGTTGTTGATATATTTTCTGTATCTGGCTTTGGTTTTACAACTGCAGGCAGTACAGGAAATATTTGTGATGTTCATAATGATTCTAAACTCCTTTATTCTGAGGCCTGAAAATACAGGAAGTGTTTATCATGCTGGGGCTCTGCCTCATTACAGCTAGGAGCTGTGACCAACTTTGCTGAATGTATCAGTTCAAGACACTGTAATTTTTTGGAAAAACTTCCAACTTGACAATGTGCACAGTACAATAGCAAGTTCATCTGCAATACCCAGGTACCCTTCCAGAAGCTCTTTCTGCTATTTGTGAGATTGGTATGACTTAAAAAAACCCAGCTTGTTAAAGGAAAATGTATTCATCTTGGGGAATCTTCTGATCAGTTATTGAAAACTGTCAGGAACTCAAGATAAATTGTCAAAATTTCAGCTTACTGTCCCTTAACCACTGATTTGTCTACTAGTTCTCCCAAGACAGCCTGCTTGTTTTCATCAAGCTGTTACCAAGACTGAATTGAGATTAACATTTAAGTTTTACAGTTGGTATAAAATGTTGAATTTTTGATATTTTGGTGAATTATACACATGAAACCTTGAAATAATATTGTCAGACCAAAAGGAATTCCTTCAGGTGGAAGTAAATCCAGGAGGCACTAGCAAAATACTTTTTATTTGTTTAACTGCCAAAGAGATATAACTTTACATATTTAAATACTGCCTCAGTGGTGGAATCAGGGTAGTAGTGCCATAGTATTTGAAGATCAAAAATCATAAGCCTCTTTTCTTGTAAAATTCTGAGCAGTCTACGGGCGGAGGATCAAGAGATGCGAATCAGCTTTATACCACTAGTACTGTCTTCACATCTCCAATTGCATTTTAGACATATCTGAGACCACACTTTATCTTCTGTAAAGGGATTATAAGTCTCTTGCTTTTCTCACAGACCTGTCATAGAATCCAATGAACAAAACTATACCAATCCAATTCTAGTCTTTCTACATCATTGATGCTCTTGCAGATAGTTTTTGTGGGTCAGATTCTTCCTGAAGCTTCCATTTGGCATTAGAAAGGATTGCTGAGATCACTTGGTGTTCTCTTTCTGGATCTTTGAAATCATTCTTCATTATTTCTGATTTTCACTGTCCTTATTATAAGCTCTCTCGTGTTATGTACTCTGGTGACATTTAAATCTACCTCCTGCAAGTAGCCTGGCAGCAAGTTGGACTCATTTCTCCATCTCAGTCCCTAAGCAGCCTAAATCCAGCCATGTGAGTGGTGTGGTACTTTGGTGTGGGAAAGGAAGGGAGTAGAATGTGACTAGTTTGATGTAATTTCTAAACCCTGACAAAGGGAGAGAAATACAGACAATTAGAAAAGGAACTATTTGTCTTTGGAAGTGCTGGATGGGTAGCAGAAATTGAGAACTTGCTGGAAAAGCAGATGGGTATTTAGCCTGTAATGATTATCCATGGCCTCTCAACTGAAAAGACTCCAAAGATTATTGCTATGTCGCTGAACTATTTTGAGGTTTGTGTTGAAATTCCAGCTGGGAATCTTACATATGCATATTTACTCTTTCTTAATAATAGTGAAGCAGTTAAAAATTTGCATTATTGCCAAACCAATACATTCTTCTTGCACTAACCTTCATGTAGAACAGAGAAAATGCCATTTAAAATTTTTTAGTTTTACTTTCTATATAATGCAGGTCCCAAAATGCTTTTTAAAAAAAACCCTCCTATAAAATGAAGACTGAAAAATGAAAAATCTGCTAACAGATGTGGCTTAATGCTGTAAGTATGCTACTTTGGGCCAGTGCACATGCTTCACTGTGTAAGTGTTGCTAAGAAACGATGAGATTGGAAAGATTGGAATTTTCTAATTAGTAAATAATAAATGCTTTAAAAAAGTTGAAATGCCCATGTTAGAGTTGCATTGGGATTGTGATTGGGTAAAAGACTGCTGTCAGTCAGCAGCTCTCCTGTGCTCACATGAATCCCTCCTCTAATTAGGCCAAGAAGGTCAACGAAGAAAAAGACTGAACTCTGTTATACTGAGCTGGCTGAGTCAAGGGTAAGAAGTTTCTAGCTAAATCAATAGCAACTACTTCAGCAGCCAAATAGCTCCAGGCATCCCTTTAAATTGCTAATTGCACTTGTTAGCTGCTTCTTTCTTGCTCTCACTATGATATGCATGGTTTGTTCGGAACTGGAGCAAAACAGACTGGAGAACAGTAATGTGTAAAGATTTAGGGAGAACATCGTATACATAATGTTCTATATTTGGCATATTCATTGTGTAAGGTAGACATAAAAGATCACAGAGAAGGGCTATTATTATATCCACTGAACAGGTGCAGGAACTTTAGAAAGAAAGAAAAAGTGATTTACAGCACACCAAGCAGTAGGGTTGGAATGATCTTCTGCCACACCATGAAGAGTGTTGGGGCCCACAATAAAAAAGGATTTGGTTTTCAACCATTTGAGTACACAGGACTTTTTCTAGTATGTGAAATGGATACCGATTATGTTACAAAATAGAATATTGACAGTCTGACGAGCATGAAATGCCTGGGTAGAATTTTCAGTTCCCAAAAAAAGCACACAGACCTATATTGAAATGAAAATTACTTAAAGACAAAATATTGACTGAGGTTTATCTTTCCATTGTTCACTGCACTAGGTATAAAGTAGTCTTTCCAAGACGCATTTTTCCTTCTAAAGAGTTGTGACCACATTTCTGATGCTTAACACTCTTAAACCTGAGCAACTAAATAGTTTTTTTCTTTTTCCAAATCTCAAGTCCTGTGTAACTGGCTGCTGTCATTTTCCTTGTCAGAGAGCTTACGAAAATAGTAAAACACATCAGAACAACAGAAGAACTCTTTCATTTCCTTCCATTTAGTGACTGCAAGACACAGCAACATGTGTAACGTCCTATGGTACAGACAGGAGGCTGGAAGCACTTGCCTCTTTCTTTTCTGTAACGTGGCACTTCCCTTTTGTGAGTGCAAATTGTAATCAACATTTCACCTTTCAAGAATTGGCTCAGATTTAGAGTTTAACAGAAGAAAATAGCTGAAAGTGTTCAGAGGATTAGTTAAATGAGTCAGGAAGCGTGCTGGCTGTTTCTTGTTGCTTTAGAGAATGTTTCTTTGATCAACTAAGTGATTTTAATACATTAAAGAATTTCAGTAATATTTGTTTTCTTACATGGCCAGATAAACAGCTTCCAAGACGCAGCATAATATACTGCCTATAATTCAAGATGCAAGAAAATGTGCTGATGAGGCCCAAAATTAAAATAATGACAGAAGTCTACCCAGATGAAGCAGTCCTAATTCTTTGTTAAATTACACAGTGGTTTTGTGTTGCTGTCACTTGTGTTTGGTAAAACTGCCTTTTAATCACTACTGATAAAAGGTCTGTTTTATTATTTGTGAAGGACTATAGGACATGTCATGCTGCTCCTCTAGGTGTGTTTATCTCGTCTTTTGATATGAAATTGATTTCTTTATATTGTTTTTGAAGAAAATTTATTTATTAGATGTGGTTTTAGCTGAACAACACAGAAATGTTTCCTCAGTTCTGAAGTGCAAATATGGGTCCAATGTCAGTTAAGGCAGCTGTTTTGCCTTGAAATCGTTTGCTATTATATGGAAATAGATTGTTGTTATTTTTGTGTGTTTTATTTATTTATGCAAAGAAACAAAGCATTCAATACAAACCAGCATGCAAAATTTAAACTACTGTGAAAGAGACATAAACCAACAGACAAGAAGCAGTTTAGAGATGATTTACTCGAGTGGTCCAAATTTTGAAATAGTGTTTGAAGATGGTAAATATGCACATGCAAACCCCAGCATTTGCATCAGCATTTAGAAATTGATTAATTACATGCCTGACTGCCAACTGAAAAGCATGAAAACCCTCTTTAACTGCAGAACTTTTTCTATGTGTAGCTGGAACTAAAGGTTGCAGATATTTGCAATTTGCAAATTGCCAGGTCTGTTTGAAATAGGGAGACCATTGCCTACCTGTATTAGCAGCACTGTGTAAATTCATATTAATGAGTTAAAAATGTAGTGACAGATTTAATTGTTTTTCACCTTGCTACAGTCAGCTTCAGCCCACTTGCTAAGTGTTTTCTAATTTGGAGGGATTGAGATTCATCAGATCTTATTTAAAGAAATTAGATAAGAATTAGCTCTTAGACTCTGACTTCAAGGCCTTTGATGAGGGACATTGTGTTCTTCTGAAGGAACAATAATTTTCTCTTATAGTTCATAAATGCCTCTTCCCAGTCAGCACTCTTCACTTTAGTACATTATTCAAACTTAATAAATAAATTACAGTGTAATAGAAACATAAATATGGTCTTGCTCTTAACACTGAAACCAATTAACGCAAATAAATGAAGTGTGAGAGAGATTCCAATGAGCTGAAAACCATACCTTAATAACCAAATCAGCAAAGAGGTCTGTTTTCTGCACTCTGGAGATGGGATCGCTGTTCCACTGAAAACATGGGCAAAATTGTCAGGAGGAGGCTTGAAGAAGACAGTCTTTGTCCTTTGGAAATAGAAAAGTTCAGATTATTCAAAATTGACCTATTGCTCAGTCAAATAGATCTCAGAAACAGTTTAAAAAGGCAGCACGTCCCCGCAGATGCATTGGCAGGCTGGGATGCAGAAAAGGTGAACGCCTCTCTATTTCAGTCTTTCCCACCTTTATTTTTGTTTGCTTTCTAAGCGTTTGGGACAGGGACTGTTTCTGTTGTTAGAGCTCAGCAGTGAGAGTCGCTTCAGCTAGTGAGACCGTAATACAAGCAAATCCAGAAGTGGATTAGGAGCCCAAGACCAAATACATTTTTACCTTCTGCTTTTCAGTCATTCCATAAATCTTTCAGGACACGCGTATATATATATATGTGTGTGTTTGTAGAAATATGCCATGTGCCAGTCTGATCATGTGGCCTGGGTACATGTTGATTGGCATTTAAATCAGGTGGTTCTTATATCC
Organism: Chionis minor; assembly: GCA_013398295.1. Taxonomy (NCBI): domain Eukaryota; kingdom Metazoa; phylum Chordata; class Aves; order Charadriiformes; family Chionidae; genus Chionis; species Chionis minor. Next base: position 1,379,832 of record VZSF01009054.1, on the reverse strand, counting down.
TCTTTGATGAGACACTGATGATTCATTATCCCCAGTTAAGGATGGGGTTTTTCCCCTGTGCAGTTTGTAAATGCTAAAAAGAATCGGCTGTCAAAAAAACTCCAGATGTTAATAAATAGTATACAAAGACAGCAGAAGATTCAGCATGGCTCAGAATTTCTTGTTTGCCTCCTGCTGAAACTGGATGGGTCATGATTCATGGCTGGGATCTCTGCGTAACGTGTCACAAGTGTTCAAAAGTTGTGAAAGTGAATTGCTTTTGCCCTTTCAGACACATCTTTGTCTTTCCGTTCTCTCTCCGGTCCAATGCTGTGATTTGACTGTAGCGGAGATGCTTAAAGTTGAGGCACTACAGCTCAGAAATATGCAGGTATCTGGTGCATTCGCCTCATGTAAGAGATGTATTTAAACCCACCAAGAACATAAGGGTACCTGCCATTTAGCGGCACGACAGCTATACATGCCACTCAAGACCGTGGGATTTCCTACGCACGTGTTGAAACAAACCCCATTTCTGCATCAGTTAAGTACTACAACTATCACCATAATAGGTCACGGGTGGAACTTTAAAATGCCAAAGATGTAAGCATGGAGTAGACTTCAGTCAATGAGATTGTGCTTAAACCATTTCCCAGGGGTGGCATGGGTGTTTTGAAATATCGGAACCACATGCCAAAAATCTCAGGGGCGTGATTTGCTTTTCCTCTTCGCTGTATCACATCTGCATATAAATCTCATGCATACACACCAAGAAATCAGTGTATCTTTTACAGATTAGTAGAAGTCCTGCTCCTTTGTTTTGCTTTTTTTGGCCCTCTTTATTTTTTGTTTTTCTTCATGAATGGTCTATTAACCAATCTGTAGGAAACAGAGAAACTGTAGAGAGTTCTAGTTATGTAAATATAAATAGTCATCAGAAAAAGACAAACTGTGTTAGGTAGATTTGATGAAACTGCATTGAAATATTTACGAGTGCCATCAAATTAAATTTTGACTTATATATAGTATAAGGATTACGACATTTAAACAAACAACAACTTTATGCAGCAAAAACTAATTATATTTGTTTAGCCTAGCTAAAATGCAGATATGTGTTTTGGCTTCTTTTCAGGAAAGTTTATAAGTGCTAATGTAATGTATTTATTATTCTTAGCAATACACACACAGCTTGTCTGGGCTGTGGGCTAGATTTTAACTTCTAAAGTCTTCCAAAGTCAAATAAAAACATTCTGGAATGCTTGGGGAAATTTTTTGGTAAAAACTAATCGCTTTTGAGCATAAAACCATGAAGGGTTGTTCATAAATGTTGTTGAGATTTAATACAATAATTTAATAGAATCTAAATTTGACATGCCATCCTGAAAGCAATTACCCATATAACACAGATTATGAAGTATTAGAAGTGTGGTGACTTTCCTACTAAAATATGGGCTTAGTTCTTCTAGGAGGGGGTTCTAAATTTTTAATAGTAATTCCATAGCAGGAAAAGTCCATTAATATTTAGACTTTGCATGTCAGGCTGTGATTGCAGATCACACATAATAAGCCAGTGCTTGTATCAAACTTCCCAAGAAACTACAGTTGCTAAGGACAGAGGTCTTTGATGGATCTCTGGAAGGGTGGCCCATTTTAGCTCTCTAACACCTTTGGGTACGCTCTTCTGGACTCTTGATCTTTTAATTTTCTACTTCAAGTATGATTTTTATTTTTTTTTCATTTCCAAAGGGACTCAAGGCAAGTCCCCTGAGTACCCAAGGGTACCCAAGAGAAACTTTGCTACAGACCACAGAATAGTTCAGACCAAGAAACAGTTTCTGTGGCCTGTTTGAACAAATATAATCTACGTAAGATTTAGCTCCTTTGCACAAAACTGTCTTCCAACGTTATCTCAAAAGGATTCCCCCACATCCTGGCATGTATTCCCACCATGTCCCAAAAAGCCTATGCTTTCTGTGCCATAGTATGCCACAAATCAACCCTCTTGTCTAGGACACACATTTGGTATAATACCTCAGAGGCAGGGACAAAAATGAAAGACCAAGTGGAGCATGATCCTGTTTGACTTGAGTCTTTCTGTTTGTGGATATCTGGGCCATGCACATCGGTGTGGTGCCAGGGGGCTATCCTTGCGTAAGAACAGGAGCAATTTGCTGTCATAGTTCTTACTTCTTATGTCCTTGTCTGCAAGGACAAGTTGCGAAAGGTGTTTCAAAAAAGGTAGAGAAGAAGGTAGGTAGTCAAGCTGAAACTTTGCCACTGACCCAACAGAAAAATCTGAGTTGAGTGAACGCAGCTGTAGAAGCAAGAATGCAAAAATTATTTGAAGGAGTATTTAGTAAATATAAATATTGTGGATTGGCCTTAATGTTTAATAAACTTTTATTTTTAATAAGCTTTTAAATATATTTGCTTCAGCTCACCTTCCAGCTTAAGTCTTTTTACTGAGCGCATTATTTGAAATAATTTGCAGTATTATAGAATCAGAAAAAAAATATTAATTATCTTCCATTATCACTATTGTCCAAACACTATAATTCTGCTAAACTAGAGATGGCATAGGTAATGGCTTCCCCTTGCGGTAATATGAGTTCAAACTCATTTTGCGTTGATTGCAATATAGTAAAGAACTGGTCTGGGCGAGATTTTGCTTAGGTGTACATGCTGACCCCAGTCCATCCACTGCGCGTAAACCAAACTCACAGCCTCAATTACGGCTTCTGTTGTTCCTCAGCATGGATGTATCTGTGCAAGAACAGCAAAACTGACATAAGTGGTGTTGTGAGTCATGAAGCTGATTCCATCATCTTCTGTTTCACAACAATTCCCAGTTTGCTGTGCAAATATTTAGATAATTTGGAAATAGAGAAAGGGAAGAATTTCTACCAAAGTAGTATCTTTTTTAGCTCATTGTAAATGCTTAGAAGAACAAAACCATGATAATAATTCTCCAGATCTCATCACAAACAAGCACTTTCTTTATATTGTCATTGTACTGGGGAAATTGTGAACCAAATTTATGATGTGTTACGATTAGTTTAAGCCTACTAAAAATACTTAGAATGAAGGAGAATTCTGAGATTAGAGTAAAAATAAGGGGGGGGGGGGGAAGAGCTTCTAGACACTGTTAGGATATAGGGCCTTCTGGAATTTTGGGGTTAAAGTTTAGTAAAATTTTGATCAAGAAAAATACATTTGAAAATAACCTTTTTACCTGCTCCACTTAGGGATCTACAGGTAACAGTACTGGAGAAGAAAGGGCTGGTGTCTTTACAGTAGTACATGCAGAGTAATAAATGCAGGAGACAAACTAGAAAATGAGAGAGATGCAAGGTAACCTGATTTGCTGAGAGCCTCACAAGAGGCTAAATGCATCAGTCCTAGCACAAGCCATGGTTTCCACAATGTTTAAAATGTCCCAGGAATTAAGACTGTTTTCTCTTAGTTTCACATTTGCAACGAGACTTTTCAAAATAAGAAAGTAGCCTGTTATTTTTGCTATTCATCAAATGGAGCTTATTTGGCAAGCAGCTGCGTGCTGCGGTGGGACTTGGCACAAGTAACAGCCACGGCATCAGGTGTAGAGACAGCTCCAGGGGGTCTGAAGAGAACCACCAGATAGGAAAGAATCTGTTAGTGTAGGGATTTAATTTTGCTCTGATTTACATCAGTTGAGGGTTCATTAACCTTTTGTAGACAGAATATTCTGCTTTAGTTGTGTTTCTTATAACCCTCTGACCATCAACGCTTACATAAAATATTTTTGCTGTCTCCCTGGTTTCATGCGTTTGGCAAACAACATCTGATATTAAATAATTTCAAAGGTCTTAGATTTCACAGAATGCATACGTATTTGCCAATTTAAGCTGTCCAATATTTAGAAACAAGCCATAGCTGATTTTACTAGATGGAGCTGATATTTTGCCTTCAGAATTAATAATTACTTATAGAACATTTACTTTGATATCTGAGTTTCAGAATTGTCTCTTTCTCGTTATTTTTGTAAGCTAGAGTCCAATACCCAGGTTTAAAATACTTTCGGACAGTAAACAATATTAAAATAAGATTTCACTGACTTACATGATATTTAAAGATAATTGCAAAATTTTAAAATTTTTTATTTAAAAATATACAGCATTGTCACAGGAGAAAATCAAACAGGCTGGCCTCGTTAGTGAATAAAGGAGTAAGAGCTATTTGAGTTTCACAACTAATAATTTTATAAATAAGATATATTAATATTTTGTCTATAAATCTTTCTATTTTAAGCATGCTTTCAAAAACAAATTATATCATACTATCATCATAGAATTCCACCTTCCACCTGTTCATTCCAATGCACGTGGTTCCTATACAAAAAAAGGATGCATTTCAGCTGGAAAAAGTATGATTTTTAAGATTCCAGGGATACATGTTTGCATGGTTTATTTGAATTTATTGATGGTTGAAGACTTACAGTTTCTATCACGAGTTTCTCATGTACCAAAATTGAAGAATCCAAGAGCGATACCCAGATCAAAGCAAATTACTCAGACTTTCAGCAATGCACATTCCCTAAAAACCTCAGCAGGTATAGACGAGGACCTGGAGGAAGGCTGTCAGAGAATTAAGATCATCTTTTTTTCTGCGGCTACCCCAGAGCAGCATGCATACAGATGTGGCAAGGCATTGATTTTTAGAATCTGGAGAGAGCTGTGGTTGTGTCCTTTCACACAAGGCAGTGTACTTTTTATTGCAGAGCCAAAGGGACTCACTTGATAGCGGTATGAGTTTAGGATGTTGCTTGAGAGCACCAAATGATTGCTTTCATAAGTGTGAAGTCATTGGAAATCCTAATGTAATGTTTGCCTTCATTAATTAACACTATCGCTATAATGCTTCATTTCATGTATTGCAGAGCAGACTTTTCTCAGCAGTTTCTATAATTAAGTTTCCAACAGTCTATAGAAACACAAGAAATTTCTTCAGAAATAAAAGCTAAGCCTGGCAAGCTCAATAAGAGCTGGGTAGTTTTTCTTTAACATTCCTTATGAATATGCCCAAAGTGTAGAGCAGGTCATGAGAGAGTTCAATTTACAGATTATTCTTTTGGAAGGGATAGAAAAGTTGCAAGACAATGAAAATAAAACCCAAGATAAAATATTTTCCTGTCTTTAAATTAAAGCGTGGTTCTGTGATAGAGAAAAGTTAAAATTCATAATATTTATTGGTACAGTACTTAATCAGAACAGTGTAGTTGAAGGTGGAAATGTGCATTTTCAAAAATGTTCAGGCATTCTTTAATAACTAAAGTTAATGCTATCATTAGTGGCACCTCTCAGCAAAAGTTTTATCTTTCTTCCTCCTATAGATAAGCACTCTTCTGGGAGATGAATATTGCTGCAGTCATGTTGTGCTTTCAGTTAATGAGATGTGGGTTCAATTTGTTAGAGTTTTATGATAATGAGGCTTATAATTTACTGACAAACTGGCTTGCTTTCAAAACATTCTCTTATTGATATGACATTTTTTATTTTCATCAGAAACACTGATGTGCAATTTAGGTGTTGATGGCAACAGATGTGTACCTTCGTAGATAGGCAGAAAACCATGAAAAAGGGGGAAAAATAATTCAAAAGTGAGAAAAGTGTAGCACTGGGATGAAGTATGTGGCCTACTTCGCTGTGCTGTTAAAAGCCAGATATCAACTAGTAAACTCTGTTGTTCCTTACAGATGAAAGTGTCATCAATAGAACGTTATTTCTTTATTATGTTGATCTTGTTCCTCATAACATGCCATAGATTTGATTTTTGCAAAATTGTTGCAAGTTTTGTTAAATTCTTCCCATGCAAGGCTCGCTAAATCCCTCAGATGTTAGTCTTGTCCGGTGATATGAACTACTTGCTATTAGATGAGCAAGGGGTGAATTTACATCAGTTAACAGTTTAAAATGTTATCCAAAATTTCTTTGCTGAATCCTTGAAAATTAATGCAGAATTGGTCATAGAGATATATTTCTTTGGTTTCTTGTGTTTTTCTTTTTTTTTTCTTTTGTTTTCAAAGATGACTTCTAAAATTTAACCAGGTGCTGTGCAGCTTTTGCAGAGTAATTCAATTTACTGAATCAAATCTGGTTGGAACAAGAGTTATACTTTGACGTGTTGCATTTCACTACATTAATTCCAGTTTGATATAGTTGGAGCTCACATTCCAGTGCTTGGTAAGAAATGCAAAGTGCCCCGGTACACTTGCTATTATCATTTAGGTATAATTTTTCTAAAAGATCTCAACCTTGTAACAGAACATATTGGAAAAAAAATATGCCAACTAAAAGGAAGACTGCATTCTGATTATGTATTAGGAAAATTGTTCCAAATTCATGTTATGATTATACATGAAATAAGATAATTTCTATTCTAAGGTTTCTAATGCTTATCTACTCCTATGAATAGAAAAGGTGAAACTAGGGCAAACACCCCAGTGTTTCCCAGAATCTGTGTGTGGGGAGTCTGATCAAAACCTCTTAATGACAGGAGAAAGACTCTCTTACTCTCTGTCTGGTGAAAGTTGTTCTCCCAAGGCTGGGTCTTTAGACCCGCTCTAGATTTTCTACTTTCTTGTTTCTGATAATGGCACTCTGTCATCCACCAGGCAATCCAAGTAACTCACTCTCCTGTGAAAATACTGTCTCTGTGTTGATGGTTTCTACAGTGTGCTCTTGGCTTTTATTGTATTATTTTGGCAGTCATGATAGGGATCATAGTAAAGGAAAAAGTAAATACTGAGATTTATAGTTTTCTAGGTTAGGTTTAAACAATCATCACTTCAATTTACATACTTTGTATATATATTATAAGCACAGTAAGTACATGGCAAATTTTAAGCATTCTTCTAATGTTTTATTAATTTAGTTTACAGAAGATTGCCTAATGTGAAACTCTGTTGACTAAGGCCTTCATTAGCATAATAAAGTAAGCAAAGGTTTAAATAGCTGACACAACTACCAAACCCCTCCTTTGTTGATTTTTTTCTATGAGCGTACATTGTTCATGCATGCAAAAAAATTAACATAATGGTATAATGAAACTTTTTATATATAATTACAAACTTTGCGCCCTCTAGGACAAACATCTCCCAATTATCTCATTTTGTGCTTCATTCATTATGCAAGTCTGTCAAAAAATACTCTCTTCCTCCAAGGCAATTGATTAACATTGACCAGTTTTTGCTCAGTTTCTGTTCAAACTAATGCAGTGAGATTACCACCACAATTATTTGCAGTATTTCTGGGGTTTAATTTATGCAGGAATCATTTTATTCCCCTTCGCAACAAGATAAAATGTTAATTTTCTTGTTAATGTATCTTTTTCATTTTAAAAGGTTAAAGAGCGGGTGATTTTGTTTAGTAAACTTTGCATGAGGGAGGGAATTTGCTAATGTGACATGGTGGTAAAAGCTTGAAATTGCCCTAAATGTTTGTGATACCAGCCTGTGGTGCCTAATTATTTCTTTAATTACAATGTTTCTAATTATATTCCACATTTGTATACATACCAAAAAGGATCAAATAATAGAAAAAGAGCATTCTTTAATTAAAATTTCTATTTCATGTCTGTTATTAAAACGATATTAGCATTTCTAGAGAGCGCCATTGTATTCAGCTGCCCAAAACAGTGGTCAGAAAATCTGCATCTTTTCAATGAATGAATGTCTTTTCAAATGTATGTTAAATATATACATAACAAATGGTACATAAGGTTCATAGATAGTAATCCTTGGGGGCATTTTAAGACAGACTTGGTATGCTTTTTCTGCAAGGAACACAGCATTTTAATCAGTAATTTAAAAGTACAAACACAGCCCAGCAATGAGAGGCCTGCTATATGGATGAAAATAATTCTTAACGGTCATTTTCTTTTAGTTGACCTGTATAACTAATTGATACATTTTTAATTATAACACCTTGGAGCTTTTACAGTACTGCTGCTTTCAAGCAAAGGAAATCCCAAGGCAAGACTTCGTATTTCTTTGTGTCAAGATGATATAACTTTGCCTCAGGCACAGCCACAGGGTGAAAACACTTTGAACGGATAAAAAACGAGACAGATGGGCATCTACAAATTCATTACCATTACAAGTTTGAGCATGGTTCTTTATTAGACACAGATGTAAAAAATACATGAAAGTACAATTGTGATGATACCATAGGATTTTAACTATAGGCATGTGAAGTAATGATTTTTGAAGGGCTCCTGTCATTTTAGAGTCAGTAGCTTTGCAAACTACATATCTGCAGGCACGACCCTAACAGACCTCGGAGTGTCAAGGGGAAAAAAAGAAAAAAATTTTTTTTTTTTGTTTCAAAATCAAGGCTGAATTTGATACACCTGTTCAAATATGGTCTATTGTGTATATGTTCTATAAATCAATATTTTCAGTATTCAGTGTGTGATAAGCATTTAAAATTTCTGGTACTTTGTTAAAACTAACTTAGAAATTCAATAATACTGTGTGCGTTCTTGCTGATGAAATAATACACCTGAAGTAATGGGAACTTCACAGGAAAGAAACCCTGAAGATTTAAATGTTGTATTTGATTTTAGTTTGTAATTATTTTAATTACAACACCTAGGACTCCCATGGGTGACTGAGGCCATATTATACCTGGACTTGTTTAAACAAGTGTTGTCACTACCTGAAAGAACTATTATATGTATTGGGTGTATTTGACTCCAGCAACAAAATCAGCTGAAAAATTTCTCACCCCTTTTCCAAAACACTCACCATGTAACCATGCATTTTTTTCCTTTTTATTCTTTTCTTTTTTTTTCTTTCTCCTGTATTTTTTAAAGGTTTATTTCTAACTCAGACCATTTCAGTAACGTTAGGGAGCAGAGAACTTCCGCTCGGAAGTGACAGTAAGTGGTCAAAGTGGAAAGGAATGGGAGCTGAATTTATGTGATAAGCTAGCAGAGCTGGCTTAACTACACCCAAAATGTGAGTAGAGAAAAGCGGTCTCAAAAGATAAAGTGATTACACCTGTCTCTTGCACAGAAGGTTGTAGTAGTAATGAAACTAGAAATAGGGTTGTTAACCCCCACATACGAGACTGGTGGATACAGAGAACTAGAAAGAGGGGAAGAAACAGCCTTTGTCCTCCCCCAACTTATGAATACTTTGATAAGGTATGAATATTTTTATTTGATTGTGTGGTGTATGTCCTAAATTATTTGAAAGGTACTCTGTTATACTTGCTTCTGCTCCTGATCCAGCAGCTGAGAGAACAGAAAAAATGTTTCGAGGGAGTGGAAGAAAGGGCGTAACGGCTTCTTTAATAGAAGAGTGTTCAAAATCAAAAACTCCCAAAAGTTTCTGGGTTAATGTGAATTCAGTTCCTCAGTACCAACATATGAACTGTAGAACATGGACTGAAACTTTCCTCGTCAAAATTAACACGATACTATGATACTAAATGTGTGAATAGGGTAATGTGCATAGGTATTGCCACAGTCACGTCCTGTGAGCCTGAACCCGAGCGGCATGAGGGTGCACGCGTTCTTCTACTGCTGGTTTTACATCTGAATTACAGCCTGGCCTATAATAATAATAATGAAGCGATAATTACTCCAGTTCTGGAGTCCTCAACATAGAAAGGACATCGAACTGTTGGAACAGGTCCAGCGAAGGGCCACTAAGATGATTAGAGGGATGGAGCACCTCTCCTATGAGGACAGGCTGAGAGAGCTGGGGCTGTTCAGCCTGGAGAAGAGAAGGCTCCGGGGAGACCTGATAGCAGCCTTTCAGTACCTGAAGGGAGCCCACAGGAGAGCTGGAGAGGGACTCTTTGTCAGGAAGTCTAGTGCTAGGACAAGGGGTAATGGTTTTAAATTGGAAGAGGGGAGATTTAGATTGGATATTAGGAAGAAGTTCTTTACTGTGAGGGCAGTGAGGCACTGGAACAGGTTACCCAGGGAAGTTGTGGAGGCCCCATCCCTGGAAGTGTTTAAGGCCAGGCTGGATGGGGCTTTGAGCAACCTGCTCTAGTGAGAGGTGTCCCTGCCCATGGCAGGGGGGTTGGAACTTGATGATCTTTAAGGTCCCTTCCAACTCTAACCATTCTATGATTACACAATTAGCAATACAGAAGAAGAAATACTGCATATCCTATTTGGAAAAAAAAAAAGAATTGCCTGTGGAACTCATTGGAGTTTGATGCACTCTTACAGTCAATACAGAGATGACTCTGCTTATGCTGTTAGGTTTGATCAGTTTTGGTGATTCCCCACATGGTTAAATTATATGATTTTTATATGAGTTTAAGTGGTTTTCTCAGTTAAGGCAGCCTATCCATCATGTATTATTTCTTATTATTTCTTACATTCATCTTGTGAATCAACAGTTCTCAAGATACCATCAGGGTATATTTTTCTTCAGATGTAGATTAACATTCATTTAGAACACAGTATGTTACTGATGTTTTCCCAAAATGGTTCAACATTGCCTTAATACATTCTAGTTAATGTATACATTCATACTTTTGGGTTCCCAGATTTCTTGAGGAACCTGGAAATTCAAGGTGCAAAGCACTAGTAAAAGAATACTCGTGTGTATATGTACAGTTCCTGTCTACCTACTCGCTGTTAACATTTTAGCATCTGTCTAGTTACTGCAATGTTGATGGTTGTTATCAAACTTGTTTACTTAAATTTGTTTGATTCTCTCCAGGCTACAAAACTGTACAGCTGCACAGCTCCTCTCCTGCTCCGAGTTGCTGTGGCAGATGCGGCTGGTTGACAGGCATGTTAGTGGGAGAGGAGCTAAAGAGAAGTCATGGGACTTCTCTTCAGGGAACTTGTGAGTTGCCCGTGAAAGCAGACTGAGAAAAAGAAGGAATGAATCTGTATCTATTTAGCTACTAGGCAGTCAGTCTTTATGGGTAACTGATAAAATACTTTAAGAGAATTACTCTGCTACTTAGGAAAGTACTTGAAAATGGGGAAAAGCAGGGACCCTTAATTTTGGCTGTGCAGTCAAGGATTCCATGTCTCTCCCCTCTCTTGTGGCCCAGTGGCTGGTTGATATAGTGCATTAACAGTTGAGTTTGAGAGAAAAGAATTATCTTTTTTCTAAGACAATTTTGAAAGATTGTCTAAGAGGAAAGTTTAATGTTCATTTTTTGCATGTGCATGCGAGGCTTGGATGCTCAGTTTAAGTACCTAGTTCTGAAAGTGTACCCCGTAATAGCCATAATATTCAGAGGAAAGGCAGAAGGTCAATTATTCTTTAAAATGACACAAATAGATCTCTCCTCAAGTGCTTATTCTTAGTTATATACAGTTTAGGCAAAAGTCAGATTGTCAGCAAGATAAATTTGTTACATTGGTTCAAATAATGCTCAAAATGATTGTGCTAGTTTACTGCAGACTTGTAAATTAAGTATAAGTTGGTGGAAAATTCACTCAAAACAATCACTCCTTTTGAGTGAGACTATAACAAATTCTGACACGCTTCTTAAATTTCCTTTGACAAAGTACTCTATTACAAATGTCTGATTACCTGATCTGAGGAGTAATCAGGTACCTACTGCCGATCGGCTTCCCATGCAAATCCTAGACGATAGATTAGTCTGAGTTTTCTGTAGTGTCATGAGAAGAATGTGCACTGTAAGGTTTCTGCCTGAGCTCCATGGCTGCTCTGTCATATTTGGGTATGCTGGCTGTACTTGGAAGATGGAAAAGATGCTAGAACCAAATTCTGTTTGCAGACTGAAAAGAAATCAGATGATTTTGAGAGGTGGTGCGCTTTAAAGGCTGAACAGCTTTGCAGCTGCCTTTGTTTTGGAATAAATTTTAAGGATTATGGTTTGGTATCACTGGGGTTTTGCAAGGACTGCACACTAGAGGGAAGTAGCATCCAATACAGAACATATCACAAACTTTTGGGGATCTTCCTGCCAGTATGGCAAGTGAACTTTGGATTGTCACAGCTGCTTGAATTCAAAATGGTAGGAAAGCATAAATTCTAATGTGACAATATATTCTATGTTTTCTTTAGATGTTAATCTGTATGTCATGAATTTTAAGTGAAGTTATTAATGCTATATACTTTATTCACTTATCTGAATGTTCAGAAGATGTTTACTGAATGTAAGGTGGCCCTGGAGTAATTCTAGTGACTCTAGAAGGGGAGGGAGCCAGGTAGCTTTCCCTTTATCAGCACTCACAAAATAATACTTTCCTTAGTCTTCTGTGTTTTTATGTATAAGTTTAGCAATTTGAAAACCCAATTAAGTGGATACAGGGGACAAAGAACTTTGCTTAAAAATTTGGTCCTCCAGGAATCGGGACCAAAGCACGTTTGTCAGGTGTCTCGGAGGCTCTCTTGTTTTGAATGCAGAGATGAAAGGACACCAGGGCTGTGGTATCTCGTTTGGCAACAGCACTGTTTCATCCACCCCAAGCAGCACCAACTCTTGTTGTCAGCTTCCCTGTTCATAGAATCACTTGGGTTGGAAGGGACCTTCAAGATCATCGAGTCCAACCATCAACCTACACTGCCAAAACCACCCCTAACCCATGTCCCTCAGCACCACGTCTGCCCGGCTTTTAAATCCCTCCAGGGATGGTGATTCCACCACCTCCCTGGGCAGCCTGTTCCAATGCCTGATAACCCTTTCGGTAAAGAAGTTTTTGCTAATATCCAACCTAAACCTCCCCTGGCACAACTTGAGGCCATTTCCTCTTGTCCTGTCACTTGTTACTTGGGAGAAGAGACTGACCCCCACCTTGCTACACCCTCCTTTCAGGTAGTTGTAGAGAGTGAGAAGGTCTCCCCTCAACCTTCTCTTCTCCAGGCTGAACAATCCCAACTCCCTCAGCTGCTCCTCATAAGACTTGTTCTCCAGACCCCTCACCAGCTCCGTTGCCCTTCTCTGGACACGCTCCAGCACCTCAATGTCTCTCCCATACTGCGGTGCCCAAAACTGAACACAGCACTCGAGCTGCGGCCTCACCAGTGCTGAATACAGGGGCACCATCACTGCCCTGCTCCTGCTGGCCACACCGTTCTTGATACAGGCCAAGATGCCATTGGCCTTCTTGGCCACCTGGGCACACTGCTGGCTCATGTAACTGTCTGGTGTGTTGCATCAAGGAACTGGTCCATCTTGAAAAAAAGGGATTGCAGTTTCCTGCTGGAGCAGTTCCTGTATTCAGTCCCTTGCTTGGTCGGGCAAGTGAGGTGTGCCAGCTTGGTCCCACAGGAGAAATGTGTCCCCAGAGTGTGACGGACAGCACCAGGGTGGGAATGAGCAGTGAGGGGCTGGAGTGTTTAAGCCTGCAGGTACACTAAAGATGTCCAGTCAGACTGGAACCAGACCGAAGGACAGCAGAGGGAGAGGAGACAGGAGTGGGTGGCTGGGAGGGGCAGAGAGGGGACTGGGGGACAGAGAGGGCTTTGTCACCACAGAGCCCGGGGACAGAGGGAATCAGGGACTCGCAATTTGAGGAATGCTGCGCCAGTAATGAGGGAGAGCCGCACACAGCATGCAGAGGAGGCGATAGACAGTAGAAAAAATAAATAAGGTTAGAGAACTGCCCTCTTGATAAGAACAGTTAATCAGTAGGACATTTTTCTGGTCTGAAAGCTTCATGTGATTTACCTGAGATAAAAGACTTGAAGTGTAGCAGCTGAGGAGGATATGCTTGGAGAATTCACAAAGAGGCTGGCGAAACTATTAGTTTGAGGCATGACAGCACCTTTTCATCATTTTCATTTGTGCCATAAGACACACTGAGGTAGTATATACACTTATGAAATTAATTGCTTTAAGTCTAGCAGGCCAGACCCATATTACCTAGTCAAACCACATTTTCCAAAGGATCAAAATATTAAGAGGTTTCAAAATGCTAGTGAGTTATGATGCTTGTCAGTTTTCAATATCAAGTAATGATAAAACCAAGTGACTGTAACAAATTATTTTGTGTCCAGTTGAATAGATAATGATGACTATCCATCCCAAATGTGCTGCTGTTTAAAGTTTAGTTGCTACACTAGTGAACTGAAGCAGTATCAACTAAGATGCCCAGTTGTATTTTGATTATGCTGTGTGATAATTCACCTCTGTAGTGACTTTCATTTTTATGAAAGTGAAATTAATTGAAAATTAAGAATTCGGCTTTTCCAGCATGAAAACCCTCAGTATGAATTTGTGGACCATTTGAAAATATTGCTTTTATGGGAGAGCTATATTTCTCCTGATTAAACCATCTTATGAGGGCCAGGTAAGAGCTAAGTCTCATTGTACTGGGAAAGCAGGAAGAAGATTTTCTTTTGAGTAGGCTGGGTTCATTTTGGAGTTCTTTAGAAGCAAAAGGCTGGGTTTAGTTATTCCCTGAAAGCGAAGGGTATTATGCTGGTCTGTGGGCAATTGAAACTGGTGGCCCCACCCATTTTTGATGGCTCTGATGCCTCCATGAAAGGGGAAGAACATACTCTCACTGGTCCCACTGTAGAACACCTTTGCCGAGGTCATTGTTAGACTGTGTTGTCTTTGAACCTGGCAAAAGAAGATTGAGGGGCTTGGGGAGTTGTTTTTTCTTCCTTTTTTCTTACTCTGTTGTCTTTTGCTGCAATGGAAAGTAGTTGGCAGCACATGCATATCTAGAATCTTGTCAGTAAAGCTGATAACATTATTGTTGTGTACATTTTAGCCACAGTTCCTTTGAGAAGGAGGTGTTCTCAAAGTCATTGAAGAAGAAGAAATTTGAAATGATATGTTTCCAGAGAAAGCCTTTTCTCTTGGAGAGTAATTTCAGGCATCAGGCAGTGGGGTTATTAGACTTTTTTCTGCAATCACATTTTTCTCTGTATTATACTACAGTGGAAACAAAGTGTTTAAAAAAAAAAAAAAAGAAAAGAAAGTATTCTTGCACCACAGCAAGGAAACTGTGGAAACATAAAAAAATACTGGAAATTTGTATCTTCTTGTTCTTAAGATTGCTTGAGGGCAGTGGGATTTTGTGTATTATTTTTTTAATGGATCAAAACAGAAACAGCAAATTCCCTTCAGTCCTATTGATTTAAATTTGATAGTCAAGGGAAACAATCAGAAGCAGAAAGCAGAGCTGGTTCTTTAGTCTGTTTCTAATGAGTGACTTTAAGGTCGCTTGATACACCTGATTATGGTTTTTGGCACGTGTAATTTTTATGATATTTATGTTTTATAATTATAGTGCAGCTCTTCGCAGTTTGGCAGCTTTCAATTCTCTAGTTTCAGACCTCTGCCTGCAAGTATTATACTATGTACCTATTTGCAGAAGGATCATAGTATATGTTAAGACAGTTTTTAGACAGCCCAGATAGATACTAGGATAAACATACAGATGCAGCCCTAAACAGATAGGCAAAATCATAAGCAGTGAAACCTCCCTGTTTCGCCTTCTGAGGCTGGCAGGTCCACGTGTCTGAGGAGTCAGACGTTCTGGCTCCTCTCTGGAGTAATTTCTGGTACAGAAAGTGTCTGCTGGAGGAGAGACTGAACAACATGGTTTTTAAAAATGTATAAAATCATAATTTGTTTGGGAAAGCTAATCATTATCAGACATGAATTGCCGTACTAAATGTGGTCCCTCTTGCTCAGGATTTGCCTTCCGATAGTGGCTTGTAGCGGGTACTTTGGAAACTGCAAAGCAAATGCATGTAAAATAATGTTTTCGTATCCTTCTTTCCTGAGGTCAGATTTTAAACTGCCCTCGTTAGATATCAACTTAACCCTAGAGAATAAGGTTAAATTTTCTTTTTGGTATTCTTTTCTATTATTCTATTTCAGGGTATCCTTACTACACATGTAGAACTCTCCAGTCCCAATTGAAACAGGACAGATTCAATATATGAACATCTTTGCATCTATAGTACCTAGTGTCAGGGAGTTTCATCATCTAATTGTGCACAGTGAAAGCATTTATTCAGCGATTTCACTTCCACCATCTTTCATTTTCGCTAGTTTTCCTTTTGCTCTTGCTTTATGACATGTGTGGAATGGGAGTCAGGTCTATCTTCTCTGTCGTTTTGGTTTTGAATATGCCCTTTTCATGTCCTTTGTTATTTGTCTCTTTTCCAGGATAAACTATCCAATTCTTACAGTCTCTCTTTGAGAGAGAGTTCCTCCATGCTTGTATTATTTTTATTGTCCTTCTTTAGTACGGCATACAGCATTCCAGAGGAGGCTGAATTAGAATGTATTGCTCATCATTTTCCACTCATACCTAATGCATCTTAATGTGATAAGTGTGAACAGAGGCTCTCACAGAGTTCCCTATATTACAACAGCCAGGTCCAAACCTATAAGGAGTACAAATAGTTGAAATACTTTCCTTTCCTTTGCACTTCTTCATCCATTCCCCATTCACCCAGCATGGCAAAATTCCCCCAGAATTCTTTACAGCTTTCCCTGAATTGGATCTGTTATTTGCAAATACTGCTGCCTCACTGTTCATCATCTCCACTGCCATTAATAAATATATTCAGCATTGGATTGAATATGAAACCTTGGGGCATTTTACTGGTCAATACATTATACTTGTCACAAATGATTAGCTTGTGAAACTATGATGCTTTTGGATCATTAATCCTTTTTAATGTTTGCCTTGTTACTGTATTTTATTGACAACAGACAAACGACATTTCTGGTACTATGCACATGCTTTATTAAATACAGGGAGAAAACTCGAGAACAAAACCTACTTGCTAATCCTTTTTGTGGTAAATCCTGTTTTTGTTAAATCCTTTTTTACTTGCAGCAATGTTGTTAGTTTCATCATGATAAAATAAATTGTTTTTTACATGCTGAAGCGAGAGTGAAAATTTCACTCAAACATGGCAAACATTCAAATTGAAATCTTATTTTATGACTGCACATTAGCACTGCTGCTCCCCTTTCCCTATAAAATGCTACTGATGGTATTAGATAACTCTAGCTCCAGTGCAAACTCTCAGCTTAGTTTTTTTCCTGTACTCCGTTTGGAAGGCTAAGTCCAAATACGAGCCCCAGGGACCCTGATCATCACTGCTGGAATCTAATGAGCTAGGTTATGGGTCTCTTAAATTAGAAAACAGCCCCACAGCCTAACAATGCCACCTGTTTTTAAGGTGAATTTTGCCGAATCCTGAATTCCCCTGCAACTGGCAGCTATATGTGCCCCTCGTTCCTGACAGATGGGCTCTGGGTCTCTAAACGCACTTGGGCAAAGACACTGTTTGCATACAAATTGTCTTAATATCTTGTGATCACTAGAAAGGATTTGTGGCTTTCTTTCAATTTAAAATTAAACTCCAACCCTGAGAAGGCAGAAGGAATGACAGGTGAGGCCTCATATGTAATGAAGAAAATCCTGCATTTCTTTTCTGAACAAAAGGGCAATCCTCCTCCCTGATGATATCCCTGCATGTCCCCTCAGCAGGGACCTGACAGTCTTCCCATTGCCCTGCTTTCCTCCAGTAAAGTTACCCAGCTTATCCCGTTGGGCTATTGCTTGCACACGCAGCGTGCTTAACTCACTGCTTTTTCCAAGCGTAAATTTTTGAGAGCCACCGCTGGGAAGAGAGCAGGTAGGCAAAAGGAAGTACCAGAAGTGAAGTCCTTGTAGGGCATATGATAGAGGTGCCATTAAGAGAAATGCTACATGACAGAACCTTGTCTAGCTCTTCTTCTACGGCAGTGAAAATAAGTAAACCTTTATTCTAATCGGAATGCAGCAGATTGGTGTTCCTGGATTATCTTTTCTATAATCAAGAGAAGAGGTGACCTGACAAGGTAAAGAGGAAATGTTTTTAATTCTCTTGATGGAGTTAACAATCTCTTTCACAAAGAATGAATACGCTTAAAACCCCTGATCCCTGGCACGTGGAGTAAACCTAACGGTCATCTCCTAATCTCTTGCCTCGCTAACAAGGCTGCTTCTGATTCTGCAGCCTGGTTGACACTGAAGGGCTCCTCTGGCCAGATGGGTCTGTGAAGCTGCATTATGGCCTTGTCAGGACAGATGTGTCACTGCTAAGGTTTCATGTGCTTTTCTGCCCTTTTGTTTTGTCTTGAAATGCAAAATGCACAGACATAGAAACTCTTGTTAAGGAACTCCTTGTCACCTGCTGTGTCCTTTGCAAATCAAGGTAAGGGGGAAGGCATTTAGAAATGTGGTTACTTCACTTAACTGTTCCTTAATGACTGTTATAAAGATAACAGTGTCTGAACTTGATATATAATTAGTATAAGGTTCCTAATAGTTGTTTTCCTCTCAGCAGAACTAGAGGAGATGGTTATATGCCTTTATTTTTCCGTCACTCAAATTTCGTACTGAGAACTGAACTTTAAAAAGCTACATGGGAGATTGGTATCCTTTAGACGTTAACAGGTATTGCTTTCTAGCCTGTTTGAATTAGACTTTAATATTCATCTACCTTCTTCTCAGTCACACATCTTTAAAATATTGGTTTCTAATGATACCTATCCAGAGTTTGTCTTTTACCTTTTGGGATAGATAAAATTGGTGCTGCAGAGTAGGATTTTACACCTGGTGGCTGCTCATTACATTTCTGTTTTTAAGGCCAGGGAGTATTCAACACCTGCTTAGTTTCTTTCTCATTAATAAGATAATGATGCATTCTATTGTGGCTCTCCCAACCCTCAACAAACACTTTTTTGAGCTGGATCATCAACTGCAGTGAGCTCATCTCTAAATGAAAATTACTTTCCAGGTGTTGAAATTCATTATCTCACTGCAGTGGAAGCAAACATAGGGGTAGTTCGATTATATTTAAATGTAAAACCCAATAAACTCTGGTGTAATTAGACAATTCCATCCCTACCACTGGGAGTCATAAGGATTTAAGTGTAACCAAGATGGAACCAGGGCAAAAAATTAATAAATACATTAGAAGTGAAAGTAAAACAAAGGAAATGTTGAACGGTATCTAACCTAAGATAAAGGAAAACAATAAAGATTTCAGTGGTGCCAGAAGGATACTGCTTCTTCAGGAAGTCTTATTTGAAATCTTTTGTGCCAAAAATAGTACGTAGAGACTACAGACTCCTCCTAGAGCAGGGAAGGTCATTCTCATCTTGCAGAACAAAACGAAGTTGCAGTGTTTAGTCTCAAATATTCTATGTACTTAAAAGCAAATTAATCTATCTTTATCACTGCTTCTCCAGTGGTGAAATTTGGATGATGAGGTTTTTGTAAAAGGACTTTATAATACTTGGGTGAAAAATGTTGGGTTTTTTTTAGGAGATACAGCCATTTTAGAAAGGTAGCCAGATTATGCTTTCTCTTGTTTGGCCAACTACAGCAGCAAGTGTGTAGAATTATGGGTTAAAAAGGTTCATATGCATCAAAAAAATACTGGTAGAAAATGGTCCTAGTTCAGCTATCCCCACTTTCTATCAAAGTCTATGTGAATTGAAGGCATAACACCTTTCAGAAACTCTTGGTATTAAGTAGGATCAGATCCAGAGTCGAAATACTAAAAATAACAAGGATCACCTACAGCCTGGGGGTGCTTATAGGCAGTAAGTAACATTAATACCAATACCCCCTTAGGCAGGTGAAAATGGAATTGTAACTGGTGTGATGAGAGTTCTGTACTGCTAATAAATTCAAGTCAAGGTGCACTCATCTCTCTGAGTATCTGACACAATTTATGTGTATATTTTTATTTGTTAGTGGCATCAGATACAATTCGTCTTTCTCAGAAGCAGAGGAAAATTTTAACAAGAGTTTGTACGAAGAGAGCAAAGAAGGGTGAATCTTGAAGAAAGTAGACAGAGAGTTATCTCTTGGTAACAGTTTTAAGCAAGTGATTTTTTTTTTTTATACTATATACATGACATTCAATTTGTGATGTGCTGTATGAGCTGCATAGATATATTGCTATGGCAGCGTTGGATCTCGGCTCAGATGGCATTGGAATCCTACATCATTGCTTGGTGCTCTGCATTCACGTTTTAATAATACTGGAATTATTGCGCCATTTTAATGACAGAGATGGTATGAAGCTGCGCTTCAGTTCCTCCTTCTCTTTCTTCTCTCCTTTTCTCTCACTCTCCTTTTGAATCCCCTTGGTAAACTGAATCTGCAGAAGAGGGGACAAGTCAATTCAATGTGTCTGATGAGTGCAGACAGCTCAGCAGTAACACCAGGACAGCTTTACATTCTGCAATGGTGACGTGTCAGGATCTGGATCAGAAAAATGCTTTTTCTTGACTCACTCTGATGTTCTCTTTCAAAATATGACATGTGAAACTGCAGCTTCTGTCTCTTAAGTTCTCCAAGGCAAGTGGAAATATGTAAAAATAGAGGGTAGGTACTTGTGATTTTTGCAGTGCTGCACATTCAGGGCCACACAGAAGAGTTTATAGAGATATCCATGGAACTATATTTCTGGACTGGTTTAAATAAACATAGCTCTAGGAAATCAGTTCAACTATCAGTATTTTTATCAGCGGAGAATCTGTTTTGTAAACCAAGGGATATTAAACCGGGGAACATAAGGCACCTGTGAATTCATGTTGAATTATACAAATATACAAATTAGTGCAAATATATGCACTAAAAGTAGTCATCCTTAGAGTTTTTAATATAACATATATATTTTGTGCATATATATTTTGCAGATTTTTTTTATTTTTTATTTTTAAAAAGACTGATGCTTTCTGAGTCTGTCCAGGACACGCTGTTTCAGTGTTTTTTGTTAAAACCTGCTTAATCACTTCTTTGAAGCATGGACAACAATGCCAAAACAATCATCAAGCATAATCATTTTGATCAGGGTGGGCAGAGTATGATTACAAGCAGAGCACCTGCAGTAAATGCACTTTTTGTCTTTATCATGTTTTTCAAGGAAAAGCCATATTTAAAATTCAGCAACAGCCTCTCCTGAAATCTGTATTAACAGAAGCGTTGGGTTGTGTAACAGCTAAGCTGAGCTTCTAGAATGTCAGCTCCACCTCAGCAGGTGCTGTGGGAATCCCCAAACCCAGGTCCTGCAGAACAGACGGGATCGTAGCTCCCGGCACGCTCGCAATGCCACGTGTCCAGCGCAGCCACCTGAGAGAGGCGAGAGGACTCTGGACATGTGTCTGAATGCTGACACCGGCTCGTGTTCTTACTTCATCTACAAGGGGCTATTGTATCTTCTGCTTTGGGGTGCACTGTTAAAGCCCGTCTTTCCCTCCTATTGTGAAATTTTAAGTCAAGAGAGCAAGGATAAGTTAAAAGAACAGTTGTCAGCTGTTATTTTAATGTCTTCACTATGACTCTTATCTACCACCATGATACTCTCATCATGTATTCATCATTCACAGATTTCTAACTGTTTGTAGAAAAGTCTTTGCCAGACGAGAGCATGTGCAGATACACAAGGGATCTCTGGTTGTACCCACGAAGCCTGCTGGGAGCAGCGAGTATTCCATATCTTCTGCTTTTGTAGGAGAAAAAATGCCTCGTCCTTACCAGTAGCAGTAAGCCATTATTGCTGTGTTACAGCAGTTGGTGAGATAAGATAATTATGACGGTATTAACAAAATGCATACAAAATAGTTGTAGCTTATGGAAGGAAAGAGAATTCAGGAAAGTATCCCCAGTATTAATTTGCAGACAATCCTGTCACAACTGCAGAAAGAGAGAAAATACTAATGAAGTGTCAATATGTCAAAAAAAGGATAAAAGAAGAAATGGTCAATTCCTTTGAACACAGTACGTATCAAAATAACAAATATTCTAGGCTGATATATTCAAATGGCACACAGCTGGCAAACAGTTTTGTTTCTGGGTGCATGTGTGGACATGTGAAATTCAATACTAAGATGAAATCTGGAAGCAAGGTCTTTTGAAGTCACCCATCCCCTCAAAATCTCCAGAATGTACTGATTATAAAGCTTGCACTTCTATTAAATAAAAGTAATTTAAAAAAAAAAAATCAATCCAGAAATCTTCCTATGATGTTGCACTGAATGAATCCTGCATGCTGAAAAGCCACACAATGAATTGACCTCTGAACTTGTACCAAATTTTGGCACATTAACACCAATCACACCACATGTACTCTGGCATTAGGAGCCCCTACTAATCCAGCAACTTGGGTAAAACCAGGCAGTATTCAATCTAAGCAGAAATCTCTGCTACTTTAAAATATGGCTTGGGGTTTCTAGTTTTTGGGTTTTTTCCAGAATAGTAGAAGTTCTTGGCTTTGTATTTTTAATAGGCAGGATGTTTTGATTTACATTATAAAGGTTAAAAAGTAGGTGCTTTTTGAACCATCTGAACTACTTTTTTATAAATACATTTTACATGAATGTAAAACAAATACTCCAGTGACTAGGAAACCTGTTTGCTCATTCTAATCCAATGTGAATCTGGTGCCACACAGGAGTTCTTCATTTCAATTAATTATCATACTTGAGAACCTTTTGTAACTCAGCACAGAGATGCATTCCCAGATCTTCAGTAAGAAGAACTTGTCAGGTGCTCAGGAACTCACAAATATTTTGCTGAATCTTGGAATTTTTACTGAGATAGGATTTTAGGTAACTGTACAAGAGGACTATTACAACTAATTAGGTAGCCATTAAATTATCATAGAATTACAGAATGGTTTGTGTTGGAAGGGACCTTAAAGATCACCTAGTTCCAACCCCCCTGCCCTGGGCGGGGATACCTCCCACTAGACCAGGCTGCTCCAAGCCCCGTCCAACCTGGCCTTGAACCTCCAGGGATGGGGCAGCCACAGCTTCTCTGGGCAACCTGGGCCAGGGGCTCACTGCCCTCAGAGTGAAAAATTTCTTCCTGATACCCAATGTAGACTTACCCTCTTCCAGTTTGAAGCCATTACCCCTCATCCTATCACTACATGCCCTTGTAAAAAGTCCCTCTCCAGATTTCTTGTAGGCCCCCTTCATATACTGGAAGGCTGCTCTAAGGTCTCCCCAGAGCCTTCTCTTCTCTAGGCTGAACGACCGGCCTTTAAGTGTGGTCTTTGGGTAGTGTAATGTTTGTATAAACTTTAATTTGCATGATGCCCTGACTTATTAGTCTGTGTAATGAACAGAGACAACATCTTGAGGTACTTGAGGAGATTTTTGGCCTCGCTTCTTTGACCTTCCTTTATTGCAATGTTTTCAGTCCACTTTTAAATATCACACTGTAGAATGCAGCACTTCAGTTATTTCACTTCATTTCATTTGTGCGGCGTGGAGAGGATTTGAAGCTGCAAGAAGTAATTTTGCCAGTATGCCCAACTAAATCTCTTCTGCTTATCAGTCATGGCTATCAAGCTATGTCAGTTATCAGATATGACTGCACATTTAGACAGTTAAAAAATATGAATATATAAATAGCTTACCAAAGAATGATTTTTGGCATTATTTACTTTTCACCCCGTAGTGAAATACTGTAGACTCAACTGTTCTGTTTGAGGTTATGACTTTTCTTAGTCTATGCTGCTTTAGTGTTCTCAGACACTGTTCTTAGATTCTTAGCTTTGTGACTTTTACCATGTAACGTATATCCCTCAACATTTCTAAAAGTTAGACTGACTTCTTGTCAAACATCAAACTGACGTTCAGCATACTCAAATAGCTTGTTAGTA
The DNA here is from genome assembly GCA_013398295.1 of Chionis minor. Taxonomy (NCBI): domain Eukaryota; kingdom Metazoa; phylum Chordata; class Aves; order Charadriiformes; family Chionidae; genus Chionis; species Chionis minor. The sequence goes on along the minus strand of VZSF01009054.1, from coordinate 1,356,215 downwards.
GTATGCAGTTTGCAGTTTCCCATTTAGCTGGAAGTCCACCTCCATATAAACTTGACATCCCTAAAACTGGGGATAATTGTAATGCAAAGAGTGAATTGAATTTATCAGCTCAGGTTCTGAGTAATGCCTGCTGCTTTTTTTTTTTTTTTTTTCCCCTCCTGACAAACTTTTTAAATATCTTTAAATGGGTTAGATTTTAAGTGCATTTGAGAAACTTAATTTGAATTATGTTAGCATGTCCTATTTGAATATGTAACACAGATGAGTAAAAATCCATACTATATCATTAAATCAATAAAAGATGGAAGTTTGTGGAAGGGAGAAGGACACTGAAGAACAGTGTTGAAATATGCACTGATTAGTGATTTTGGTGATAACTAACAACTTGTCTGAAACATTTCGTGTAAAGACTATCAAAATCCAACAGGTGATTTTTATTCTGCTTAGCATGCATAGTCTAAGATCTGTTGTACATTCTCTTATTCTTTGGTCAATTCATCTTTCTGTGTCTTACTACTTGACAGTGTTCTCTATTCATAAAATGTTCCTCCTACTACTTCTTCACCAGATGGAATAAGAATATGGGAAAAACTGTGTGGCATAAGAATATGGAAATAGCAGTTAGAGTGCCATATGTCCTGTAGAAAGTGAGAGAATGGTGCTTGTGGAATTAGTGCTTCATTGTGATGAAGAAGAACATAGAGGGGATGGTTTAAGCAAACCATCATGGATGACACCACGTTACTGCGGTGCTCTAAATACAGTATGTTCATTATAGAACGGTTAATATACAGCACACTTTCAAGAAACATCCTTTCTGACCTGCATTTCAGAACTGATGTGACACAGGAGCCAAGTTCACATGCGACTCACATGTGTGCTTGTACAGGTATGCAGGGTACATGTCTACGTGACAGCATAAAGCAGTTCCCTTACCTTTACTTGTCGCTTGAGTATGCATAATGCAATATGTTCTTGAAAATGTGTCTAACAACACTCCATGCCTCATGCCTCAGGACAGAGAAAAAGAAGAGCCTTGTGCTATAAGGCATTTGAAAATAAATTATTTATAAGGAAGATTGAGGACAAATTATTTTCTCCAGGTTTTTACCATAAATCATTCTGCTGAAACTACTTTGCTCGCATATCTTGAATTTAGCTTAGTGATACTGGCACAATTTCTTTTGTCTTTCTAGTGAGCTACTCCATAGCACTTTCTGAATTTTGTTCAGATGAGCCATTTTCAAGTATTGTTTTGAGAGAGATCATAATCTAACAGAAGGGGAAATAAAGGCAGCTGGCTAGACTCTTCAAATAACCATGGCCAAGAAAGTCATTAAAGCAAATTAAAAACCAAACATGGTTTCCTCGCTTCTTTACTAAATGCCACAGTTATTCATCTCTGAAAATGGACAAACACAATCTCAGTCAAGCTGTCATTATGAAGAAAAATGGACAAGTTATAATTTGAATGTTAATCAAATTCTTATTTATCAGTCTCAGCTGTACTGGTTTGGTAGACTTATGCCAACAAATTTAACAAACATATCTTCTTCCAAAGAGCAAAGTCTGTGTTTGCTTGTCTTCTCCATAAGTGATTTTTTAATGCATGCTAATAATGGAAGACAAAATAAAATACAGTAAAAGGAGACTGGGCTTGTTGAGGGCACATTTTGTGACACAATATTGACAGAATGCCTGTGTTACATCTGAACAGAAAGGATTTCATGGTAAAGCTGGTCTGTGATGGAGAGGGCTGCAGTTGTTTGATATCTGCCTGAGGCACCCGATGACAGGAAAACAATGATCACAAGGATGAGTAAGACAAAAGTTTAATAAATTCCTTCAAGATGCATAAAAATGCTTTGAAATCAGAATGTTTTATTGATTTATTTTCTGTACAAATGCCATCTGAAGATCTGAAAGCAGTGGTCAGTTATTTGATATTATGTCTTGTACTCCATCTTGAGATTCCCATGTCTGTCTTGTTTTCCGGTGAAGTTCCTATAAAAGACTGTCTTTAGCTTTTGCTGTACTTTAATTCAATTTGTTACCTTCTGGGAGACTACTCTGACTTTCTTCAGGTTAGAAGTAGTTGTGCTGTGTCCTTCGGAAGTGGAACATGTCTTGCAGTGTGTAAGCTTGTTAACAAAAAATGGGGGGAAAAAAAAGAGGGTGAGGGGGGCATGGGGGTGGCGAGGTGGCTCCTGTGCACCTTGCTCAAGGTCCCTTAGACAACGTTGTCATTGTTCAGAGTTTAACTGCTTTACTGATGTTAGTATTGAATACTTAATATTTAATATTAAAATCTGCCTCTGCTGCTAATATAGTTGACTTCTTTTTTAAAAACTTACTTGATTTTAGCAAACATGTTAAACATCTTTTCTAATGACCATTTTACTGTCTCTGATCTTGCTGAAAATAGGCTGCCTTTTACCTTTGCCCTTCAAGAAATAACCTTGCCCTAAGACTTTCCCAGATTAAATGCATGGTTTTTAAGTGGTGATTTCAGGATATGGCATATGTATAAGCAGCATTAATAACTGAACAGTAATGTTTGTCTCACTGGGATAGCTTCAGGGATTTTATGGGTCACAAATACTGTATATTTAGGAGAAGAGAAAGCAGTGATTTTTGTGCCATCGTTGATGCTTACCTTGCTTTTGGAGCTTTAGCCTAAGCCACGTAGGATGAGTGAAGGAATTTAGCGCCTTTTGGTCCTAGTAGGAATCAATGTTTTAGAGTTTACAAGTTCATTTTCTTATGCAGTATCCCCATTGACTTACACGGTAGAGATCAGGATGATTTACAATCACTGTTGGACTTGAGAATGATTCCCAGAAGTCAAAGCCCAGTAGTACTTCAATAAGCCACTGTAATAAGATATTTTATTATTATGGCTTTAAATGTCCTGCAGTGAATGGTAATTCAGATATAAAATAATTAATGGCAATTAAAGACCATTATAGTGAGGATTACTTTGTGCTAATGACAGACTGTTTGACTCAAGGAAGAATACCTTCTGAAGTCGTTCAGGGAACATACCTAGTCAAGGTGGGAAAAGGAACACATCTCCGAAATTTGAGTGGGAAGAAGCCAAAAAAGATGAGGAATTTTTCCTTTATCATGCTCTCCTTTAAGCATCTCCCCAAATTAATTATAAGATATATATATCTATCTTGTAATTAATTAAACATTTGATTCACTAAAGATGTTCATAATGTACAACTTTCTTCATGAAAGTGTACTCCTCAATGCATAAGAAGAAAAGAGACAATGTTTTGTGTTTTGCTGCTGATATTTGTTAGCATTGTTTTATTAGATGTATTAAAATCAATAATGCCTATTTTACAACTCTGTCAGCAAAATTTTTTAATAAAACAGGTTTTCTACTTACTTTTAAGTACAATTCAGCAACCCTCAAGACCCATTCAGGAGAGAAGGCACTGAGCTTAGGCTGCTTGAAAACTTTAGTGCCTATTCCAAGTCTTAAACACTTGGGATTACCATAGCCACTCCTAATTTTCTGTTAGTATATTCGAAAAAAAATACATCATACTGGTGATGTGACATCTGACCTGGTGCAGAAGAAACAAAACACTCTAAAATTCTGACCTGTACTACTGTTTTCCCCAAATTTAGACTAGGACACAACAGCTGGCTAAACATGAGAGGCACGTTATGAATTCAGTGAAATGTTAATTCGATTTATACATAGCTGAATAATGCTTGCCTACTGAGTTACAGCAGTACTACATGTCTAATAGTAGTAGAACATGTCTAACAGAATTACATTTATGTAATTTATTGTGTACATTTATGATGTTTCTTCCCCAAGAGCCCCAAAAAGTACAGTTTGTGCCCAGTATGTGAAAGCTTCCCTTCAGTCCACTTGAAATTATTATTGTACTTACTGCTGGCCACCACACTTCTAGTAACTCCTTCCTGACTCTTTCTTACATCTCAGAGACTCATGTATAGAAGAAACGTAAACAAATGTAAAATAGGTTAAAATTTTTTTACGTACAACTGTATATCTAATATATTCCTTGTCAGGCTGTTGTCCTACTGAGATGTACAGCTCTGTCTCTCACAGTGGATTGCTTCACAAGAATCCACTCATAAAGTTCTCCAAAGAAGAGATTTTGACTTTTATAGATAAACATGAAAGTAAGGGGTCTTGCAAATATCTAGCAGGAGTTGTACAAACATTAGTGCATCCAACTGCTTTAATAGATCACCATTGAAAAGAATTCACTTTTACCAGTCTGAACGCAAATACCATTGCCAGAACCTCACCATACTGCTGGAGGAAAATAAGACCTTTAACACATAAACATTGGAAACTAAACAAAATAACACTGTTAGTCCCTGAAGAATGCAAATGTTAATACAGTTTTTATGGGAGGCACCAAGACAAGCAAATCATCTCAATATTACTCTGTATGTGAAAATAAGCAGTGTTGTGTGTGATATCTTTCTAGCAGCCTTAAAATAAAGTAATTGCTTCTCCTCTGAGAAGTTTTTCAAACAAAAATGATAATAGCTAATCTGTGCAAATGGGCAGTAATTGCAACTTTTGGCAATACCTGTGAGGAGGACCTGTATCTGGAACTCTCTCTGTATTCTTTTTGCGATCTCAAAAGTAAGAACTGTAATTTCCAACACTTTGTGTAGTATGAATGGCTGACTCATACAAAATAAAATCCTTTCTGTATCCGTATTTTCTAAGCTGCGAGACCATGATAGAGAGTGGCAAATTCATAAACTTCCAGAAACTATTATTTAGAGTTTAGAGATATGAAGCATCCAGTGCAAGAACCATTAACAGAGTTTAAAACGTAAGAAAACTGTGTGCATAAAAAATTTAAAGCAGTTGAGAATATTTCCAAGACCTCCTAGCTATGCTCCATTTATCTAGTTTTGGGCACTACTGCAGAAGGTATATCTGCTACTAAGTCCTGTACATCCTTATATCTGTTCAGGATTTAATGTTATCTCCTGGAAGGGAACAACACAGCCACTCTTTAAGGATCTAAACATAATAAAACTTACACTGAGGTGAAAAGAATCCGTTTTTTTAGTTTTATACATGAAAGAAAGTGAAGCATTGTCTTACTGAGTTAAAAGGCAATACATGTAAACCATTTAAATTGCCACTGTGTCAACCACAAAAGCTCTGTCCTTAGATCATGATACCCGTATCCAATTCCTACCGTAATTCTTCAGGCAATCACAGAAAACCCTTCCCTTATTTTGTAAAGAGTTACAAGTCTGGAAGCTGATTTTTTGCCTTTAGATGAAGAAATGGGGGTAGGAGGAAAATGCTTGATTCATTGTCATTCCCGGCAAGAGAATGTGTGCTTATCACTATAATCATAGTTAAGAGGAGGCTGCAGTACCTGAAGGAATGTCTTTATATCTGGTAAATTTTATATTTTCAATTAGATTTTGACATATGCAAAGTAAATTATTTTTTTCTTTACTCTTTATTGATTCAATAATAAAGGGAAAGATCTCTTTTAAAATAACACATTTTTATAATAAACCAGACATCCTACTGCTATATTTATTTAGTTAATTTGATAGCTATTTGTATTAACATGTTTTGTACACTAGTTTGCTTTACAGTGTTAAAAGCAAGGCTAAATAGGCTTTAAAAAACCTATTCTTAAATTGATAACTGCAGGGTCTCTAGTGAAACTCTCGAAGTTCTTTTGGCTTACACTTGACTTGGTTTAATAAGGGTTATGGGGAAAGAAAAACTATTGAAACTCCATTTAAAAATGCCTGGCAACAGACAGGTGGAAAAGACTTAGAATTAGTATTTTTCATTACTGAGGGCCCCTTAGGACTGCACTGGAAAGAATCCTGTCTGCCCCAGATAAGAGTCTCCCAGCAGTTTAACGTGCCAATCAGTTGCGCTCAGCAGCCCAGAATCATCATATTGCAGCTATTGAATAGTTCCAGACCATATGCTCAGAAGGATGGGAAATGTGATATGTGTCACACTTCCAAAGAATGATGATGAAGAGCATTAATATGCTGATGAAGAAGGGGGGGAAGGAAATAAAAAAGAGAGGGGAATCTTGAGGAAACAAACTCACCTGTGGTACAGTGCTTGACAGATACGCGGCACTAACTCTTCCGTTTCATATAGAATTTTGAGTTACCATGAGGTCTACATCACACTGAATTACTTGGTGTCTTCCTCTCTTCTCCTCTGCTAATATGTTCTCTCTTTTGATTTTTCAGAGAGAAAAGAGTTAAATCAGAGTCCAAATAGCTGCAAAAGAAGCAATGAGTGTTTTATCCAGCTGGTAGCCTGGAAACTATTTGGGTGCATTTGGGGTCTAATTACTTTACAACAACAACTGAATGTTGGACCGAGTACGGCTCCGTTCATATGAAATGACACGTTAGTACCTTGAAGGAGGAATGCTAATGAAGGTTCTGAGAAAATGGGAAAGCAATAAGAAAATGCATTTTCATATACATTTTATCCTTTCTAAAGCAATTGCAGTGATGTCATCATGTAACATACAGAATGGTAGTGGATGGGTAAACAGAAAGTGGGTCACAAGAAGCTCATCTTCTAACCAGCTTTTTTCAGGTGCCTTATCTGGCCATCTTTAATGCATAAAACAGTGGAGCAAATTAAGGGTTGGTATAAGCAGCTGAAATTCTGGTGACTTCTATATTTACCATGGACAATCTTTACGTCCCTCCAATTGTTTATAAGTTCTACTAAGTTGTAGAGGAGGAGTATAAATTCCGCTAAGTTGGAGGAGCAGAAATATAACATGGGAAGAATTCCAGATCCATTGTTTAAAGCAATGAAACAATACGTCTAGAATTGGCTGTGCAAATGAGCTCCTTTAATCTTTTAAAATTAATGTGCCCATTGAGGTCACAGGGAATTCCGAGTCACGCAAAGAATAATTTTTAGTTTAAGCTAGCTCTACCAATGTCTTGAAGTATATGTATGTATGTCCTGATCTTCTCTGATAACTTTACAGCAATAATTTTCCAGAACATACACATAAATGCACTAGATTTGCCAGGATTGTGAGGCATAACAGATTGTACAGTGTGCTTTTCTAGAGAGCACTGAAATGGAATTCACAGATTCAGACAGCTTTTAAGAGCTGGGTTGTCTGCAGTCTGAATAGAGATCTTAGTTTGGGAGGATGCTCTCATTTTCCTTTGTCCTTGTAACAAAAGTCACTGATTAACAATACATTCAATTGTTATGGGTTAAATTATGGCATTTTTCACATTTATTCTTATTAATGCCAACCCTTTGGCTTACTGATTACTCATGAATTTTTCTTAGTACTTTTCTGTATTCCGAAATAAAATGTAATGTTATATGTTTTGTTTCAATCCATCAGAGGTTAAGTTTCAGCCTAATGAAACTCAGTGAATATTGGCTCTGGTTGTATAGAGAAGAGTACAGATTATTATATTTTAAATATAAAATTTTAACGTGAGGCAGATTCTTTCAAAATAGCACCTGCCTCTGCTTTATGATCACTATGATTTGGCTATGGTTCAGAAAAGAGATGCCCAAATGCTGATTTTGCATCAAAAACTTGTACCAAAAGGCTGTAAAATAATAAGCTTCGTATGTTTAAGTTGTGTTTTTCTTCCTCCTCTGAACTGTGCTTGTGCCATTTAAGAGACAGTCGTTTATGTCCATTCTGGTCCTTAAGATTTACAGTACTGTTATTAGACCTAAGTTAACTTTAGTCATCAACTAGCTATGGTGCTTTTATTTTTATGGATTATTACCAGAGTAATTGTTCTGTATTATCCTGACAGAAGGCACTGTAACGTTCTGCGGTATATTCTACATGTCCAGGAGAGTATGTTGCTTGCCATCGGTATCAATGAGGAAATATTTTGTCTCTCAGACTTCATGTTTTCTTCTTGGCCTCTAGTATTAGTTTATAAGAATATATTTTTAATTTGTGTGGGGTGAAAGAGTCTGTAATTATGAGTGACTGATACAGTAATCAAGCAGCAGTCTTCTACTCTAGATTAGGTTTTGAAGAAACACAGAAAAATAGGTTTTTCTGTCTTTAACTTATTCAGCAGTGTTTATTTTCCAACTCAATTCCTTGTTTTCTGTTCTTTGCAGACTTCAAAAATGAAGTTAACTCTTGCGTTCTCTCTGCTGCACTAGCAAATATCCATTTCAAACCAGTGAACAATACAGCTTATTCATTGCTAAATGGTTGGGTGTCTTCTGTAGATCCAGATGAAGGAGTCACCCGCCTTTCTTGACTTGCACTTTCCAACGTGTCTTTGTTTCATGAGGTACTTCTCAGAGATGTGAAATATCTAGTTTGAAAATGTCAGATGTTTCACCATGAACTGTATGCTTGTTTTTCTTACTACAGCTGATGCAGCCGGTGTGCATTACTGACTTAAAGCTGAATTTTCGGGGCGCGATTCTCAGACTCCCTGCGGCATGCTGGTGAACCCTCCCCACCGGGTCAGTTTGAGGTTGCTGAGTGCTGCGTTGCGCTCACTTCCGCAGAGCGAGGTTGGTTGGATTCTGGCAGACAGAGCAGGGATATCACGTCAAAATGCCTGGGCTTCAGTCTGTGTGGCTTAACATGTCGACCACGCAACTGGTAGGAAATGTTCTTACTGTCCTTGACAGTTGTTCACTGCAACCAAACCAAATCTTGTTGTTAGCCAGAGCAAATACAGGTGGTACGCTTGCTGTAAGTAGTTCTTTAAGATTAAAGAGTATGAAGCTCGCTAATAAAAAGGGGAAACTGTGCAGGAGGCTTGTGTGCTGACAGCGTTTTCTGGAACAATGATTAAAGACATTAAATTCCAGATCTGATCGATATAAAAAGTAGCGTGGCTGTTGCTGGACCTGGCAAACGTTTTCATCAGATTTGGCTTCAATCTGTAGTGAGACATGTTTACAGAAACAATTTCTAAATGCTTCTCTTATAAAAAAGAAAGTTTTATTCTTTTTGATAAAAAATGCCTGTCTCCTAAACCGCATTATTTAAAACTGAAAAAGAAAGCTGTTTTCTTTCAGCTCCTTTGAAAACTCCCTAAGAACATTTCTTTAAATAAAATATATTCTCTTTGATTGAAACAGGCCTGCTTGCCGCACTTAAAAAAGTATCATTGTGATACTAAGGTTTTTAATAGTATTTCCATTTCCATTAACTCTGATCCTACCAGAGCTCCCTACGTGACTGACTCCTTTATTAGGAATGTGGCTTTCTCTTAAACAAACAACAGAAGCATAATTTTTAAATTTGTTGGAGCCACGTGTGTGCCTTCCCTTAGGGGCTGCGTCCGTGCTTTCCTATCCAGCTGAGCCAGAGCTGTGCTGGATTGTGGGGCTGCGAGCAGCAGAAGGACCCCGGTCCCGTCTTCCGTTGAGCCTTGGCACTGCCCAGCTGCGCAGAAACGGCAGTCATTAGGCTGTAGATGTGAAGCAGAACAACAGCAATTCAAGGGAGCTGCTCTGTTCCAGTCAAAATTTTCAGACCTCGATGCTCATTCCTTTTGGTTTGAAATCAGTCTGTTTGTCCTTATCTTAAAATCGCAACATTCTGCCTTCCCTGCCCCTCAGCTCCGTTTCTTCTTGCTGCCTGTATTTCATTGCGGTCGTCCGTCTTCCTGAGCACTTTCTCTCACTTTTGACTTTGCTGGGAATGCGGCCTGGCACAAGACCAGTCATGCCTTTCTGCCAGTTCCTTCTTCAGCTTTATTTCACCACAGTCAGATGTAGGTGTGCTTATAATACGTGCGGTTATTGATATATTTTCTTAATTTTGAGATTGGACCATCTCATTTGGCAGCCATAGAAGTGTGTTGCCTAGCTCAGATGGTAAACTTCTTGTAGCAGGGATGAGGTTTGTATTTGAAGGTGTCAATTACATACCAAATAAATGAATAAAGTTCAAACTGTGTTCTCATTTCAAGGTGTTTCATTATTTAGCCAGAGAATTCATTATTTAGACAGGTCCACCTGCTCTAGGTGGACCTGCTCTGGCAGGGGGGTTGGACCAGATGATCTCTAGGGGTTCCTTCCAACCCTTAACCTTCTGTGATTCTGTAATTGAAAGACTTCAACATGACATACTAGAATTTCTTTTTTTTTTTTTTTTTAAAAGTTACTCTAGGGCAGCCTAGGTTGCGATTACTTTTTGAGTGCAAAATAAGATGTTAAAAGAATTAGTGGATTATATTGTCATTTTTTGGTTGATAAAAAGAGTAGCAAGTGGGGTCATTCCTCTATATATTTAATATTGAGGTAGCATGACTTTTTACTTTCTCTTCCTTCATAGAGATAGGAGCGATCGTGACTAACACTGTTGCTACAGCATTAACGCTCAGTGATATGGATTCCTTAATCAGTCTAATTTGGGAATGAGAGCTATCGCAGCAGCAGTTCAGTCCATGTATTCAACAAGCACAGCATTGCCCATTTGGCCACTGAGGTACTGTGGTTTTAGGAAAGACACTCCTTTAGTTTTTAGTAATTTTGTGCTTACTTTTTATTCTTTTGACTGTACAGTCATGCCAATTTAGATTAGATTTAGGGGGTAAAAAAGGCTCCCGGGAATCGTGACTATGACAGGTGTCAACAGAGTGATACATATATAGAAGTTTTCCATCAGATGCAATGAAAAGTTGCACTGCTCTGTAACCTGCTGTTCACCTCCCATTTCTCTGTCTGTTTATATACTTTCCTCCTTCAGGAGGTAAGCAAGATGCTTTTTCTTAGCCTGAACTGCTCATTCACTTCTTATTACTCAAATAGTTTGATCAGCAATGGATCAAACTGAGTACTAGGAAGTTACAGTGGCAAATAAGATCTGCATCGGGCTTTCAGGCATTTTTTCAACCATTTGACCAAATGTGAGGTAGGCAGGTGTTTGCAATGTTTGGCAAAGTGGATAATTGAATGAGCCTCTTCAGACTGCAGAACAGCTGTCTTCAATGTTATTTTGTGGGACAGCTTGTGTACGTGGGCAGAAGGGGGAGTGCAGACATTATCAAAGGTGAATTTGTTTTGGTGTGTTTGGTACTGTTTCAAAAACACTTTTTCCTCTTAAATTAATTGCGTATGGACGATGGGTTATATTATGGTGTGCACATGCTTGCTTTGCTCTGCTCAGCACCACACCTGACAGGAATACATTAAGCAAAGTGACAATCAGACAGAGCTTTGTTTTCTGATTCTTTCTCAGAGAGACACAAGAACTAAGGTAGAGCTTATTTGTTTCTAGATAACGTTGTGTCTGTGTGTTTGTTATGAAAGTCAGTAGGAATGGATGGGCTCTGTTCTTGGAACAAAAGGTAATACCATTTGTCTCCCCAGGCTGAGATTGAGTTCCTCAGTCCTGGAGCACCTGAGAGCACTTCGACTCCCATAGAGGTGAGAGATGTTTGACCCTAAAGAAAATCCGATGTGTAAGAGGAGCGAACTTGTCACCAGGCTTGGTCCTGACCTCACGGTCATCAAATGCCCTGAGCCCAAGCTACAGGTACTAATTGTAAGGACCGGGACTTCAAGTTTAGCTGAATATTGTGTGAGAAACTACTTTAGCTGCAAACATTTTGCACGTCTCTCTTAGTGTTAGTGAGGAAGAGTAGGGAGATCGTTTGGACCAGTTGGAGTTTAAAGTGTGGCAACAGAAGTTTTAGTTTGACCAGATCACCAAGGGGTGATAAGACGGTGTTCGGTTTCATCTTTCCTAATCTGGTTTGCGCTTAAGTGTGGCATTTGATGTCACTAATATTATCTGCTAACATCAGAAATGGAGCCCTCTGTTCTATGCACATTCACCAATGTAGTACCAACTGTCTATGTAGACGTGTATACCCTGATGTAAGTGTAAATTGGGGGTTTGGGTTCTGTTGATTTTTTTTTTTTTTTTAATGCTTTTAGTGAGTTGGTTTTGTTTTGTGTTTTTTCCACAGACTCTGACCCATGAAAACATGTTTTTTTGAAACAAGAGCAGAGAAAAAATTTATGTTTGCCTTGTTTTCTAGAAAAAGATGCCTATTGTATAGCATCTTAGACTAATTCAGTCCAAGCTCCAGCTCAAAGGAAGAGCTTTAAATAACATATGTAAGGTTCTGCTGATGTTGTTTAAGAGAGGAGACAAATGAGGGTCAGCAATATTTTGTTACAATTCAAAAACTTGTAAGCCTAAATATTATTATCTGTCTTGAAATCATGAAGTATCCTGTTATGTATTTACCCTATAGCATGTTTGTAAGGTACTTTATATAACTCATGTAAATACTATGCCATGATAAAATATGATGTAAAAGATAAACCAGTCTTAAATGTTGATAGTTCAGTTAACCCTAACCTACCGAAGGTCACCTTTAAGGTAATGTTACTATTGGCTAAAGTTTAAGGCAGAGCTCTAGGAGGAGACATGTAGTTAGAAACATGGTAACGTGTATAAAACTATCAAATACATACCTTACATCACAATACAGCACAAAAAGCTAAAAGGTATTTTTAAATCCTGTTGCACAGGGATTTCTGGATGTAAATCCATCTGTTCTCATCGAGATAAAAATATATTGTGTGGATTGTTAAAATTAAATGATATTAGGTATAGCTTAGATCTATTTTACAAATATGTTTAATTCTAATAAATATCAAGATTTAGTTTCCAGATAATGTTTTGTGTCTAGAATCTAATCAATCCAGCTTGCTGAACTTAGTTGAGGGTTCAGCAGCCTGGTAATTTTCCATTCTAAAATCCTCTTTTTGAAATATTTTAGTAGTAGAAGAGAGAAGAAATATTGGAAAGCTGTAGAGGATTGAGATGAAATTCGGCAAAAGTGACCAAGATACCATAATGTAGATGTTCTTCTGCAACAAGAAACGCTCTTTATTTCAACCTAACCCTGATATTTTTGTTATGAACATTTATTCTCTATTTAGGGAAGGCAGAGCATATAATTTTTATTTTTAGGCTACTTGAATGTGGGCAGGGCAACTAGTAATGATTGCTAAACCACAAAACCTGTGGCTTACTTCGGTGTGCAGAAGTTAATTGCTTAGGGCTGTGCACAGGTGAGGCAAGAGCTGTTGAGTGACACAGCTGGTACTGAGAAGGCAACAGCCACCCTACAGGTGCTTCAGGAATTTTCCTTCCCGCTGGCTCTAGGTCAGTTGTCCAGGCTGAAAGCGTGGTGGCTGGAGCGTATTAGATGTGCTCCTGGTATAGTTTCATCTGAGAAGTTTGGGGATTTTCTGCCCTGAGTCTGCTCCTCGGGGTGAGCTACAGTGTGGTAAGTGGGGGCAATTGGGAGACCTAAAACTAAAATACTGATGTTGATGTGCTACTCTTTGAGCTGTTTGATCCTGTGCAATCAGAACGTCTTTCTATTCTGAAGAGGGAGAAGTTGAACCCATTTTATCTTCAGTGATGTTCTGTGTGGACAGAGGAAACTTAATTTTTACAGGGTTGAGACCCTGGACTTGGATGTTTTGCCAAAACAAGTTTTCTGGTTTGTTTTATTGAATTTATAATTCTAGGTATTTTCAGAGCATTTCCCTGTGACGGTTCTGTTCCTAAGGTTAATAATCATATTAGGGATGAAGAACAATTAGTAAAAAGGAGAATGAGGTTGAGGGAGTTTATTCAATTCCAGAAGTGAGCAAATATAATAGAGGAAAAGAATTACAGTGTATTCTTTTCATCTTGGCTGTATTTAAAATTGTTTAGTACAGAAATACATCACTTCTGAGTATATATTTGTTTTCATCCTCAATCTTGTTTATCCAAGATGATGTAATCTGAATGGTTCAGCATATTTAAGCTTTTAGTTGGTGTGGTTTTAATTTTGAAACTTAAGTTACCGCTAATCCAGGAGCCAAAACCTTACAATGGCTTGCCCCTGAGTGAATCAAAATGTTTAGTGTAAATGACTCAAGATGCCACTTACAGGAACTGTAGTACTAGTATAATTTGCTATAGCAGATTTGTATATGGAAATCAAAACTTTCACCTGCCATCTGGTGGAAAAAAACTGAAAAGCTGTAATATGTGAACCTTGTAACTATGGACTACACCTCTTTTCAACTTACTTGTAGTATAGACATCTGCAGCGCTAGCTCTAGATGAAGAACTTTTTTGGGTTATGTTGCTGACTTCCTTATTGTGTTTGCTGCAAGAATTTTCTGGTTCTTTTTGCTTCGGTATCTATAGGGTAAAAGAATTTGGCATCTTGTGTATTTTTGACTCAATGACTACAAAGTAATTCAAGATAAGGGTAATAGAATCAGTAGTTGGATTATAACAAAATAAATATTGGTATCAAAATATGTGAGAAGGAGAAACCCTTTTCTGCTGCAATTTGTTGTGGGTGGTGGGAAACAAAATGGTTCTATTCATTTTCTGTTGCAAACAGAGTTAATACATTGCGTTCACGACATACACAAACTGTTATCAGACTGACTGTTAACAACAACAAAAATCCCTTCTCATTAAACATTTCTTTTGCATTTTCCCTATGTATTTGTCTCAATTCCTGTTCTTAATGTAGGCACATTGTAGTCTTTTCCTACAAGAGGTTCAGGGAGTTCTGTCTTGCCATTCACCAAAACGTAATCATGAAAAGTTTAAAAATCTCCTGAACACACCTGTAGATAAAATGGCCAGTCTTCATCCTAAAACAGTACAAATGGCCAGGTCCTATAGGTACTGATTTAAACAGGCAGAACCTCATCCTTAAGAAATGTTTATTTTGCTAGGCTAAATTTTGGTCTATGTAGTTACAGTCTTCAAATCTATAGTCACATTTAGGGATTCCTCAAAACTGCGATATATAGTATGTACACTTTTAAGGTGTTCGCTTTGACTTTAGAGAAATTGCAGGTGTGAAAACGAGCTTTTCTATTGAATTTGAGCCTTGTGTCAAATTACTGATTATGTACAAATACTATGATTTCTGGAAAAAAAGAACTGGAAGACAGAGGGGAAAATATGGATGGTTTTTACTTGGAATTATCCTTCAGCTGCATAAATGGTGAACATACTTATTCACCTCAATTATTCCGCAAATCCATTTACTCCTTAAGAAAGTATTTGTAAAACTGGATGGCTCATTGGAAAAATGTTGGTCTTATTGGTATCCTCATATAACTCTTTGGATCTGATTGTCTGCATCACAGTCCTGCTAAATCCTAGTGTTTTAAAGATTAATGCAATGTTTGTGCCTAATTATTTTGTATTTTCAATTTGGAAGCTTTGGTGAGTTTGGTTAAAGAATTCCATTCTGCCACTTACCTTATAACTTAAGAATGTGGCCTTGCCTGTGTTATTCTTCAGTACAAATAAAACTTAAAGGTTGTTAGAGATCACAAAACTTAAATGCTTTAAATCACAAGTTTTTGCGGATGAAAATGAACAGTAAAAACGAATAAAAATACTATGACAAGTAAATGTCATAGAAGTATAAATTATTTTTAGAAAGCAAGACAATAACATAACTTAATAACATAAGTAATAAGTATTGTATTGTTATAAATTCTTCATAATTCTTTTGTATCAACTCATTGTTCCCAACTGATCTTCAAAGTAATCTTTGTTAATTTTTCAGTTAAATTGCACTTAGTTGAAGTGACATTTCAATGGATTTAATTAAAGCAAAACAGGTATTTTAAACAATGGCAAGAATAACATACGGTGTTTCTGGGTAAGACTTGTGATTTCTCCCACACACGCACCTTGTCACATGTGGCTCGTGTGGGTTTGGCGGGTGTTTTGTTTGCTTTAGTCTTGGTGGGTGGTGTTTGTTTTTTGTAGGTTGGTTGTTTTTCTTTTCAATAAGGATTTCAGATAGACTTTTGCAATTCTGTACCATAGAAAAACACTCCACATTCTCTAGGGGAAAGCTATTAAAAAAAAACAACAAACCATATTGGAAGGTAATGCAGGTGGCTATTGTTAATAGTTTCCTTAATATAATTTGTTCCAATGTGCTTTGCATCACAGATGACAAATCAAATGATGAGAATCAGAGTAATTGGGTTCACCAGTTCTCTGTATTTGCTCGAATATAAAACATCTACCCCTTATGTTCAGAGCATGCTCAGAGGAAATAAAGCAAGGCAGATATGATAGGAAAACATAAAAATGTATTGATTAAATCCTTTGGGAGCTGTGGTTCTACAGTAATATCCAATCACATGTCACCTGCAGTTCTAAAAGTTTTTAATTCTCCATATTGCCAAATAAATCACTGCATAGACTGACTGCAGCAGTTCTCTTTTAATCAGGAATGTTACTATAACAAGCGTTATATTCTTCCATTAGAGGTATGCTTTTGAAAATATGGTATGGTTCTTAATTTTGCTTCTAGGAGAAAAATTGCACTTAAAGCTGGCAAATTTTTACTGCTGCCTGCGTGCCTTGTTGGCTAAGTTTGAAGTGTGCATTTTGATAAGAAACAAGTCGCTGCTAGTTTTTAATTGCGATAGTCCCACAGCAGGGACAACAGCCCCGTGTGCATTTGAGCTGGGTTCTCTATGGGCGCTTCTGCTAATAAAGGTTCCAATAAAAGAATCAATTTCTACTTTCCTTTTGGACAAGTGAAAACAAGCAAAAAGGCAGTGAGATAAACTCTCATGTTTTTACTTGAATTTGTAGCTCTGACAACTTTGAGAATGAAAGTCCTTCTACTAAAAACTGAGCAAATATGGTCTGAATAACTTAGATACGACAAACGTGAATCAACAGTAATTTCTGCACCCATTTCAATGTGCCAGCTACTTCATAGTATAAAATAACTACAGTGGTAACATTTAATTAGGATTTATCTATAAATGGGATTAATAAGCAACATTGAATTTACAGTGTGTTAACCACCCACATTAATGTGAAAACATCTGAAGCTGATTAGTTATGTCCTATAAAGACTTTCCCTTTAGACACTAGGAGTGCCCACATGGGAACTCAGCTGGAGTACCGAATACACGTTAGATACAGACTTAATCTGCCAAATAGTACTTAGAAAAAAAAATTCTCCCTATGAGCTTTCAGCCAAGGGAACATATTTCTACTGAGCTATTCCATCTCTTCTGAGAGATGGCAATGTCCAAAGCCTATATTGTTCTGGATGTTTTTGTAAAGGATTTTATTCTTTAAGATGGTGGTGTAGTTCTAGAAAGTTCAATATTAAAAAGTCTGGGATTTTTCCCATACCCCTTAAGTACTGTTCTAATACACAGGTGATTCATTTTGGAGGACATAATAGGTCTTAAGCTTTTAAGTCTGCACTATCTATTAGACCCTTTTCAAATGGTTTAATAAATACACTGTTAAATGTCATCAGGAGTCAATTAAATCTTCCAAATCAAAAATTATGTGAGCTCTAAACACACTTAGTTCGGACTTCTCAGTAACAGAACTGAGGTATCTGGTACTTTTTAAAGATGCAGGTTACAGATCCAGGATTAGCCCAAGTTATATTATGTACAGTTTAACTTTTGTTCTGTAATTCATTATTTCAAATAGCCTAGCATCAATCATTGCAAACACCGTTAACAGGAAAACAAACAAAACAAGTCCTCCTAAAGCCAACAAACAAAAACCAGTGATAGGAAATATACCACCAGGTTAATCCAGCAGACTTATATGACACACAATTCCTGATCTTGGAAAATGGTTTGTGTTTATGTTGCTCCCAAAATAATGATAACTTAATGGAAACGAAAGTTTGTGGAATCTGTTCTTCTGCTCTTTCAACCTAATGTAGTCTGTAACGTTGCTGAAGTAAATTAAGAATCTGAATATCTGGCTTGTCCAAAGATCAATGCCTTTTACCCGAAGGGGATTATCCATTGTTAGAATGAATTTTGCCATAACTATAGCATAAAAAAAATAACACAAAACTGGGAAGCAAAAAAAAAAGTTGTTACAGTTAGAAAAGTTACACAAAAAATTAAGCATGAAGAAATACTTATCTAAATTTTATTTCAATTGTGTTTGGTCATCGTGAGCACTTCACAGTGTAAATTAATTGTAGTGTGTAAGAGTTTCTTCCTTGCAGTGAGCTCACTTATTTAGGGCAGATTTCATGGAGACTTGCTGCTGCTTAAAATGTTGTTACTGCTGCCGTTTCCCCCTTCAGGCCCATTATAGAGCCATTAGTTTGTTACATTGCTTCACACCCTATATCTTGCAATGGATTTTTCTTATTAAATATAGTAGCCTTAAAAATGAAACATCAAAATGCTATAATGCTTTTTTTTCACTAAACCCTTTTGTTGTCTGTCTGAGCGTGTTGGTCTTGTGCATTTAAATACTTAATTTTCTTTTTCAAGATCTAGTGACGATATTCTTTGGCACTGATATTTCCACGGGAAAATTCAATTATTTTTGTAGCTCTGAAAGGTGTGTGGTGCATAATAACTTTGATAATTAACCCAGTGTTTGGCAGTATATTAAAAGTGATGTTTAAGGATTACAATTCAATTGCTTTTTATTGCAATCTATGTTTGCAATCTTAGAGCTGAGTGGAGATTTTTTTTCTTTTGATAGAGGTCCTAAAGGTTCTTAAATATAAGGCCAGTTTTTCATAACCAGACAAGATGATCTTGCTATATTCCTAGTTTTGCTCACATAATTAACAAATGTGTGTGGTATAAATGCTAAACAGCATAACAATAATACCAAATAAATATTTAGCATGCAACATAGTACAAAATACTAAGTTTGGACTACCTCCTTGCAGTTAATTGCTAGAAGTAGAGCAAAGATTGCAATATTGCAATGTGGGATGTATTAATTATCTAAAAATATTTGGGCTGTGAGGGAAGAGAAATATTAGAAGCAGGTGCTGTGTTTGAAATCAATATCAGATGTAAAAATATGTTTGGGGAGCTGGGGTTAAGTTGTAAAACACAAGGCAATTGACTAAAATTCAGGTAAGTAATGGGATTGATGTATTTCCACATGACGCACTGTATTCTACTACTGAAACAGAGGAAAAGCTAGAGGCCTTGCCATCTGAATGGGAGCAATATTTCCTTTGGATGTAAAATAGTAAGATCTTGCTAAAACCAATAGTCTGGCATTTCCTACAATATTTTGTGGTTATAATGTAAAATAGTGAATGCCCTTCAGTAGTAACTGTACCTAATTATTGTGGTCAGACTATGTCTGCTGATGGCAATAAGCTATACCAGGTTGGTACCTGTCAATTGCTGTAGAGAGGTGCTTTCCCTCCTACCCTTAATTTCAAGTGTGCTCTATCCCCTTCTGTTTTCAAAAGCTTAAGGAAAATCATAGTTTAGAAGCACCACAATTTATTTTTTATTCATGGACCTTAGAAGTCTAATTCTATAAAATAACTGTTGGTAGTAGTATCTCAGTATGGACCAGCATCAGTAGGGCTCACTGGAAAGAGCCCTTCCAATATACTGAACCATCCTGACAGTTGATCCACCTCTCATCTTTACCGTGTGATTTTCTGTCTGACTGTAAATACAAATCCTCAGAAAAGGCCATTGATGATGGTTATGAGGCAGAAGATGCAGAAAGTGCTTAAGCTCTGTTGTTCCTCCTGAATATTGTAATGTGAACTAATTTTTGGAAGAAGTAACCGTAGATTGATATTAGTCTTGGAAGCGAGTACCAAACTAGGAAGGCAAACATTCTCTGCAACATCAGATCAGACTGTAGATCAGGGCTTCAGCTGGACATGTTTTACTTCACCCATTCTTCAACATTAGCTTAGAAGGTTAAACTGCAGGTCTTAGCTGATGTGTAATGTGAATTTGATATCACAGTGAACTGTAATTCCTGTATACTTATATTGGAATATTTGCATAAGAGAGCAAGAGAAAGTGTCATCGTTCTGCTGAGCTGCCTGCAAGATACAGTTAATGGTTAAGCAAGCACATTATTTTTACATCTGTTCATATCTTCCTTCAGATAGTCATTTCCATAGAAGTTCCAAAGTGTCGGCTTTCTAGGAGGAAAAGATAACTTTCCATCTTAATGACCCCTGAATCTTTATAAAACTCCTTTAAAGAAACATTTAAAATATTCTTTATTCACAGAAATTAATGATCTAGCACTCCAATTCTCAATGGTGCTTTTGGGCACAGGAAAGCATTTATGTATTTACTTTCATTTTATCATAAGATAACTCATTCTTAGCCTCACTGGGACAGTCTAAATACTCCTTATTTCATTAGAAAATGACTGTTCTCAGCTTGTTGAGGAATACGTACCTGACAGTTATAGACAGCATATATCCCCTTCAGTGAGAGAATAGCAACCATAATTAAAAAAAACTACTAGAAAACCAAAAAAAATCAGAAATATTTATTGTTTGCTTTCTCTAGCTGTTTGCTATTACATTCTTGGCAATTTAGTCTTTCCTTATCTTTATTTTGGAAACATACCGCTTTTTATTCTAAACAACCTCCCCCAATGTGTTTGGAGGTTTTTTTGGGCTGGGAGGGGGAATAGGTGGTTATTAGGGAGTTTCTGTAGGCAGTAGAGAAGCAAATTATAAAACAGTTCAAAAATGTAAAGAAATTGAAGATATTTCCTATTTGCGTGAATAAGACAGATTGAACAACAAAAATTATAAACAGAGCTAATATATAAAATACCAAAACATAGAACACAGAAAATGACCAGAAACTTGAACAACACTTTTATTTAATATTTTTAAGGAGTTGCTGATGAAAAAGGAAAAATGTCATCTGACACATCTGATAATAGTACACGTTCTGATTAGTCATGTATCTGAATGTTTCTTTTTGTGTTTCTCTGAAATAAGTGAGCAGCACTGAAGAAGGTTTTGGGGTTTTTTTTCTTCCCTTTGTTACTGAGGAAAATAGAACAAACAAACAGAAGCTTGCATTTTTTCCCCTGGAATCTTAGTTCAGGAAGACCAGTGTGGTTACAAGGTGCTAAACTTGTTTCAGCAGGTGTTCTAGTCCCAAAACTTTGTTCAGGTAATGTTACGGAAAGTTCAGCCTTAGAAATCTTGCAGAAACAAGGCTGCCTATATCGTTATAAGATCGATCTACTTTATTTCTCTCGTTTTACAAACAGGGAAGTTGAAAGCAAAGAGAGTATAAATGGCTTGCTAAGGACAATAGAGAGCTAGTGAGTAGCCAGCACAGGAATGTCATTCAGGTGAACAATTAAGCTCAGTAATAGCCTTTTCATTAATTGCTTGTGGCCAGACTATCACACCGGGAGTGCTGGCTTCTGCTTACTTCCCTGATCAGTGGGCAAGGACAGATGTTCAGGTGACAAATTGCCCTAGCAGTTGGTAGAGGTGGCGGGGAAATGTGATTTTTGTTATTATTCCTATGGTTTTGTCAGAGGAACTTCCATTTGCGTTGTCAAATGAAGACATTTCTCCTTGCTCTGTAATAAAATGGGCAAAGGATATTTGAAATGAGCCGGTTATATGCAATTTATTAGTGCAAGTGAAAGCTCCCTTTCCCTAATTTGTTTTTTCCTTTGACATAAACATGTAGTCTATGCAGATTCAAACTTGCTTGCAATTCAAGTAAGTTCTACAGTGAAAGAATAAGCCTCTTAACAAGATTGAATTTGCTATTGTGCAAGTTACAAGCTGAACAAACAGAGATTGGGCAAGTTTCTGTTCATTCATGTGCCTCCTTTAAAAAAAACAAATACCGGTTTAATATAAATGGAAATGAGGGCGACATTAGTGTGAACGTAAATCTTGATCTATTGTATCCTAATAATGAAAACCACACTGTTCAGAGTCTAGATAAATGAAATAAAGTCATAGGGTGGCTTTGGGTTTTTTTAATAAGCATACGAATTATCACTTCTAGCTAATATTTTCATCCTTTTATTGTTCCGTGTGATTTTGGAAAAAGCCATTATTTATGGAAAAGCAGGTATTTATCTTGAAAGAGAAGCACATCACTCTCTTCAATGATGTATAATCGTTTCTGGGAAAAGATAAAAATAATGTGGAAAGATATTTGAAAAGAAAGTTTTCTAGCTAACTTCATAAACTTTAATATTTTTATAACCTTTAAGCAGACAAGAGACTATGCCTAATGACAGTCAACTAACAGCTTGACCTTTATTGAATGGAAGAATGGTAGTACACTTACAGGAGTTTCATTTCAACAGCAACTTAATGCGGAGTTTCTTTGGGCTACTAATGTACAATAAGCATGCTGAAATTCACCCTGAGCCTGGAAATGTATTATTTCCATTAAATAAGTCCTGCAGAAATACAGAACAGAGCGTTTAAAAAGCAATCAGCTTCAGATTTCTGAATTCTATTTTGATACTCTTGCTCCTAATTAAATGTGAAGTGGCTCAACTTTTTAAAAAATATTAAAAGGGGTACATATGCAAATTGGTTGTTACCACAACCAAAATACTTATGTTAATCAGCAGTTCAATAATTTGTATGTTTATGCAAAGTCTAAACACACTGTGTCATTTTTTTCTAGGTTTTATAGAGGAATTCATCATACTGTCACATCAGTTTGAAATAATTATCAAAGTGAGCTTGAAAGATTGAGATTAAATGCTTTCAAAATGCTTAAACTGAGATGTTTGTCTCAAGCGTCCAGCAGAAGGACAAATAATATTTGAATTTCACTGGGTCCTTTGTAATGTAGGTTTGAAACATAGTAAAGCTATTATTCCCAGTGTGAAACCAGTTTTAAGTAGTTGTTGCTAGTTCAGGATACTGGGATATAGGCAAATATCAGGATCTCTGTAGTTTACTTGATCAAAGTGTCAAGGATGTGGTTGTGAGGTGTAATGAGGCAAATACACAAAACAATTGTATGTTTTAGTTAGGTGCGTGTGGGGTTTTTTGTTGGGTGGTTGTGGTTGTTTTTTTTCCTGGAAAACTTACTTCATTCAAATGCCCCTATAATACATGGCTTTAGGGGTTTCAGTAGCTTTGGAAACTCTGTTTTTCCTGAAATCAATGGGAATTTTATTGTTGACTTGGGAGCTAAAAGACTACCCTTTATTTTAAGGCATAACATAAAGTTAGGTCCCCCACTGAAGAAACATCATTGCAACTGGAAAGCCATAATATTTTAATTTGAATGTTGCACTGTTGGTGGATGCTAGTTGGAATTCTTCTGAAATCTGACTGGTGTTGCCTAGCACAGGCTGCTGGAATGCGCTACAGAGGGACTGGGATCTGGGGTTTTCCCTTGTGTGTTTTTTTGTTGTGGGGTTTTTTTCCTTCTATAATATTGTTTTTATTGAAAAAGTGCTTTTTTTCCCTAACTGATTTGGGGCACAAAGAAAACATTATTTCTTCTGTTTGTAAGACCTAAAAGAACTTTTTCATTTGGACAAATAACTGAAATATGTATTTTGTTGGGATTTTTTTTTTGTTTTGCTTTGTCCTCACAAAGTGAGGATTCAAATCCAGGTATCTGCAACTGCCCTGGCTTTAAAACAAACTATTCTAATTCCAAATGGAAATACTCAAGATCAAATTCTTTCCATCAGTTCAATGTTACAGAAGGTGTCTGTCATCCATAGAGAACTCAGCTAATCATGGAAGAAATCCCATGCTTTTTATTTGTCAGCTTTTGTTTATTTGATGTACTGTTCTGAGATCTTCTGTGGAACCACTTTTAATTTGTGGTAACTCCAGTAACATAGTACATACTTATTAACAGCTGAATTACTTCTATTTTTTCTGTATCTTTAATACTTACGTGTGAGTGTCGTCATCTTTGAGCGATGTACTTGTGTTTAATTTCAGATTTCATCTCAACTTCTCTCAGTACTTTTGTTCACTGCCTGAAAAATAATTCTCACATTCTACCCGGTCACCTTTATGGATTAAGAAATAACACATGGGATTCTTGACTTAAGGAAACACATCATTTAGCCTGGCTGGCTTTTGAAGTTCTAGCAGTGCTATGAAACTTCTTTTGCACATCTTCAAAATCTGATTCTCTGTTTAAATGTTTTAAAATGCAGCTTTTACCTGTGTGTCCAGCTGCTCATCTCCCTTCCATCAACATAAGGCATCGCAGGGCTTCCTGAGAAAGACTGTTTAATCCATGTACTGTTGACAAAGACTGACTTGGAGACTGGGGTCCAAAAAACTTCTCTCTGTGATTCTCTACAGCCTAGAAATTGAAAGGTTTTCCTCTCTGTTAGTTATACTTTGCGATGATAGCCAGGCAGGTTTATTTTTGCATAATCAGTTTTATGCATAATCTGAGAGAAAGTCAGAGAAACACAGAAAAAGAGAAAAGTCTTAAATATGTAAAAAGCCCTACCTAATAATCTTGTTCAAGATGACGTAGGCACTTCCACTATGAAAAAGAAAGGCCTTTCAAGAGTTGTTTATCACACACTTGAATCTGATGTCAAAATAAATTAGTGAAAAGGAAATACTGCATGAATGCAATACACTGATGCAATACATGACACAGCAGTGGTATTCAGAACAAAAACCGAAGCCTTGTTGCACTGACACCTTGAGTATTGTTCTGGCCTTCCTGGACGGGGGTGGAGCAGAGCAGTGCAGAGCAGGTCAGGCACCTCGCAGCGACAGACTAAAAAGTTTGAAATCCTTCACTTTGAAGGGAAGAAAAGCTGAGCGCGATGTAGGATAGAGATCTGCAAAATTACAGAGGTGTTTTGTGAGCTGAATGCAGGATAGTTGTTGACTCCTGTAACAGAAGAACTCCAGGTACTCAATGGTGCTAAGCAGGAGAACAGCTTAAAGCTGACTGAGGTGCGGGCAGGAGGAGTGTGCGTGTTTGTTCAGTGACAGGTAGCGTTAGTGGTTCTGGCTTCTGGAACTGGCTGTTCCAGGAGACTCTGGAGGCAGACAGCACCATCAGGTGCAAAAAACAAACTAGGCTTATGGTTAACGTGCATAAAGTGATACTAATGGGGCTGGACAGGATTATTCCTGCTGGTTGTCTTCTCTTATTTGTATCCAAGACAGGCTCCTGGGCTAGGTAGAGAATTTTTCTGACTCGGAGCGTTTCTTACACAATTGCATATTCCTTGAGTGTGATAATCAGGTAAAAAAGAGGGGTTTTGCCATCTACTAGAACTTCTTAATTTATAATGCTCATAGGAAGCCTAGATTAAGTCACTGAAACAAATTCCTCAATTGACTTCTAATAAAACTGTTGGAAAGCTAACTTTTGAATGATCAGCACTTTCAGTCTTGAAGCTTGTAACTGCTCTAAAAGAAACTGCTCTCTATTGAATTTAACTGACTGGAGTATCTTTATAATACCTCACACATCCCCTGGCTTTCATTTTGGAGAATAAAATATCACAAAGAGGACAGAATTGCATCATCTTCTGAAATGGGGGATTTCCACGTAGGAGAATAAGCCTCTTGTGTAACTAGGGACTCTTGTGAATGGTATGTTGCCATCTATTTACCGTTATGACTCCTGCTGAGAAGTATATCCACACCCCCGAGCAAGCACATTACTGGGGAATACTGGCTAAGCCACCCACTTGGCTCATTTTGGAATTGGCAGTAGTGTCTGTTGGTACCTCAAGCCTCTTACTCTCGCTGAGAAAGAGGAGAAGCTAAGGTCAGCTCAAGGTTGTCTGGATAGAAGCAGGCTGGATGTAAAGCGATTCATTATTTTTCTTTAATTCCAAATTCTGCTTTCTCATGATGCATTTGGCTTTCATATAAATCTTTGCAGAAAGCACTTTGAACAGCCTGTAGGAAAGGCATTAGTCCGCGTGATATGAGTTGGGCCAGACTTGGTTTCATCGAGATGCTCTGGTCTTTCAGGATTAATAACTTTAAGCGATGATGCACTTAATTTACTTTGTTACTTCATTTCATGCTACCTAGTTCATATAATTTAAAATGTTTAATAAATCAGAAGGCCAAAAAAAAAAAATAATACACATTGCTTTTGCAATTGGCCTTTCATTACTTTGGCTTGCACTTGTAGACCTCCAACATATAGCTAATTTGCAAGTCCTTAAGGGACTAATAACTATATGAATAAATATTCCCTAGGATCAGAAGTAAAACTTTGTGCTGTCATAACCCTGATTAAGATCCTTCATTTTGATTCACACATACTAACCCTGTGCTGATCTTGCTGTCCTCAGTGACATGATGAGTGGATATAAAGTCCTATTTACATGTATTATATGCAAAGATAGAGCCAGTGGAGAGCATATATCTACATGTACTTCTGTGCTTTAGAAGCTTTATAAAACTTACAAAACAAACAAACCCAAAACATACAGGTTCTGAAAATCCTACTGAGATTCATATGCATTTTAAACACATAATGGTTGTGAAAAATCCTGACCTAAAGCTCCAGCTGACAAAATTCTTAGGTCAGGAAGGTATCATGTCAATCGTCTGTAAAGTGCCAGGAATATTCCTACTTCTAGACAATAAGAGTAATGGGAGAAAATGTGTGATGAACAAGCTGCACAGCTAGAACTCTTGAAAGCTGACATGACTTTAGGACACAGAAAAAGTGAACTTTTTGGTTTATGCAAAGTAGGATACAAATCACGCAGAGCAAAACCGCACATACTTACCTTGCTTCCCGCCACCACCTCGTGAATCTCTGTGCACAGCATAAATGTATATACTGACACAAGTTCACTACCAAAAACACTGTAAAAGTTGCTTGCTGGTTTTTCACACGTTAGTTTAACGTGGGTATTTTTAATTTATAGGATTTTAAATTCATGACTATATTAGTACCTACAGTACCTTCAATTAGCCTTTGAAGACTCATCAACAACTAATTGTAGTCTAAGATTACAATCAAATGCTTCTCTGTGGGAAAATGCAGCTAGAGCTCTTTAAACTTCTGTTCCTTATAAGTGCCTGGAGGAAAGCTGGTCACATCCTTCTAATGCTGTCCTCCTCCATCTGTGGGTCTTAACATACCTATTGCCTGCCATGGCCTTTGTTGCGGTGATGAAACCTGACTCCTAGAATCAAGAAGTTAGCTTCATCTTCCTCTTCAATATGCTTATTAAAATGAACTAGGGGTTAGTTCATTTTAAAAGCCTGAAGAAGGATTATTAAGGAGCTGATTAAGTCAATTAGGCTGCTTAGGGAATCCTTTTTGCTGTGTTGTTGTTAGCCAGGAACCTTAATAGGACAATTAGGATTAATTAAAATCAGCCTGATTGATTAGGATATATAAACCTGTATGTGAGACACCGTTGTGTGGTTGTGTTTGTGCAGTCTGCGAAGGGGAGGTAGCGGACACTGAGGTTGTGTTCCTGAAAATATTATCTGTATGCAGATAGAAGAGCAGGTTGCTTTGAGGGGGCAATTGGTTTTGTTAGTGATGACTCCACGTCAGTGAAATTAAGCTTTCTGCATGTCCCTATTGGGATTGACAGGATGTGAGACTGACAGAACAACAAAACAACAAAGGAATTTTGCTGTAGATTTAAGTAAAAGATGTATAGGGGAAAAAATCCTTAACTTTGCCTGTAGAATGGTGTGCTTTAAACTGACTGTGATTGCTCGGGACCAAGGAGCAATGATAATGTCATGAAAAATGGTAAGGTGAGGGAGGAGGGCTCTAGAAGTAGACATTGTGTATTGCCTTTTGTAAGAGCCTCTCTCTTTCAGAGGACTGTAAGCTCCCTGGGTAGGTGGCTGAGTTGTCATCAGAAACCAGCTTCTGCATCCATAATGACCATCACACTGCTTGTGTCTTTTGGGTGTTTTTAAATGGATGATGTCCAAGAAAACTCGAACGCTTCTGTAATGGCTGTTTCAAATTGTGCCAATACCACAGTTAATAGATTCAACCATATGCTCACGCAACCCTGGGATCTTAACCTTTTTCAGTGGGATACAATTGCCTGTGTTCAGACACATGACAGGAAAGAATGTGATGGGGAAGGGTCATGTGCCTTTTTGTCCTCTGCTGAAGGTAGTGGGGTGTTAAGTCCCTTGCTCTTTCAAGGACCAGGCAAGATCTTTTTTCGTTTAAAGCATGACTCTGCTCTTGCCTGCTTTTCGTACCTTGTTTCATTTTGGTATCTTCTGGAAACTTTTCATATCCGATGTCTTGCTCTGTCTCTTATGAAATATCTTTTTTCTAAAAGAAATTGATCTACTGTGGAAAATGTTATCCAAGGAATATGCCCTAAAGCTTCCTCTGTTTTCCTGCCAATGAACACAAGTAGCTCCAGTATTTGCTCTGTTTCTTTATCCAAGATTTTCTCAGGCGTTATCTAAGTGGGCGTTATGGTTTGAGAAACCCCCAATAACTTACTGTCATTTAGACAATTATTCTATCGCCCAGTGACCCCTCCCTACTCAAGAAGGGGAACTGGGGGGAAAAAACCCAAGGAAACACGGCAGTTGAAATATAAACAGATTTAATAGCATAAGACTAGGTAGGTAGTAACACTAAAGAACCAGTATTGATCCCAACACCCATGTAAAATATACAAGGATTATACTCGGCCCATTCTCTCCATAGGAAGCCGTGTGCTCCCAGCCGTGGACAGCAAATGTCAGACACTGCGAGTGCTGCGGTTTCGGGAGGAAGGGAAGGGCTCAGGGATCCAGCACCAGGGCAAAGATGTTCTCTGGATCACAGCCATCAAGTGAATGGTACTTCACAGCAAACTTTCTAATTCATATTGAATGTGATGTTCATGGCATGAAATAACCCTGTTGGCCAGCTTGGGGCAAGTGCCTGTTCCTGCACCTGGGTAACTCAAAACCACCGAGACCTTGAAACCCACACACCATAGCCGGCTATAAAGTAAATGTTTTCACAAACTCAGACACTGGGGTTTTCTAAAAGTGCAGTTTTCCCAAGCATTAGAAAAGAAATTAGAAATTAGTCCTGTGTCACTCAAACCAGGACAGTGGGAAAACACAGAGAAACTTCTTTAGACATCAGCAAGGCTTTAATCAGCAAGAGCATTTTTTGTTCTAAGCAGCTGGATCCTAGGCAAGTGTCATCAGTCGAAATTTCTTTCTTCAAGTGCTTCAAAAGAAGTTGTTATTTATTAATGATGGAGAAAATGAACTAATCTTTCAAAACAATACTTATGAGCATCTCTTCTTTTACTACACTGCTGAACTAGTGTCTAGGTAAATGTGCTATCTCAGGTTTTATTATTCCTTTTACTGGAAGGATCCATTTCCCAGACTTCTTATACCATCTTATTAAGGAATATCTTCAAATATTATATCTCAGCTAGCAGTCCAGAGCAGAATCAGCTTTTTGCATTGCTATTTGAAAATGTTCCGGTTCTTTACTTATGTCTTATCTGTTGGGAAATACCAGAGGAATCCCTGTTTTCAATAAATAGCGCTTAGCAGAATTTAGCGCTTAACTAAATAGCATAGTATCCTGTGGCATGTACTGTCTGAAGCGATCAACACAGTCCTGGGGTGTCTCTTAATCTGCAGAGTTCCTGTTCTTAAAGACTATTGTAGGTGAGGAGAGAGACAGATAAGCAGGAGATAATGGTGTTCCTGGAAAAAAAATCTCATACTCTCTTAATCCTGAAAAAAAAAAAAAAAGCTTATGTATGTCAGGGGCTAATACTGAGTAAGACTATCCCAGCTCTGTAATCTAAGAAGGTAAAAGTAATCAGCCACATGATTCTTTTTTCTTTTTCTTTTTTTTAATTATATTGGAGTAAATCTTAGTAGAATCCTCACAACTGCAAGATGTTAAGATGATACTGGATGTCACCTTTCTTTTTTTAACTTTCTAAAATCTCATATTATTCTGAGAAGTTCCTGTATATTGTCATGGAATGCCCGAGAAGTCATAAATCCCTATCAGAGATTATAATTGCGGTAGTCTCTCGCAATAAGTAACCTTTTTTAAGTCTTTCTAAATTTTAAGTAAATCCAAATAATAAAATAAAAAAGCTTAAGAAACCACGTGTATATGGTATCCTGCTCCCAGCTTTCATTACTGTTGCACAAAGAGATTATAGAAAGCCTTAGTACTTATTTCCATTTTTTTTTTTTTTTTNTTTTTTTCTTTTTTTTTTTTTTTTTTTTTTAGCAAGCCACATATCATTTTCAGGACTTCATTTAGTCTTAAGAGTACTTTCCCAGCTTTTTCAATAAACAGTATCTGCCTTAAAACCTGAACTACTGATAAATATAAATTTACATAATATGGTACAAATTAATAACTTAAAATTACCTGTTTTCACCAATAGGTGGTGGTGCTAGCTGTTTCTTTATCTGTTGCTTCTTCAAACTTCAGTGGAACTAACCACAAAAATACCTATGTATTTCTAGCATAAAAATGTTAAGCATAGGTGATTCTAGATACTTGGAGCCAGACTGACTCTGCCTCGGCGATGAGGGAAGGGGGGAGGAATGGAGGCACCCAAGAAAAGCCCCAAAGGCTCTGCTCCGTTTTGGCACCCCTCCTTTTGAGCATGAACCCAAACTGCTGTAAAGCGGCAGTAGGGAAAACGTGGTCGCTGGCAGACTGCGTCTTGCAGGTACCTGGCTGCAAGAAGAAAGGCAGGTCCTGCGAAAGGATGGGCAGTGTTACGGGGCTGGAGGAAGATACAGAAAATAACAGGGACAGGCTGAGAGAGTTGGGGTTGTTCAGCCTGGAGAAGAGAAGGCTCCAGGGACACCTTATAGCAGCCTTCCAGTGTCTGAAAGGTGCCTACAGGAAAGCTGGGGAGGGACTATTTACAAGGGCATGTAGTGATTGGATGAGGCATAATAGATTCAAACTGGAAGAGGGGAAGATTTAGATTAGATATTAGGAAGACATTTTTCACCGTGAGGGTGGCGAGCCCCTGGCCAGGGTTGCCCAGAGAAGCTGTGGCTGCCCCATCCCTGGAGGTTCAAGGCCAGGTTGGACAGGGCTTGGAGCAACCTGGTCTAGTGGGAGGTGTCCCTGCCCAGGGCAGGGGGATGGGACTAGGTGGTTCTTTCAGGTCCCTTCCAACCCAAACCATTCTATGATATTCACTTTATCTCTCCAGACTGCTTAGCAAGCAGCTCCCTCTGTTTTCATTTGTTGTTGCAATGTTTTCTGTTAAGGAACGATCTTCTGAAGATACTGTCGTGTCATCTGGCCTCTCCCTTAGTCACTGGCTGCCCGTTCATGAGATGAGACAGTAGGATTTGGGGGTGTGAAGTGAATGCTTAAGTTCAAAGGACAAATCAATGGTCTAGGAATGGTTAAAAGACTGGGAAAGGAGGGGCTCTTAGAGGGGTAAAAAAAAGAATCAGCTTGACAGTAGGTAAGTTACAATGCAGAAAACATACTGGAGTAAAAGCATACATGATACATCAAGCACAGGAGAAAAGGAGAGACACATTGTTCCTCACTTGAATTCTACCTTTGAGGGAGGAGGGAAGCTTAGTTCATGTTTCGGTTTGAAAAAGCGTTTATTTGGCCAGGATATATTCTGAAGACAGTAATGTCACAACTAGAAGACAGTCTGATAGGTGCCACTTGGGCTTAGCTGTAGGCCTTGCATTATACTAAGTAGTTTCAGTTAGTCATGAGTTTCTCTAAAAGAACAATTAAAAGTTGACACACTTCAAATGAACTGAAGAACAAATTAAAACGTGCCTATAGCAAGGACTGTGTTTTTAATTTTGTATAACCTTCATTAAAGCTTGTGATAATGTAACACAAGAATTCTCAGTGCTAAATAAAGCATTGAGAGTACAAGTACCACTGCATTCATCATCTGACTGGGGTTTTTTTGGTTTGGGGTTTTTTCGGTCTCTTTTCTTTTTTAAATTTTTCTTTGGTCTTTTCCCTGTGTCTCTGGCCTATTTGCTTGCCTGTTTTTCTGTGGTCTGCTCTCACTGCAAGGAATAAGATAACTCATGACTGGCAGCCAGCAGCTTGGAGTGAGAATTCTCATTTGTCACATTCTGCTGCCAGCTGCCAAGTGAGATATGCAAAACCTCGTTTCAGAAAGTTCCAGTATTGTGCGATTCTCTTGGCTGCTAATGTCTTTCATTCTATTATTTTGGAAGGGGAAAAAACCTTAGGTAAAATATTTGAGCTTCTTTGTTTTTCCTTCAGAAGAAGAAAAAAGGAGAGAGAGAAGGTGGAATTTTATTAAAGATGGCATTAAAAAAGCCCCCTATTTTTAGCAGTTATA
Source organism: Chionis minor (assembly GCA_013398295.1). NCBI lineage: Eukaryota > Metazoa > Chordata > Aves > Charadriiformes > Chionidae > Chionis > Chionis minor. Next base: position 1,324,086 of record VZSF01009054.1, on the reverse strand, counting down.
CTGGTAGGTAACAAGTCTTTAATTTGCATTTAATAGGCACTGTAATTACTGATGAGGTTCAAACACGCAATTCTCAGTGCCAAAGTATTTGACAACTTGAGCTCATGTCTGACCACTCTGAACTGAGCTTAAAGAAAGGCTTGCTAGATGTATTCTCACTTTTCATGCTATCGTCTTATCTTCTTTAAGTGCTGCTTTTATACCCAATACTGCACCTGCGATGTCCTTAAGTAACCGTGTCATGTCCTTAAGGAACTGTGACGCTGCCAACAACTGCAACACTTGAGCTTTTTCAGTGTCTGTATCTTCCATTTCATAATCTACTGGGAAGCATCCTACCCACCTCTGTTTGCTCTGGAGTGATTCCTGATAGCACTTTGTTAATCGGAACTACCTGCTGCTCAAAACAAAGCAATAAATTGAGCTGACAGTAATGATAGTAAGGCATCAACTGCTAAAGTTCTAATGATAAGTAAAAGTTGAGTTTTCTTCAGTTCTTTTTCTATCACTAAACTGAGCATGAAGAGAGTTGACAAAGAAAGATTTTCAGTAGTTGTTAAATGAGAATAACCTCTAGATGCAATCCCCAACTAAACCCTTACCCGATGACATTCTGACAGCCCCCTAATCTTGACAAAGTGCTGTTAACATAATAGCATTAAAATAATCTGTTACCAACCCTGTCTTTCACCCATGTAACTCAAGATGGGGTGTTATCCACAAACACTTGCGAAAAAGAAGCACTGAAAGAGAATTTTTAAAACCGAAAGGCAGAATTGAGCACTGATGGTTGAGGAGATGGCAGTCTAGGAGGATTGGATGGCTTTAAGCGTGCAAAACCTGAAGAAGTACACTATCAGCTAAAAAAGTTAAATATGTGGTCCTGACAGCACTTCTGTGGCTATAAGCGTGGATAAGGAATAATGCATTGAGCCAACCTGGATAATGTGTCAGTTCTATAATGTATCTTAGAAAACTGTCGTGGTCTCAGCTGGGACAGAGTTGACTTTCTTACTAGCAGCTGGTACGGTGCAGTGTTTTGGATTTGGGGTGGGAATCGTGTGATAGCGCGCTGGTGTGTTTGGGTGCTGTAAAACACTGGAGGCCGTTTCTGTTCCTCGCACTGCCTGGCCAGTGGGTAGGCTGGGAGGGGACACGGCTGGGACAGCTGGCCCCGGCTGGCCAAAGGGGTATTTCATACCATGGGACATCACGTTCGGTATAAAAAGCTGGGTAAGGAGGAGCAAGGAGGGATGTTTGGAGTGATGGCGTTTGTCTTCCCAAGTCCCCGTTACACGTGATGGAGCCCTGCTGTCCTGGGGGTGGCTGAACACCTGCCTGCCCACGGGAGGCAAGAATGAATTCCTTATTTTGCTTTGTTCATGTGCATGGGCTTTGCTTTACTTATTAAACTGCCTTTATCTCAACCCACGAATTTTTCCTCTTTTTTACCCTTCTCATTGTTTCCCCCATCCTAATTTGGCCGATGAGCAAATGGCTGTGTTCCTCACTTGAATTCCTCCTTTGAGGAAGGAGGGGAGCGGTCCTAGCTGCTGGCTGTGGTCAAACCCTGACAAAACCATAATGTTTAACAGTTAAAGGATGATTTTTCTTATGAGCAGTTAAGCAAAAAATAGCTGTTTTAACAAAGACAACACTCCACAACATATGTGAAGAGCTCAACAGCATCTATATGGTTTTCTGCTTTTGGTTTGGCTTTGGTTTTTTAATTGGGGAGGGAGATAAATATGTTTATATAGATAAGAGTTCCACATATATTAGTGGAGTTGAGGGAGTGTATGCACATGCATACATGGGGGCAGGTCTGAGTTGTGGTTTTACACTTTAAGTAATGTAAAAATAGTTACCTTAAAATTCTCCAAAGATTCTTATTAAAATACTTCCGTGGAAGATTTTTTAATTTTATTTTTTTAAACACAACTGCTACTCCTTATTCTGTTCCCTAATACACGTACAACTGTTTTTCTTTATCAGTCTTCAGTTTCTATGAACTTTAGGTTATTAACTGCAGGATTTAGCTTTGGGCTAGATTCTGGCACTTGTAGTTTCACTGCAACACAATGATACCACTTCTGGCTTAGGCACCTCCTGAGCTGCATTGGAGCCTGGGAGATTATACCTGAGAATAGTCCTTATGTAGTTGCTTTCTTCTTATCTTCTTTCCCAGACATAAGTTGTTGGCTCTTGAGATACTAGCCTAGGTGGACTCTGTCTCAGTCTGGGCATTCATCTAATCATCTAATAATTTATTCCCAAATACGCTTAGCTGAAAAAAAAAAAACCCAACCCACCCAAGCAATTACAGGGAGAGCGGCAGCACATGGGCTGAGTAAAGTTAGAAATGATCAGACCCTCAATATGCAACATACATGTTTTAAAATGAAGAAATACATGAAATTTTGCCATAATTTAGATTGGTTTATGCATTTAAGGCTGTACAATATTTGCTGGAAGTTATAGTGCGTTAAATTAAACATAACAATACGTGTTGAATTGGTATCTGCTTCATAACTATGCTAATATACTGTTCTCTAAGCTTCACATGAATCTTCTGCAGACTTAAAATTCAATAAAATTATATTTCACTTGTAGTGGTGTGATTTTGATGAAATGCCACTGAAGTTAATGTAATCACTGCTTTTTTCTAAAAAGACGTGCAAGAGAAACCTATGCTTCTTTTATGAATTGGTGTTGGCTTTATTCTCAAGCTCAGGTGTACTTCACCGTGCTTTTTAATATGAGTAAGCTCAGAAAAGAGATTGCCTAGATATGCAAGTGGAAGAGACTGAACATGAGAGCGCATTGCAGACACGTCACAGGAAGCCAGACAAAGTCTAAAAGAACTTTGGAAAAGAAAGGGAAAAAAAACTAGTTCCAAGAAAGTTTTAGAGAGGATTTTAGGTTTGGTGCTGTGTAAAAGAGGGCTACGCATAAAACCGAACCTCTCAACCCTGTATTAATCTGTTCTTGCACTCATGAATGTGAGGCATCACTGTAATGCTGTTTCCTTATAAATAATGTACAAAGAAGCATTCTCAGTTTTTGGCTGTGGGTTGTTTTGGGGGTTTTTTTGTGTGGTGTTTTTTTTTTGGTCCCCCTAACAGAAACCACAGTAATATAAGCCTGAACTTTGAACTGGTTGCCTGAATAAAAATGAGTGAATGCATTACATGATTTATTTTTTTTTTTTTTACTATTATTGATATCATCTTTTCATAGTCCAGAATAAGGTAATCTTGGAGAATGAGGTTGTCATTTTCCATTTGTTCGCTTTTTTTGGTTTTGTTGGGTTTCTTTTGGGAGAGGGAGGAGGTGTTGCTATTTTGTTTGTTGTAAGTGAATTTAGCATTCACTGAAATCTTCCTAGTAACGCTGACTAAATGTGCCATGGTAAGAATATGTTTCCCCAAATATCTGTCGTCATCTGGAATGACCTAGCTTTCATATGAAAGACACCTCCAGAATGAAAGACACCTCCAGGATGCAATCCACCAAATGGTTACAGTGCGTTGTCTGAGGGTGCTGAGCTTCCTCTAGGTGCTTGTGTCACCATTTCTCCGTGTTCTGTAGCATTTTCCATTCCTGGGAGCCAGCAGAGATTTGCAGTTGAGAAATACTATGCTCTAAAATGACTTAAAGACAAAGTTGCTTTCTAATTCATAATTGCAGCAAATATTGGTTGGTCACTGTTCTTGGGGCTCTTAATTTCCAGCAGTGCTTTTTTTAGCCTTTCAGCTGTCTCAGATTGTTGATAATCACCTGAATTCGTATCAGAGCTAACTTACTTTAATGGCAAAAAAATACACGTCAAAATTACAAAGAATGAGAACTGATGTGGGCTACTGCTCTTCTGCATTTAATGCTCTATTTTTGTGTCTCTATTTAGGCAAAAGTACTCTCAGCATAATGCTTTGAATGAGAATACTCAAATTCATGTTTAATAGTTGCTTATTTCAAGAACTTAGTAAAATAAGACTGCATTTTCAACAGGGAAGTATAATATGAAAGTGTTCTTGCCCATATTTTCTTTGAAAAATATCTCCTTTTTCCTTGGATATGGTTTCACGCCCATATTACACATATTCTTCATATATTCATTGAATCCTATCATCAGCTTCCCTAGATCTTAGAATTTCTTTCATAGAGAGAAAGATATAGGGGCTAGATATTAAAAATAATGACAGTGACCTTTATTTGCTGATCTGATGAGGAAGATCACATTTTGATATGCTCATTTCTGGAGATATGTCTGAATGTGATATGTCTTCACTTACTTAAAGTCTTCTCTCTTCTGTTAGAAAAAAACATGTTGTGTTCTGTGACTTTTTGAAGGGGTCATCCACGTTAAGGTTGCTAACATTGAAATTAAGGTTAAGAAATGGATGTAAGGAAGACATTTTTCATGTTTCTACTATGAGCTTCTGCACCTGGCACACTTGTTTGGGCTAGTTATAACATTTTTCCCAAGAGGGATTTTCTTTCATGTACGCCCTACTTGACATTTCCTTCTGGTAGTGGCATCTGTCAGAGATCAAAGAGAGGATTAGTTCTCTGTACTTCCTCAGATAAGGATATTTCATGGAGAAAAAGTATTTTATTTACTTATGGCTGAAAAGTAGCAAATGATAAAGCTGTAATAGCTTTATTACAATTCTGCCTTTAAGATGAATTATCAATGTTTACCAGTTCGTTACCAAATGAGCCATTGCAATCGACAAATAGACCTGGGCTCCCAGGAGTCTTCTGAGCCCTCTCGTACTGGGACTTGTTCGCTTTTTCTATTGAAATATTTTCTTGCTGAATTTTTATGAAGTAATTCCAGAGGCGAAAACTAAGATTGAAGAAATTGTTCTTGATTATTTGACAGAGATTAAGAAGGAAAGGCAGATCTTCATGTACACAACCACATCAGAAGAAAACCAGATTTGAATGTTCCCTTCCCCTGCAAAAAGAAAAAATGGAAACAGCTGACAGGTGTATGGGAACAGGTTGTAAGCACAAATGTGATGATCTACAAGAGAACTGCAGCGTTTTGCAAGTTCATTGCACATGTGAGCCACAGTAAGAGTGACGCCAGGAGCATTAAAATCACTTGGTTCAAGGAAAATCAGATAGAAGAAACTAGAGTGGTACCTGAGATGAAGCGTGTATTGCAACAGAAACAGATTCACAGGCAACTGAATTTTGAAGACAGTTGTAGTCACCACTGTCCTCAGCTGTTATGTACGAGGATCCAGGTTGCCAGCTAACAGTCGTATAGGGAATTCATGGCATTTTTTTTCCCCCTCCTCTGTTCCCTTAAAGCCTAATTTCCTGAAGTACTGTGAACACATCTGCATCTTTTTTCGATTCAAAGCCTAGAAAATAATGTTGCTATGACAAGCTAATTCCTATGCTAAAAATCTTCTTGAAAATGCAAGATGTAAGTAGTGCAAAAGAATTTGGGTTTGTCGTAAAGTCTTTGCCTTTTTAATTTTTCAGTTTTTAGTAAGCCTATGTCATTGCCTTCATTGTGACCTGAACTCATAACCTGGCAATACTGGCAGATCTACAGTGTAGAATACGGTATCATGCTCTTTCTGCTAGACCAGAAATCACCTCTGCAGCAGCGAAACAGGCAGAAAGTATCTGTCTTTCAATAATGATTCAATGTGGTTGAGTGACTTAGTCCCTCCCAAAGTCTGATGCAAACATGTAACATCGTTTTAGCAGGAGTGCTTGCGATGCACCGCTCATCGTGCAGCTAGAAATACCTCACTTCCCACTGTAGTTTGCCCTGAAGTTTTGGGGAGGGGGGAAAGAGGGAGATTGTTTTCTGGCTTGCAATTTAATCAGCATTCGATGCAGTCTTTGTTTACTGAGTTGAAGTCTGGTAGCGCCATATAAATGCCACCGAGGTTTGCAGAGACAAAATCTGCCGCTATTTAAATAGACCAATGGTATGAGCTTATATTGCAAACACTAAAGAACCAGAAGTGTTTTCATCTTAAAGGCTGTTCCGTTCTCCTGTCGATGAACTCTTCACTGTGATGTGGGATTTATAGCTCTGAACAGTTGCCGAAACACGCTTGGAAAGCCTCTTGATGTTTGCGGTGTTAATAGATTCTACCCTGGTGTTCAGTAGCTCTGCATTTTAAAATTTGACCCTCCACACAGCACAAGTCATTCAAAAATTTTGTACTGCAAAATGTCAAAGTTCTGTATGTTCTTCACAGTTCTCGTACCGTTTCCTTATGGGAAGTATCTGAGTCTGACTGTGCCGCTGAATGACTTTCAGAGTAGAATGTCATTTTGTACATCTGGTGTTCTGTTTAATTGTCATCAGACTTCGGTTTTCAACAAGATAATTGCTGAGCTGTCTTTGGTGCTTTGAAAAATAAGTTGTCTTCAAATCTATTAATGTTTCTCAAATAAGCACTCTTCTGAAAACGTGTTTCCTGTCATGAGGCTTCAGTGGTATAGAGCAAGTTAAGAGTTCATCACAGGCGAGAAAACAAAGTGTCATAGATAACTCTTATGAACGTGACTCCTCTTGAACGCTGTGGAAACTGAGAAGCCTGTTTCATTTATGTTCAGGAAATTAAACTAATAGACGTAATAAAGGAATAGGATGCTATTTTTGACCTCTTTCCTAACTGTTCCCAGTAGAGCAAACAAAAGGATCAGTTCTCAGCCCCTACTCTACTTTCTTTAAGGCCTTGCTTTACTTACATCGCCCAGTCACTGAACAATGAACCTGCAAAAGACGAGAGAGCAAGAAAAAGATGGTTTCTGTGAGGCTCAGTGACTGCTTGCTTTGTCATGGAATCATCATCCTCTGCAAGGAAAGACCTTACTGGGGGAAGGCGATGGCTGGGTGAGATCCTGCCTCCCTTTTTCTTCCCAAGAGGCACTTTTTCTTCTTTGTAGGAAATAAGCAATTCTGGAAATATGCAGGGAGTTATTTGTATCTTGCAGAAGCAGATTTGGGTCCATGTGGTCCAAATATTTGGAGGAAGAATGAGTTAGCTCTCTCTTACAATAAAGGAAGAAGCAATACCAAGGTTACTTATCAGAATTACCACTGGGCAATCTTTTAAATGAGACATACACCATGAAAGGACTATTAATAATTTTGGTTGAAATGTAGCTCTATTGTAGCGTTACAGACTGAAGCAGTCAATGTGGAAAGAGAGGAGCATCTCACTTTTCAGAAACTTGCTAATCTGGCAGCCTCCTTTTGCAATTGTTTGTGCAATACAAGAACAATTCTCTAGCTAAATATTGTCATAAAGAAATCATTGCCCTGCAACACTGGAACTTCAGTATCCATACTTCTAAGTGTCCCTAGTTTTGTTTTCCACTTCTACATTATTATAGCATACTTTCATAATTATATGTTTATAATTATCTATTCTGAACACTGAAGTCAGACTTAATCTGACTCTCATATGCAAAAGCACTTAAAAAAAAAGTTTTTTGTGTGTCTGATTTATAATGCAAGACCCCAATACTTTGAGAATAGGGCTACATTTCTAAATTATAAATCATATTTTCTGATGGAAAAAAGTGACTAAGTATAAAATATGAATCTTGCATGTTACAGTACTTAGCCATGCAATCATTATTTGAAATTCTCTTTCAGGTTCTCACATTTATATTCATTTGGTTTCCTCAAAATGGACATGGCTAATGTATTATTAAAGGTTTAAAAATTGGAATCCATGTAGTAAATGTTGATGTGTTTTATGGTTCAACAGAAACTGATGTAGCAATGAACTTTGTGGTATTTGCCAGCCCACAGGTAAAATGCTCATACTATTTTGATTTGCATATGAGGGCATCGATATGATTTATTTGATATAACTGGGTAATTTTCAGCAAGAGAGCAAGCAATAGCACTTGTTAAAAGGAAATGTAATGTAGTATTATAATCATTTTAGAAGCAAATTTACATCCAAAAATAATGCACACGATTAACAACGTGAGTTAGGTGTCAAATGTTGAGATGCCAAAGCACTTCTCGCGCTTTCCTCATAGGCAGAAATAACGCATAGCGGTGTTTTTTAAGGAACAGCTCAACAGATGCAAAAGCTGCATCTTGGTCTTATTCTGTTGACAGCCTTGTGGGGTTGCACCCGATTAATTGATTGCATTTTCTTTATTCGTCTTCTGTAATTTACTTGGACAAGTGTGATGAACGGAAGATGTTGGTATGTAAATCTGAATGGCCCTCTGGTGTTTCCTGTATATCCTGACGATGTGAGGGGAACAGCGTTATACTCAGAATGGTCTTTCAATGGCATGAATATGTATAATTGCATATTTCACCTATCTATCTTTATGCAATTCCAAAATACAGCTTTATGTAGCTTTACGCAGCTCCCAAACTGTCAAACTCTATGTGCATTCTTGTTAGACTCAATTAATCACCTGATGCTTAAAAATGTTCCACTGCCACCTGCTTCTGGTGAGCAGTTTTGATCTGATGTGGTGACCTAGTACTGAGGTTGTTTGAGAGATAATTGGACAGTTTCATAGATTATAAAAACTTTTAGCTAAAGTGTCTCTATTTCTGTCTAGAGAGAAGAGGCTAATGTTTGGAACGCTGTATTTGTGTAAAATGTTATCATAGTGCAAACTGTGCCAAAGAAACTTTTGCAAAAGCCTGCAACTGGCATAAAAAGTATCTAGCCTGATTTCTTCAAATCAAATTAGAAATTAATCTTATTAAATGTGATCCCTACTTAAGGTTTTCCCAGCCCTCAAATCACTGGAGAATGTGCTGAGTATTTCACAACAGCAAACAGAAAATCAATACCAACCATGTTGTCTGCCATGCTTAGCAGAGATGGGGTTTGGAGTAGGCAATGGGAATACGAGCTTATTGCATCACTTGCTCTCTGCAATTCCTGTCTTTTTTCTATGTTGAAAAAACCCCCAGTGAATAGAAGAAATAGAAAGCTGGTGAAAACATTTCAGAAATCAAGACATGTATTCTGCTGTCAGTGCTCAAATGTCTGGAGATACTGAAACTTCGTATTTGAGTCTGAACAGATTCTCAGATATTAGGATAGATTATAATTCTGTAGTGTTCTGTTGGGTTTGGTTTGGTTCTGGTACAAGACATGGGGACCAATCAACAGACCACGTGTTTGGAAACGATACCCAGATCATTTGCTTGAGATGTAATAGACTCAACTGAGACTACTAATAGCCAACTAAGACTCCAATTATTTGTGTAGTTTGCAATTTGGAAATCACTGTGGATTTTCAGTCATTGGGGTTTTGTTTTCAAGTCTTTGCCAACACCATTTCTTCAGATAGCATAAACTGGTGCATGTCTGACAATATGTTTTAGCATGGTGGGGTGCAAAATTGACCCTGCCTCTGAATAGTTTATTGTGATTTTTTTGTTCATTATGTATATCTATACATTTAATTTTGCTTTAAGGAAGCGTGTAAAAAAGAAAAAATAATTCAAATATTAGGATGTCTAATTTTTTTTTCATGGTGGTGTTAAAACTGAACAAAGCCTGAATTTTCCATGATGCAGAGAGCGTTCTGTTCCTCAGAAACTGAGGAGCAGAAGTCTGAGCCCTGCAAGGTGGACTTTCCCCTCCTTCCCACACAGAAGGCAAAATTTTGTCATTTTACCTGGAGATTCTATTAAGCACTTCTCAAATCTCTACTCAATGGAGGCAGCATAGATGTGTAGCTTATTTTTCACTGATCACTAATCTCAGGTCAGCAGGCTATATCATTTGTGACCTGAGACTTCCAAAAAGGTCATTGAGGATAAAAGGAAAAGACTTACTTCAAAAAAAAAAAAGGGTTTTCACTTCAGCCGTAATAGATTGGCATGGTAAAAACTAGAATCTTCCTTATGCTGAATTGAAGAGGTAGAACATATATTTTTTCCTTCAAAGTTGCTGCATAAGTAGTATTTTTATAATGGATTTTTGTCATCATAGTAGTGTTAATAAATCTAAGAAATGATACTGTATTTGAATTCAGTGGTGTGCTATGGAAGGGCTTGCCTTCAGAACGGATTGTAAAACATTTGTATTGAAAAGCAATTATTAGAACTTAATTTTCCAACTGCAACTAAATTAATCTCCTCCTAGGAAAAATATTCATCTTTAGTAATGAAAGTGCTATTAAAATACATTGTTTTTCATACATTTGCTATCCCGATTTATTGTTTGAGTGAGAAGTTCCACTGGTGGTTGTGCTAAAATGTTTTTGGCACCATATATTATTATACGTAATCCAATTCATTAAGTGAATATGTGTATGGAATGTAAGCATACTATGGGTTTTGTCCAAGACTTAAAAAATAAATAAGCAATCATACCTGAAAATAGAATTTTTATTGAAAGCATGTTTCTTGCATTACTTGAGATTAAAATAGTCTCTGCAGATTTATTTTTTTTTCCTGCTTGTGTGACCCAATTAGAATACCACAGAGCTAGAGATACTACATTTTCTGAAGACAGACTTTGTAATAGGATCTATGGATAGGAAACAAAGTATATTTAGTTCATTGCTTCTAAGAGACGTGTAGAGGTACTCGCAAGGTAGAGGGGTTTTTTTATTTTTTTTATGGAACAGGAATAAGATCTGTTAGTTTATACCTCACATCTTTTTCAGTAATTGTTGACATTTCTAATACTGCGAGTGCAGAGGAGTAACGCTCTAGTCTCTGATGCTTCTTCTGGAGGTGGCAGCAGGTAGAGCTGATATTTTGTTCCTGGAAAACTTCAGCCGTGGAAGACAGACACTCTTGTGCAGTGCATTTGGGTGCTTCCCAGCATCTGACTTACCTACAGCTCTATCAATAGCTAAAGGGTCTTCTGCGCTGTGAAGTGCATTGGCCAATGGGAATAAACTGAGCCGCCAATGTCTTCCATCAAGCAGAGTGTGGCCAGCAGGTGGAGGGAGGTCATCCTCCACCTCTGCTCTGCCCTGGTGAGACCACAGCTCGAGTCCTGCGTCCAGTTCTGGGCTCCCCAGTTTAGGAAGGACAGGGAACTGCTGGAGAGGGTGCAGTGAAGAGCTGCAAAGATGATTAGGGGGCTGGAGCATCTTTCCTATGAGGAAAGGCTTGAGGGAGTTGGGTCTTTTTAGTCTGGAGAAGAGAAGACTGCAAGGGGATCTCATCAATGCTTATAAATACTTAAAGGAAAGGAGCTGGGAGGAGGGGGCCAGTCTTTTTTCAGTGGTGGCCAGTGAGAGGACAAGAGGTAACAGGCACACACTTGAACACGGGAAGTTCCATCTCAACATGAGGAGGAACTTCTTTCCTTTGAGGGTGGCAGAGCACTGGCATAGGCTGCCCAGAGAGGTGGTGGAGTCTCCGACTCTGGAGACATTCCAAACCCACCTGGACGCCATCCTGTGCCACCTGCTGTAAGTGGACCTGCTCTGGCAGGGGGGTTGGACCAGATGATCTCTAGAGGTCCCTTCCAACACTTTACATTCTGTGATTCTCTCTTGACAAGAACTCGCTAAATGATACGAAAATCGTTCAGTATTTAGAGTTGTTCTTTCCTGGAACACAAAATTAGAAACTAAAACAAAATAGTTCTGTAAACAGAAGAAACTCCAAACTACAAAGTGAAATGGAATAACTGAGCTTGGCAACAAATCTGCCCCCTCCACCGTGTCGTGGCAGGTTAGAGATGGAGATGGCTGTTCCCCAGCCTTGCAGCTCTAGGGATTGCCTTCACTTTGCTTCTTTTCCTGTCTCCCCAGGGCTGGCTTTGGCCTTACTCCCTGCAATACAGAGAACCCTGGTTGTGGCCGTATCCCTGGGTGGTTCGTGCTGCAACCAGTTAACTGGGTTTGCCCCGTTTCCTTCCCTCCTTGTCCCAGTGCCAGTGCCCTGGGATGGTGTCCTGCTGTGTGTGCCCAGCTGCGCCTGGTGAAGGTGGAGCCTCTTTCCTTCCACAGTTGAGCTTGCCCTGAGCCAAAGTGTAGAAACTAGGACAAAGTAAACGGGCAGCTTCTCCTCCTGTTGCCCAGCTGTCTTTTTTTTAAGAAAATGTGCAACACTTTCTTTATAGCCTGTAGCTTTTGGGTTTGGGGGGGAGAGGGAGTTTTTTTTTTTTTATTCTGTGTCCCATCTGCTGAAAAATGGTTGACTCGCTTCTGCACGTGGATTTGGGGACTGAAATCTGGTCTGAAAATGATTTTCCTAATGGTTGGATTTACTTTATAAATATGCCTATACGTCCTGGCTCAGCTAACTTGTTGACTGTTTTACAATGTTTTTAAGGTAGTACTGCAAAATACTTGAGGAAATAGATCATTACAGAATCTAATTCCTTGCACTCAGCACTGAATCAGGTCTAAATTTATTTTACATGACAGAAGCAGAGTGAATATCACAATGTCCTTGGAATCCAGCATGGTTTTAATTGGATTCTATCTTTTTTCTAATGCTACTGTGGAACACCAATTTAAATCCTTGGGATTAAATTTATATGACAGGCTGCCATTCTCACTAAAGTGGTGTATCATTTTTATTTATTTATTTTGCTTTGATGTTTCTTGACAAGTAATAAAGCATCAGGCCCTTAGTTGCAAAGGTCTTGTTGCTATTTTTTTCTAGAGTCCTTAGACTTCAGAAACCTTTTGCTGACACACAGCAAAGTGCAACAACATTCATTTTAAACAAAGGGGCTAACCGTTCTCAAGCTCAGCAAGAATTCTAGTGCGATAGAATTTAAGATAAGGAAAGCTTCATTTACGTAATAAAAAATAACCCCTAGTAAATGAGGTTTGTAATGCATTATCCTTAGCCTTCCACTGGGCCCATAATTATGCAGAATATCTAATGTACTCTAATAATCTGATCTTAACTTGATAGTCTTTCCACTTTATATACAGACTGAAACACTACAGCCCAGTAGATTAAAAAATAAAGACACTGATTACTTAACTGTAATAAATACATGATGGTGTGAAGGTGAAAAGAAAAGCATGATGTGCAAAGCATGAAAATAAATTAAAAGTGCTAGGAAACAGGTGTGAAGACTCTTTGAAAATAGGTTCAGATTTTTCATTATGGCATTATTGTGGCTCCATGTCCCAGTCACAGTCACTTCTACTGGCAATGAGAAGGTAGATATAAGTAAATAATTCCTCCGTTAATGAGCATATTATTACAAATTAAAAAATAAAATGTGAGCAGGTTTGGAAAAATAGAATTGTTATAAATTAAATTTTAAAAGCTCGTTGGCTGAGCAGTATGATTTTAAAATACTATTTTTCAGTTCCTTTGTCCTAGACAGCAAGCCTATTTTAATTTCCAGTGTACAAGACTCTCGTATGCTTGCTAATACCCAGTGAAATGTATTAACTGTTATGATTGTTTAAATAGATTTTACTGTTTTATCAGCTAAGATTGAACAAAGGGCAAGGATGCTGATGAAGCACCGTACTGTAGATGTATCTACAAAGCTTCTGTTTGAGGCATGCCCGTCTGAATGACTTCATGTGGCACAAGGGAGTTTTATGTATATATTCACCTTGGAAAGAATAAAACAAACAAAAGCAGGGATTGGCAATAGGTCTGCAGACCATGAACAGACTTGTAAAGTCAAGAATCTGATGATCAAGGTCGGCAGCCCGGATCTTCCGTGCGGTGGGCTGACCATGGCTGGCTGCCAGGCGCCCACCCAGCCGCTCGCTCACTCCCTCCTCGGCAGGGCAGGGGGAGAAAATAAGATGAAAAAGTTCATGGGGTGAGATAAAGACGGGGAGATCACTGATCAAGTACTGTCACGGGCAAAACAGACTTGCGGCAAACTAATTTATTGCCAATTAAAATTAGATTTGGATGAGAAAAGCAGATGGAAACTAGAGCAGCTCCCTCCCACCCCAGGCTTCATCGCAGGCTCGACTTCTCTCCTTCCCTCCGGGCCCCGAGCGGTGCAGAGGATGGGGACGGGGGTCGTGGTCCCTCCATAACGGCTCCTCTCTGCCACCCCTTCCTCCTCATGTCTTCTCCTGCTCCCCCGGGGTTCCCCACGGCCGCCGTTCCTGTCAGGAAAAGCAGCTCCCCCGGGTTCCCCCACGGCCGCCGTTCCTGTCAGGAAAACCGGCTCCCCGGTCCCTCCGCGGCCGCAGGGGAGCCGCCTCCTCCTGCCCGGGGCGGTGTCTCCCCCGTTCCGCCCTGTCTCCATGCCCGCTCCCCGCGGCGCCGCCAGCCCGGCTGAGGGGCTCGGCTCTGCCCGGCCCCGGGGCCGCGGGAACCGGCGGGAACCGGCCGCGTCCGGCGCGGGGCGGCGCCTCAGCGCCCCTCGGAGGGGACCCCGCCGCCCCACAGCCGGCGCCCGGGCAGCGGCACCCGAGATACGGTGCTAAAGTAGGTAGTCATTTTGATCACAAGTGCGTCACAGAGATACATACGGAATCCGCTTAGTAACGGAAATTAGTCTTGCATCATCTGGGACCTTGAAGTTATTTTTGTTAAAATAGTGGGTGTTGGACTGTAATTGCCTCAGATTGGGGCAGTACAAAAATGCACTTTGAGGTGTGGTGAAACGAGTGGGTGTGAGAGCCAGATTAATTTTTCCACAAATGTTTGGTGTAATCCCAGATGCATAATTTAAATGACAGACTTACACGGGAGCTATTTGTGAAACATAAATAATTCTCAGTCTGTTTTTTGTAAATACCTGTATTTTAACATAGGACTCTTGTCACTCGTAACATAAATCTCTTGTGCGTGTAAGTTAGCGTGCATGTATTCTCTTTTTTAAAAAAAAAAAAAAAAAAAAAGTTTTGCTCTGTCCCTTCCTGATGCCTCAGACTGTCTTTCCCCGCCGCAGTTCATCGCTCAGGTACCAGCCCGGCCCAGCCCTCGCTCACCACCGCTCCGTGGTGCTCGCGGCATCCCGCTGCCGGAGCGGCATCCCGGCCATCCCATGGGATTGTGGCACTCTGTACACATGGTGGGGCCTTTGGCGTCCCTGAGGATCTTGCTGCAGCTCTGCTTTTCTCTGATGATGAGCCATTCGGGATTCCGAGACTGGCTGCTGCAGGATGAGTTGACCGTAAAAGACCTGTAAAAATGCTGATGTTTGAAAGTGTTCCTGTTTAGGCTTTTCATTAATTAGGAGTTAAGGAGGTGGTGCTTGGAAATGTCATTGCTTAGAGACGAACCTGGTGCATCCAGAGAATGACCCTTTTCTTCTGCATAGGTACAGTTTTTAGTTTTCCCCTTCTCGCACCCCTTAGAAAAAGTTTCTTTACTTGTCACCAGTTTCAATTCTTTTGGTTTTATGGCTGGCTGGGATCAGGCCTTCCTGGGTTTTTTTTTTTTTTTTTTCCCCCCCTCCCCCCGATCTGCAGTTACTACACAAGAATGAGACTGAAATACTAATGCCAGAAGCTCAAAACTTGGGGGGAATTCAGCCATGCTCAAACCTCAAAGCGCTCCTGACTGTGTTGTGTGTGTAACAGGCATTTTGCCATCCTCCCGCTGTGCCAGGACACTGCCCGCTGGAGAAAAGGCTGTTTGCCTGATGAGCCGCGTGGGGAGCAGCCCCTTCCTTGGATCCATGTGAGCAGTAATAATTCACTGCAAATCCACAAATCAGCACACCCTTATGACGTAGAGGGCTGCTCATGCAATGGACTTGATTTTAGACCTGTAAAAATGATTTCTTTTTCTACAGCTTTTAGAAATTTTTGACAGGTCCCTTTCTGTTGGCTGTTGATAATTAGGGCCTAACTGCTTCTATTTTCACTCTCTACAAACTACATTCACATTTGGTCTCAGCACTCCAGCTTATTAAATTGTACAATAACGTCCCTTACTGTGCCTTTAAATCTGATAAGCTGTGGATTTTAGACCACTAGTGAGTTTATTCAGACTTGAATCGTTTATAGATATAAAACTAGAGCTATCATAGAGGGTATAATATTTGTCTTTGACAAACTTTTCCTTCAATAAAATTTCAGCTAGTTGTGAATTACTGTCTTCTCAGGGCCAAACACATTTTTTGAAAGTTGATGCTTCACTAGATCTCAAAATACACCTTGGTTTGAGTTGGTTGGTTGGTTTGTTTGTTTTGTGCGTGTTTGTTTTGGTTTTGTTTTGGTGTTTTTTTGACAGAATTGTGGAGAAAAATTGTAAGGGGAAAGTGTAATAAATATACTGTGAGTTTTGCATTTGATTTCTTACCTCATAGCTCATTTTATTATTCTCTGAGCCTCGGTATTCTTTAAAAGGAGTGCATTAGCAAGTAATTCACTGCAATCTGTAAATTCACTAGATCAAAATGGTTGACGTGGAGCCCCCTATACCTGTGCTATATTTGTTTTGCCAGTATGACTTTGGACTAGTCTGGTACCTGAGACTAATTGTTTCCACCAGGTGTCTTTGAAGTTGTCCAAAAGACAACTCATTGCTTTGGACCCCTTTATCTGCCTTAGGGATTGGAGCACATTTATGCATCCTTGCGGGCCCTTCCAGCTCATTTTTCTGAAGATAAAGGGTTTGTGCCAGGCGATCCGCTTTGCAACCTTGGCCAGTGTATGGCAAGTGGAGGTGGTTGAGACGTCACAGCAGAACTGCTGTACAACACCTAAACAAATTCAATACTTTCTCCTTGAGTTATGCTATGCAGATATTTGTGTTCCTTCTGTAGTACAAGGTCTCAAGAGCTCTGTGATAATACACCTGCTTAGAGAAGCAGCAAAGAACTTGCAGTCTTTGTTGTGGGAGCAGCGGTGATTCTGGAGTGCCTCTTGTTTCTGTAGACATACTTACTGTTTGCATCTGCCTGTGTAAATTCACTCCTAGTAAAGCCTGTGGGAGTGTTAGATGAAGAATGGAGTTCTCCAAGTTAGGAAGATTATCTATGTGGTCATGTAATCCCAGGAAAAAAAAAAATCGGAAACTTTATACTGCTGGTGTCTGGGCTTCATCCCTTTGTCAGAGCTTGTAATGAGACGTTCAAAAGGCAGCTTGCTGACAGTCTTTAACAGTGACTGCATTGAAGACTTCAGATGAAGCAGAATCAGAGGGTTTGTGCCCCTTTATACTACACAAAGTAGCTAGATCTGAGGGTGAAGTTCTCATTTGTAAGATTTTATTTCTGTAGTGGCTTCTCAATCCAGGACGTACGTACATAATATGCCTGTCTTTCTAGAGAGCAAAAGGTCCTTAAATGTTTGGGGCAAGAGAGATCTGCTTTGAATGAGTAATAACAAAAGGACAGGTCACACGATTCTACCAGCTATGTTCTTTGATGCCTGGTGTCTTCATCCCTTTCATCTCCTGGTTATTCTGTCTTATAGTTAGACTGTAATTAATCACCACTTTTGTTAGGTGTTAGAAATTTAATATGTATGGGTTACATTGAATACGGTGGTGTGAGGATCTCTGGCAACTCATTGTTTTCATTTGTAATGTGAACTGTAACTGAATATTGTAAGTATCCTTTAATGAAATTCCTGTGTTGTCTCCTGCTATTGTTGAATAGCCTGGTTCACGCTGAAACAATTATTTTGGTAAGTTGCCTCAAGCTGCCTGAGGATATGGTTTGATTATTCAAGCAGCTGAAGGGATTGATCCTAGTTCTTGTGAGCAATCCCTCAATCTGTGCTTGTTTATTGCATTTCTTGTCTTCCTGCTAACTGCTTAGTCTGATCAACTTGGTAAAGATCTTCTGTATCTGACAAAGATGAATGCAGTATTTTCTGTGGTCCCATTATCAAAATAACTAATCTGTGTGCTGAAGCAGTACACGTTTAACCATGTCAGTCAAAATTAATCTCGGGCATTTCAAACTCACTTTAAAAAAAAAAATAAAAAAGACAGCGGTTCTTTTTTTCGTCCTTTAAAAGTATGCAGTGACATGTTTGGAGCTATAAGCAAAAGTTCTTTTCCTCTTCCATTCTTTCAATATGTATTACAGGTACAACGAATCCTGAAAAGATTTCTGAAAAGGTTGGCCAACTTACTGGATGTCCTCAATTAAGAGAAGTAGACCCACTTGAAATGAGACTGTCCTCTTCTGGTCCATGACTTGAATGAGTTAATGTGTGAAGAATGCAGTGTTTTGTCCCATCTTTCCTGTCAAAGTTGTTTTACTTCCCTTTGAGGAGGATCAAAAAGGTTGATTGTACCCCAGAGAGCAAATACCACAAATACTACCTGAGGGCAAACAGGAGAAGGCAAAGGGGAAGACCAGTTTGGAAGGAGGTATTAACCATTCTCCAGACATCTAGAAAGACTAAGTCTTACTCTGATATTACTGATGATTACTTTGGTATTTTCTTTCCATTTTGTGCATAGAAGATAATTGTTTTCACAGCTCTGAAAAGAATTTCTGAGCTTGACTAAGGCTCGCCACCATTTAACCCCCATGACAGACCAGATGCATTTGCTGTAAGGCAGATGACCAATGTGGTAGGAGAGGGTATGTCTCTCTTAAATGGTAAAGATGAGAGGAGAATCTGAATTGATAAAATTTGAGATGTGAGAACTTTGTTAGTTAACATTCATTAATACTCTTAGCAGATAAGGTGGGTATGTGTCACTTATTTTTAATTTTAAATTGGAATGGGTTTATGTGATCTTTAACTGAAGATGTTGGTTGTAAAACAGTCTATCCTAGCTATTAAGGTAGCTTAAATTAGAACAGTAGTAGTAAAGCAGTAAATTTAAAAGAATGTTAAATGGTATTGATTATATAGTAGCCTTTAGATCAGCACAACCAGCCACAAATACACAGAAATGAAAATTCCATTTGCTTCTGAAACATTCATGGATGTACCAATATTTGAAATTAATAAAAGGAATAATATGACCATTATAATTATAAGGCATTTCAATGTTCCCTACTGCTGTGCTTTTACAAAGAGTATTATCCTGATAATTTTGTGAAATAAAATATTGCTTTCAGTCTTAAAATGACACTCAAGATGAAAGGACCATTTGTAGAACACCATGGCTGAAACAACTTCAAATTTATTGTATTGACTGTATTACTTATCAATAGTAAGTAGCAGTAAACAGCTGTAGCATTGATAGTAGAAGAGATTTATACTACAAATTGTTGGGTTTTGAAGACAAACAAGAGCACTTAGATTGAAGTAAAATAATATTTTGGTTAGAGTTAGCAAAGAACAGTGTTCAAAGTAGTCTAAGCTTGTTGAAAAGCAGGTGGAAATGCCTTAGTTTCCAAATTCCTATGGATTCAAGTGTGAGTAATTTCCTCCTGTAATATTGTTGGGTAACTCTGGGAGGTGATCTAGGCTCTGTCCAAGTGATGGTTCTTCCATAGCTCCCACTACATCCTGATGTGATACAGTTTATTTAAAGTATGACTGGTAAAGTTAAAAAGTCATATGTACATGCTCACATAGCGCAAAGGGGTTATTTTCTTCTGTTCACACTGTCATTATTGCCTGAAAGTCAGTTTGGGTTGATGTAATTGAGAAAACATTTGGCCCCTGTTTAGGATAGCGGTAGAGTTAATGAGGTTACGTGGAGCTGAAAGCTGGAGTTCTAATGTCTATATTTTTGAGCAATTTCTCCCTGAAGAAGCACCATTTCTCTTTTTGCCCTGAGAAACAAAGAGGCTTAAAGAAACCATGTGAGGTCTATTAGCTGTTTTAGCTAATTATACAGAAACCTAAGATTTATGCTGGTATTTTCTCAGGATATCAGCAAAACCTTATATGTGTCTTGGCTTTGATAGAATTATTTAATATCAACAACATATTTTAGTACAATAAATATTTTATGCTTCGCAGAGAAATAAATGTATTGTAACTTGTGACATACATGCTAACTCTGCGTGACCTCTTTGTCAGACTTTATAATAACATAAAAAATAAACTACTTAACAGCTGCTCTATTGCTAATCTCAGGAGTTTATTGCTTCTACACGTTTTTATGAAGACATTAATTTTCCAAAAGTATTCTTTGTGGAGTATTCTGAAGTATCTTCAGAAATTAGCAGTTACCAGTCTAACACATTGCACTTCCTGGAAACCTGATCTACAGCCCTATTTCACTTTATTTTATTTGAGGAGCCTTTTTGGTTTGCATGAACTATACATGTACTTTTAGGAGTTTGTAAGATAATTGGCATATAACTTAGACATGAATACTGGCGCTGATAGTACTGTACTCATTATTTAGTTTGTATATCAGTGTTGCAAAGATATTATAGAAGATTACTTTTCTAAAATTAAATGGATTAGGCCAGTCCATTACTTAAGGAACACTTTTTAAAATTCTGATTTTAAGGCATTGGCTTCTTTAATTTTAGTGTTTTAGGAGACTATTATTATTATTAAATAACAGAAATTGGTTTTGGCGTAATACATGTGTATTTCACAATCCATATGTTAAACTGGTTCATATAAAAAAATTCATTATGCTGTAATTAGGACTGTATCTTTACCTGTAGGGACAGATTTGGAAGTTACACAATGGATCAGAATGTTACGTTCCATGTGAATGTCTGCATATATAGCAAATCTTGAATTTATGTTGTTCTAACTGTGTGTGATCTAGAATGCCTTTGTAACAGGAAACTTAAAAGTCAGGCTGTCAAGACCGTGAAATCCCAATTTTATTTTCTCATTTTTTCTCTTCTCACGTTTCTTGGAAATGTATCTGTTGTCAACCCAGATATATCCTGTTCTCCTCCTTCTTTCCTTAGCTATTATTTCTAATAAGAAAACAAAATGAGAGGCATTGTGGATAGAAGCATGAATGGCAAGCTTGTGATTCAGTGAAAAACTGGACTCCTACAGCTCAGCAGGTAACAGTCAGCTGTTGGGGTTTTTCTCCTTCTTATTAACTCTTATTCTTCTGCCAAGAGTAAATAACTTTTTGAAAAAATTTTTAAATCTATTATGCCTTCGGTTACATGATATGCAAAGTTTGATATATTGAGCACTTGATTTATTGAGACACTGCATTTTTTGAGGAAAGGGCTAGCTCTACTACCATGTCCTGTGTGAGATAAGAACCCCAGTCTATGTTAAAATAATAGTGGATTTTTCTCACTGTCTTCTTTGGCTTTCTTCCAGTTTTCCAAAGACGCAGTAAGTAGATCTTGTTATTTATATCCTCTGTTTTGACTCTTGAACACCAGACCAGACCTGAGAATAGGTGGTTTATGTCCACACAGTTTGAAACTGTGAAATTCGCAGCCATACTAGAGTGGAAGACCACATAAGCCTCTATCTGGCTATCAAAGGTATTACTGGTGCAGAGGTTGGGGACTTTCGTGGATGCAAAACCTAATTAAGGCAGAATTTTTCTGGCACTTCAGCAAAAAGTCTGAAAAAAAATCCTGTCAGAAGCCTTTGGTGTTTCTTTCTTTACAGTTGTATCTTTCAGAAAAGCTGTGGTAGTAAGGGCCGAAATCCTATGATCCACTCTCTACTACAGAATTTTCCTGTAGCTGCCTGCCTGTTGTATTCTTTTAGTAGCTATAGATAAAATTAAGAATAGTCTGTTTCTGTAAAAGAATTATCTCACTAATTTTTAAATTATTTCTATTGCCTGTGCATTTCCTTTTATTTTTTCTTAAACAGTAAATGTAAGAAAATGGTAGGTAACTTGAGACTTTAAATAGATATTTTCCGAAAAAAAAGTATGTGTTTGTTACTGCTTTGCTCAATGTTTATTTCTGGTGCCCGCTAGAGCAGAAGTGCCATTACATGACTACAAGAAAAACAGAGAAAGGAATATGTGACTAGTTCACCGTAGAGGTTTGCCGTGAGAGTACATGCCTACGTGAGCATGTGCTTAAGCCTTGTGGCTGCCCTGTATGTCCAAGATACGGGATTAAACCTCCCAGGGGCATAGGCTGCCTCGCTGGATAGGCTTAACCTGGGAAAAGCCTAGTACATTTAAAAAAAGTTATGTTTAAATTCTGCAAATCAGCGTGGTTTCATTCTATGTCATAAACCCTCTACTTAAGCTAAAAGTTCCCTTGTGTGAGCTCTGTGAAAGGAACTACAGACCTGGCTTTGCAGTTGGAAAATTTCACAGCAAATTCGGGTGCCCATTTCTAGGATTTCCTGGTTTGGTTCGACAACACAATGTTAAGAGTTCTGAAAACGTCCTTGTCTTACCGCTGAGAATTCTCCTCATTCTTCCCACAAAAACTCTCAGCATTATATACTCATTTCCCTCACCCTCTCCTCCATATTATTTCCTTGCCGCTGTCTCAGTGGTACAGGGAGTGGCAAAAGGATCTTCTGTCCCTTCCAGTTTTCAGGATAATGAAGAGTTTCTTTTCACATTGGTAATGGAGAGGAGCAGTACTTGTTATCTGCCTTTTGTTAGGGGTTGTGGTAAAATACCAATTCTCTGGGCTTTTCCATTAGTGAGGAAGGAGATGTTTCCATGAGTAGATAGCTGTTGCAAAGTGTTGAAGAGCGATGTGCAAACTGAGAACTGCAGAACTGACGGTTTGGCAGAAATGCAGGTTCAAGATTTAGGTTGGATCCAGCAGTGTTTGTCCATGTGAAGTCTCTGATTCTAGAGGTTCCTCGCAGCACAGAAAAAAGTTAAAACTCAAGTTAAAAGAAAACTTCTGGATAAATTATGTTAAATTTATAGAATCAAGAGAGTTTATACCAAAAGTATAATCCAAAATTACAACCGTTTCTTTTTACCTTTGAATCTGTGTATTTGTAAAATAGATACATGAATAGAAATATCTTGACATAGTTGATTAAAGCAATTGCAAGAAATTTATACCAGATGGAAAGATGTTGTGTTTTGCTAATTAGCAATAGTACCATATAAAACTTGTATTTCATCTCCGATAGATATGAATGTATTTGTTATATGATATTTAGGTTTTGCACTGCTGGACCAAACGGATGTTTCAAATGCATAAAATAGTAACTCGGTGATGACCCACATAGTGTTAAGTCTGTCTGCAAGCACTTTCTGCCCTTCATGATTACTCATGCATGTCAGTAGTTCTGTTGTTCTTAAACTCAGATGCAAGTAAAGCTTAAAAGCCCCTGTACAAGTGTTTTTTGTTGGGGGATTTTATTCTGTGTATCCTACAGTGACAGTTCTTCTAGTCTGTTAGAAGGCCCCTGCAAACAAGATAGGTGCCATTTCAATGGAGGAGCAACGCATTCAACTATGTCAGTCAAACTTAAACCTGGAAGTAAGAGGGTAACAGTGTAGGAGTGGCTGTGAAAGAAAACAGTTTTGGACAAATGGTCCCAAAAAAGGATGCTTGAAACTCTGTGCTTTTACGTGGAAATTACTTAGAAATAGGCCTGGCTGTGAAATCAGCTTCCACCTCAAATTTTAAACATTGTAAGGTTAACGGGTTACTTTCCTTTTTTGTTGTTTTTATTCCTCCATTGTTAAGCAGTATAAGATGAACAATAAGTAAAAATTTCCATAAACTTTATTTTCTAACCAGTTAGTATGTCCTTTAGGTACATGTCTTTACAACATTTTGACCATCCAGAAATTGTCAGTGGTATTTTTAAAGCTGGCTTGCCAAAATACTGAGACATGGGAGGCTTAGTGGTGGTTGAAGTTCTGGCATACTCTTGTGTTTTGTCAAGTAATGCTCAGTTGGGATGAAGGGGAGGGATAGGGGACACGGATTCTTAGCAGCAATGAAAAGGTGACACTGTACCTCAGCTTCTTCCCAGGACATCAGTCATGCAGCAAACTAGTGAATGATTTATTGGGGCAATGTTCATGCACCTTTGTAGTCTGCCACTATGCTTTATTAATGTTTCTGCAGCCTATTGCTAGATTCATGATTGATGTTTTCTCCCCAAAGGTTTGCATGCAACCAAACTATGATTTGTTGCCGTAGTACTCCATTCTTTCAGGGAAGCAGGGTCTCTTTCTTCCTTTTCCTTCCACGGCATTAATTTGGTGCCTAGGAAAAGGACAGGCTTTTTTGATGCAGTCCTGTGCGGTGGTTCAAAATGCTTCCCCCTCTCCTGCTGTGACATATTCTTTCTCTCCTGGAACTGCAACTCTGACATACCCATACATGGAGCATGAAAGGTTTTCTAAAATGCTGCCTCCTGTGCATCAGCAAAGAGTCTGTCGGGATCTGCTCTGTGGTGATAGCAGGGGGATTCTTAAAGGTGAAAAAGGCAATTTGAGGTTGTGAAAAATGAGGCTGCTTGCTTAGGTGTTTGACTCTCTCTAACTTCAAGGACAGTTGGACATATCACGATTTGTCACCAGCTTCAAAAAACAAAGGTTGGTGGAATTGTGCCTTGTCTGCAAAGTGACTAGAAGATAAGCTTGATGACTCTTCTGTGGTTTTGTGTATAGGAATTTTCAGGGTTTTTTGCATAGTGATAAAATAATAGTTAAGATGGTAGTTCTCTCTGGAAAAAAAAGGAGCTAAAAATGAATCTTGAATCTTCTGTGCAGGTACACTTCTGCAGAAGTGTCACAATGCCCTTCTCCATTAACAGGGTGGCCTGCTCAGACAGCTTGGGGAGAAGGGGTTCTGCTATCAGAAGGGGACTCAGCTGATGCATCCCACTGCTTGTAAACATTTCTCTTTTTTCTTTTTTTTTTTCTTTTTTATAATCCAGTGAACACTGACATGTAACTAGCTGATTTGACATTTTAGGCCTCTTCAAAAAAAGCTGACTTCTTAAAGTAGGTCTTTTACTACTTAAAGATTCACTTTTGCTCATTTTTTGAGAAGGCAGGAAGTGGCTTATGTGGTTTGCTTTATTACACCCACTCTGGCCACTGCATTTGCTGTTTTTCTTTACTATTTATAAGTAACAATCCATAAAATATTAATAAATGAGATCCTTTGATTCACTCTAGAGTGCGTATAGATGATATTATAAAATCATCCCACTTCACTTTTCTCTAGTCTGTCTCAGTGCTGTTTAGCTCATTAGTACTTTAATTCGTGCAGATGAGGTTAGTCTCCACTGAAAAACAACAATTCCTGAATCGGGGGCCCCA
This sequence comes from Chionis minor, assembly GCA_013398295.1. Classification (NCBI taxonomy): domain Eukaryota; kingdom Metazoa; phylum Chordata; class Aves; order Charadriiformes; family Chionidae; genus Chionis; species Chionis minor. The sequence goes on along the minus strand of VZSF01009054.1, from coordinate 1,299,107 downwards.
TGTTGTCTTTGATACACTATCTCCTTGAACTGCAGTAGATGCTGTGGCTTGGGAAACAGGGGTATGAATCAGTACTATAAACTGGGAGGTGAAAAGGGATGTTTGTTTCATAGGAGAAGTAAGAAATGGTTTCCGTCTAAAAATTAGATATGAGGACTTTTATACAGGTCCCCATTAAATGCAACCCTGATGTGCTATGTGCACAGCAGAGAATCTGCATAAAATACAGTATTTCTTCTAGTGCCAGAAAACACCGCATTATATCTATGCCATATCATTAACAGAAAATTTCCAGTGGTTTCCTTTATAATTGGGCTGATGTAATTTATAATTCACACTTGTAATCTGTTGGTAATATTGTCCAATAATGTTTTTCTTTGTCCGCTCCAGCACTAAATTCTAAAACAAATCTCTCTAACAACATTATGCTATAGGGGCACATAGATATTTCCGTTAAAAGTACTGCATGATTCATGCACCATGTATTGCTATTTCCCTGCTGCAGTGTCTCAAAGGAAGTGTTTTAATCTTATAAATAAAACCGTAAAAAAATAATTTGCACACTACTCGGTCCTTTTGTCACTGGCATTTATTTTTTTGTTGTTAAAGCAGAAAGGCAGAACTGGAGGTGTAGGCTGACAATTGTAAAATTATGCATTTTCAATGCGCTTTTTTTTTTTTTTTTTACAGTATACAATAGCCGCTGGTTTAGATGTTCACTGTGTAATGGCTAGAGGGTAGGTATAACTTGTGACCAGCTCACATGGGATAATTAGGCATATATTCTCATATTTTTTTTTTCGTGATGCTAGCTTGCAAATGTTTATTGTCTCTTATGTGTAGCTTGCTGTAGTCGTATGGAGTTGGAGATCTTGCAAAAGAGAGTTGGATGAAGTTGGGGAGAAGGAATGCTAGTGGAAATTTGGTCCTGATGTCTTTACCTTAAACATAGAATCATAGAATTGTTTAGATTGGAGAAGACCTTTAAGATCATCAAGTCCAGCTGTTAACCTAGCACAGCCAAGTCCACCACTAAACCATGTACTTAAGTACCACATCTAAGTGTGTTTTAAATACGTCCAGGGATGGTGACTCCACCGCTTCCCTGGGCAGCCGGTTCCAATGCTTGACAGCCCTTTCAGTGAAGGAATTTTTCCTAACACCCAATCTAAACCTCCCCTGGTGCAACTTGAGGCCATTTCCTCTTGTCCTATTGTTTGTTACTTGGGAAAAGATACTGACCGCCCCCTCACTACAGCCTCCTTTGAGGTAGTTGTCGAGCACGATAAGGTCTCCCCTCAGCCTCCTCTTCTCTAGGCTGAACAACCCCAGTTCCCTCAGCCGCTCCTCATAAGACTCGTGCTCTAGACTCTTCACCAGCCTTGTTGCCCTTCTCTAGACTGGCTCCAGCACCTCAATGTCTTTCTTGTCGTGAGGGGCCCAAAACTGAACACAGCATTTGAGGTGGGGCCTCACCAGTGCCGAGTTCAGGGTGACAATCACTGCCCTAGTCCTGCTGGCCGCACAGTGTCCGATGCAAGCCAGGATGCTGTTGGCCTTCGTGGCCACCTGGGCACGCTGCTGGCTCATATTGAGCTGGCTGTCGACCAACACCCCCAGGTCCATTTCCGCCAGGCAGCTTTCCAGCCACTCTGCCCCAAGCCTGTAGCCTCACCTGGGGTTGTTGTGACCCAAGTGCAGGACCCGGCACTTGGCCTTGTTGAACCTCACAGCATTGGCCTCAGCCCATCAATCCAGCCTGCCCAGGTCCCTCTGTAGAGCCATCCTAGCTCAAGCAGATTAACGCTCTTGCCCAACTTGGTGTCCTCTGCAAACTTACTGAGGGTGCACTGGATCCCCTCATCCAAGTCGTTGATAAGGGTATTAAAGGAACTGGTCCCGATTCTGAGCCCTGGGGAAACACCACTTGTGACTGTCCACCAACTGGATTGAACTCCATTCACCACAAGTCTTCGGGCCCAGCCATTTGGGCACGTTTTTTACCCAGCAAAGAGTATCCGTACATTAGATCTGTGTTTCTTATATATGTGCTTTGAATACTTTTTCCTGTGCTATAAGATTAATAGCGTTTGTGGAAGAAAAAAATAGTCTCTTTGTATGAGAATATGCTTGGTAATAAAGACCTGAATGTTCTCTGGCTGAAGTTGGGGCATGCTTCAACTGTCCTGTCCATTGCGTTGTTTCCCCTACCCCCAATTTTTCTCTGACTCTAATGAAAATTAAATACTACAGACAAACTAGTCCCAGTGAATGGGGGTTTTGCTGCAGAAAAGAATGGAAATGGGATTTGTCTCATAATCCAGTTGCTGTGCCTTTTTTCATAATGAACTCTGTAAACGAATGGGTGAACAAACCGGTGTTTAATGCATTCCTTTATCTGGTGTGGATGTAATTAGTTTTAGGAAATATGGTACTTTGGAGACCTGTCCAACTTCTGTATATGATTCATAGTAAAAGAGATAAATGCATTAAAATTTGTTGGGAAACTTGATTCATTTTTTATTGAATCTTACCTGTTTGCACGAGTGATTGTATGAGCATGTGGTATCATCTGGGGAATAGTCTAGGGACTTCAATTAAATTATACCTCATATTTTATTTTCTCCTTGAAACTACTATTTATGTGCAAAATAATTCATTTTTTGTTTGCATTCCTTCATTAACCCCTGTTTTACTAGTTTTGACTTTGTCACTATAAAAATTGGATTCAGTGTTGGTTTCCTAGTCAGAGCAAGTATGTATTTGCCTCACCTTGCAATATTGACCCACCTACTCCTTACTGCAAAGAGTAAATATATTTCTGGAGTTATCAATGAGAAATTAGAAAGACTGAGTTAGTGGTTTTCTCCAAGTATTTCTACTTTGGCAGTGGGATTACACTTAGAGAATAAAAAGGAACTGGTTGCAAGTGTTGTCTATTGTGCAGTATCCTACAGGAACAACTACCTAGGTATCATCATCCTGTCTCCACCCTCCGTCACTGTCTTCTCTGAGACCAGCTTTCGCTGTGTGGGGCTCAGGAGCGTCCCAGGGGACCATTCTGTCACAGCGAGAAAAAAGTTTTTCAGCCCTGGAAGTTGCATGTTAAAGATAAGATAACCAGAGCCTGCTATTATTTATTCAGGTTAAGGTTTCAATCCAACCTTACATATTTTTGCAATTCCCTGTGCACTGAAGAATAGACAGCCTTTCTTCCTCCTGTAACATCCCGTTTCCCTAAAGACACTCCATCTGAAGCTATATCCTTCCTGCTCACAAGATGAACGGCCATTTCAGAGGGGAGACTCGACATATTTTCTTTGAGTCTTAATTGCCCCTTTTTTACATAGAAGAAAAAGAAAGGAGTTGGAGCTCTGCAGACAGAAATCTAAATAATGTGAACTTTGGGAAAACCATAAGGGTGGGTGCTACAACTGAAGATGATAAGAAGGAATCAACGTGAGGGTTTTTTTGTTAAAAGTTCTGTTTTTCTGCTTCAACTTTTACTAATTTTCAGAGCTTATTTCAGGGTAATTGTTACTGTCGGCTGGCGGGAGCAAAGTGAGGCAAATCAAAAACTGCCATAATCATATTACTGGAATTGCAAGCTGAAACTTGAGCAGAAACCCATTCACTTGGTTAATTCAGAAGAAGCACTCAAAGGCGGACTGTCTTCCTATGTGCATGTTACGTTTTTATAAAAGCGTTGAATATGAAAATTTCATAATGCAGCTCAGTGTAACAGAGAAGTATGCTTTAAGAGAATGATGGGGAAATAGGAGGTATAACGAACAGAATGCTGAATTCCTTTTAAAAAACCCAAACAAACAAACAAACCAAACCCCCAAACACCCCACCCTATTTTCTCCAATATTCAGGTTTAGAAATAAACAGTACTTATTCTGATAGTTAGGCACTGTGGTTGATTGTTTTCAGAATGTCTTCTTGGAATTGCCTCCTTGGCAATTTGCAGCATCGAAAAGTTTACTGAAGGTGGCTTTTAGATATCTGAAGAAACTTATTTGTTGTTATTCTGGTTGGTGTCTCTATTAATAGAAATTGCTTTGCCTTTAAGCCCTTTGAAAACTCCAGAGCATGGAGTTTTCTACATAGGAAATGTGACACCTAGGTGTCCTCAGTCACTTGAATTTTCTTATAGCCTAGGAGAAATGTATGCCCTCATTTTCTTTCAAATGAAGGATTGGATGTTGGGTTGGTCCTAATATGTGTCTCTGCAGAAATTTTTCCAATAGAACAAATGTCCTAGGATGATATTATAACACTGTCTTTATTGAACATATCTTATGTATCAAGTGCTGCATTACTAATATATATTCAAATAAATATAACTGTGATTGTGACATGCCTGGGAGGTACAAAAGCTGGGCCAGCAAAGTAATATAGTGACATTATCAGTATTCAGTGAAGTAAGTACATGTCTAATATCAAATATAGCCCTATGAAAGTCAATTTACTTGTAAGCATATATTCAAGTGATTTGTGAAATTGAACACTACTTGCAGAATACAGTACTTCTGAAAAACAGAAAATGAAGGTGGTTTTATTTCAATAGAGGGGAAAAAAAAATACATTAATTCTAGCAGATGGTAACCTCTGTTTGCCATCTAGCTGATCTGCAAAAAGCGTTGTCATTTACATGTCTATTTTCAAACTTTATGTGTTCCAAAAGTATGAAAGCTATCGTTAGTAACACATGATTTTTTTATTCTCTGTTGTCTCAAAAAGAAGGGAGAGAGCTGCCAAAGCTTCCACTGACGAGTAGGGAGAGAGGCCTGTCTTGCCTCAATTCAGGCAAGAGCAAGCCAAGTGGACAATAATTTAGAAAGATTGACTGATCTAAGAGAAATATTCTTAGTTTTGGTAGAAACGTTCTGTACTTTGGTACTTGCTTGCAATAGCAATTTTTCTTCAGTTATGATTATGCCCTCGTATTTTGATAATCAGGTAGTAGTCTCTAAATTGACAATATCTTACCGTATATTCTCAAGACTACAATGTCTTCAAAAAACAATTATAACGATGCAGGACACGTTTTCTGCTTCAAGAGCTTGGCTAGAGAGTTATATGTCTTATTTATTAATAAAAATAAGATAATAAAACCAACTTCACTTTCTCTGTAAGATATAAGACCTAGGAAAGTTCAGGGGTGGGTGTCACATTGTAATTAAAGAACTTTCTCACTCTCTTGTGAATTATTTTGATGTTCTTACACTAAACTTGTCCTCTAATTCAAATACTATGAGAAATTTTTGAACTATGGGGTATCAGATAAATCCTTACAGTATTTCCTTCTGGCTTCCTAACTCAGAGTTGTAAGAACGGTGAATAGACTTTGTCTCAATATGGCCTTAAATGCAGTCTGTGTATGCCCAGTGTTATCAGCGCTGGCCATGATTTTTAAAGGAAAAACATTAGTCTGTGATGCCAATAAATACTCACTATTAAACGCCATCTACTTCCTTCTGCTGAAGCATAAACATGTGCTGACAGTGAGCTTCTGATAGAATCATAGAATCATAGAATGGTTAGAGTTGGAAGGGACCTTAAAGATCATCAAGTTCCAACCCCCCTGCCATGGCCAGGGACACCTCTGACTACAGCAGGTTGCTCAAAGCCCCATCCAGCCTGGCCTTAAACACTTCCAGGGATGGGGCCTCCACAACTTCCCTGGGTAACCTGTTCCAGTGCCTCACCACCCTCACAGTACAGAACTTCTTCCTAATATCTAATCTAAATCTCCCCTCTTCCAATTTAAAACCATTACCCCTTGTCCTAGCACTAGACTTCCTGACAAAGAGTCCCTCTCCAGCTCTCCTGTAGGCTCCCTTCAGGTACTGAAAGGCTGCTATCAGGTCTCCCCGGAGCCTTCTCTTCTCCAGGCTGAACAGCCCCAGCTCTCTCAGCCTGTCCTCATAGGAGAGGTGCTCCATCCCTCTAATCATCTTAGTGGCCCTTCACTGGACCTGTTCCAACAGGTTTTCATTACTTTAGCTTTTCATTAGGTTTTCATTACTTAGCTTTTCATTACCTTTGCTTAGTCTGAAAATACATTTGGAGGCATCCAAACTAATACAACTTCCTTTTTCTCTGAGGTGTGGTAGCCACAGTTCAGAAATGGAAACTCAACTCTGTTTGTCCTATCACTTAAGCTGTATTACCAGAGTGGTGGCTATAACTTTAAAACTTCACAGCCTATCTGACATCCATTCTGACTTTGAATTTCATTTCTACTTTAAGTTTTGCCCATGCAGTAGCTTTTTGTTTTGGTTGGTTGTCTTTTCAACTACAGGAAAACAGATCTGTCGTTTTCTAGAGAAAATCAGTAATTGATTTAATCTGATGGCACTGCTGAGAGGGTTGGCTATTGATGCTTCTGTAGCAGAATCAGTGTCTCATAGTGGCTATGTAATAAAGGAAGGGGTGGAGATCAGAGGAATATGCCAAGATTCCAGACTTCAGCTTGTGTCTGTTATTTTTTTCAGAATTTTATTTATCCTGACGTGTTCTACCAAGCCCTTTTTTGTTAGAATGCTCCAGAACACTGCACTCAGCAGTTCAGCTCTTTCTCTCTTGATCCCTTCCTCGTTTCTCAGACAAGCATCGCTTGAAAAAAAAAGGATGCTGGAACACTTCAGATTTGGTTTGTTAGTTGATTAGAGAACAAATAAGTGCATATATTGAGTCTGAGAACTGAAGAACCTTGCATGTTTTCTCAGTCACTAGTTTTCTTTATTCTGTAAGGGCATTCAGAAGTGAGGATGTTACTCAAAGAAACAGGAAAAAATTCAGAATTTTCAGCAGTGCTGTTGCCTGGTAAGGTCACTTTCCATGGAATGTTAACAAAACGGGATATCCCTGGACAGCATTGGGAAGCTGGGGTTTACCTTGAGGCTTTGTTTCTTCATAAAAGCTCTTTTTTGGGCCTGTTTAATACAGAGCTATTCATTTGGCTGTTCTTTTTTTACCCGTTAATGTCATTACTAATTAATCACTGACAATAACATTTTTAAATAATTTTAGTTTTATTAATGTTTTAAGAGCTACATGGGCCAAGCTCATGCAGAAACCCCCCACACCAACCTCAGTCTCTCAAGACCAGTGAGGCTATCTTTCTGCTTAGACTTTTACAGCTTTTAGCAATATAAAATAGTAGTATATTTTCAAGGAACTTTTGATAATTCCAAGTTGTTGGTCTTAATTGAAACTAGATTTATCCAAATTGTGCCTCCCTATTCTGCTGTCACTTATAGAAGTTTTACTGGTTTATGTTTGCTTCCTTATCTTTCCACCCAATAACTATGTGAGCTTATTAACAGATCTTAAAGTTAAATAGCCCTATAAGGGTCATTTTGTCTCTCCTGCTGTGTAACCCAAACCCAGAATTTCCTGCAATAACTCTTGCATCAGGTGTAATGCAGTCCCTGGTTAAGTTAGACTTTATATTTTTGAGAGATATTGAATGCTGATTTGGAGACTTCAACTGATGGAGAACTCAGAACACCTGTGTGCAAATTGTTCTAAGATTTGATTATCCACACGGTAAAATTGTGTGCTTTATTTGTAATCTAAATCAGTTCAGCTTCTAGCTACTGGGTATCAGGTGTTGGAAATTCAGCAGTGATTTAACAAAGCTATTCAGGAAAAATTATCTTAAATTTATACAGAATGAGGAGAAAGATTTCTGTGAGAAAACATCCGCCTTTTTTGGGGAGAGGAATTGTAAAAGATTGAAAAGAATCTGTGGTGAGCAATTATAAATGTGAAATGCATTGCAGCTGCCTAAAACCAAACAGTGGGGAAATACAGGGAGGTAAAAATCACCTTTTCCTCTCTCTACAAGACAAAGCCTATGATTTTAAAGCTAAAATGTGATTTGCTAGTGATACTGAATAATGGGAAGACAGAATTTTCCCTAGTATGAAATGCATAACTTCCCAATGCCATCGCTGAGAAAGGGTAGCCTTAGTATGTCAGCGAGAAACCGTGTCTCCTGAACGCAGAGGGAATGCAGACGCCACGTTGTCCAAGTTTTATGTCCCCAGTAGTTTTGCTAGGCTTCACAGCTGAACTAAATCTAACCCTTGCTGAATGGTGCTCTGTGCAGCCTAAACTCCAAAATGTATGTCAAATGGCCCCAAGATTTCACTGTAGGAAAAAGAAACGTTATTAAGTGTAGAAAGGCTTGAACAACCCTCATCTTCAAAATTAATGTAGGCAGCACTGATTTATCAGCAAAATGTGCCTCACATTAGCTGTTGAACCAGTGGATAATCTATTGGGCATAGGGGAAAATGAATGCCATTAAATCATTTTTTGTCCCTTTTAACCGTCATCTTATCCTTTTCCTACCATGTGAGCGTTGTTGTGACAATATTTGGTGCGTTCAGTCATTCACTGACTGTTGCATATTCCATTTGTTCTGAAAACTGCTGCCCCCGGGGAAGAAAGCAAAGCAAAACAAAAGCATTGCCACAGGTCAAACTTTGAGGAATCCAATTTTAACAACAGAAGTCTGGAATTCACAAGCTTTAATCTGATGTTTTAAAGTCCCTATGGTCAACAGTGAAACAATCCAATAAAAGGGGCTTAAAAATGTAGATCCTTATAGAATTTGCCTCTAGAACTGCTTTAAAACTACAATATACCACCATTCTAACCTATTAAAAATTGAACGAGTTAATTGATTTGGTGAGTGGGGGGTTGTGCAGTTATATTGCGGAAGATTTAAATTTATTTGGACTAAACCTGAAATAATGAAAATTTAGTACTTCACTAGGGGAGAAGACAGAAATGAGAGCATAATAAGCAATAACTTCAGAGTATCAATGTACCTGTTATAAGGTTGACTTAGGGTTAGCCATGATTAATATATAGTTTTTGTTAGTTTATCTTTTGCGTTATGGTAAATTAAAAAATTTTCCTCCCACTGAGACATGGAAGGTTGTTGGTAACAAAACAGCACAATAACTACTCAGAAAAGTACTTTCATGGTAAATACTTAAGACTGTATTAATAAAATGTCATACACCCATGAAAATGTCAAAGTTCTGACATACATAATGATTTTTAAATAAGTACTTATTCTCTCTACATGTTTATGATTCATTCAGCTTATGTCTATATATTACTAACTTCAGACAGTAAACTACACCAAAAATTACTTAAGGACACACCATTTTAAGTCCATAAACTTCTTTAAAATACTCTTAACAATACTTTCAAGGCAGATGCTGCTTAATTTGACATCTTTTCATATGATAGATCATTTATTGGTCTTTTAATTGAAGGATAATAAAAAGTTTGCTTTAAAAAGTATCTATATAGTGGAATGCAATTAATACTAGAAATAATACTTTTTTCTTCCCTCCAGTATCTCTAGGAATAGGTTCTTGATTAAGAAATATTAATAATGTAGAATCCCTGCACAATTTTGAGACTAGATAAAAATCATACTTTGGACTTAATTTAGCAAGCACTTGAAAACTGGTGTCATGACAACTGATGAACAGAGACTCTAGAGGGATGTGCATGGCTTAAGGTTAAACACATGCTTAAGAAAACTTGTCCAAAAATGCAACGCCAGTACTTCCTGGGCTTAGTAATAGCAGGGAGGCAGAGCCTGCACAGAACTAATGCTGAGTACTTCTTTGTGTTGTTTTTTGTTGTTATTGATGTCTCTTCTGTGCTGCTGAGGTTGCTCTTGGATGGGACATATGGATCAGTATATGAGTAGAAATGAAGTCCTGGACTGGTTGTTGCTGTTGAACCAGAGTAACATTGAAATGTGTCTTAAATATAGATGAAGTGGAAAGTAAACCTGTTGTTTGAATCAAATCACTTAACACTAAGAAAAAAGACCCCTCATTTTTCTTCAATCTGAAGATGATAAAATAATTTCATTCACGTTACGCTCATAGGATGTAGTTTTTTTCAATCATTTTGAAATTCTAACACAGGGATAATACTTCTATAGTGAATACAGTGCTAAGCATTGGTCCGCTTGTGGTTTGGCCTATTAATTACAGGTAGAAGGTATCGAATGCCTTTACAATAAAAGTACAATATAGCTGTTATTCAAAAAGTACATGTAGTAAAATCATATATATCAGGAGAATCTTGGCTTGTCCCTAGCATAAAGTAGATTCTTCTCTCTGCAAAATATCAATTGTATAGATGTCCCTAGCAAGAAATAATACTGTGGCAGCAGCCAGTCTAGAATGCAAATTGGTGCACTCTGCCCTTACCAGGTTTAGAAAACATGCTTTTATAGATAATATTAACTAAAACTTAGTAAATTAATGCAGAAAATTTTCAGTCTTTTTAAAAGCTCTATGTGTTATCCAGCATATTGCTCTTCTCCCCTAAAAGTTAGGCACAGCATTAATCTTTCATGTTTATGTAAAGTATTGAAATAAGATGGAAATTTATACACTCGCTCCCTCAGAATAATTTACCAAGCATTGACCTGGCCAGAAATGACTAAACCAAACCAACAAAAACTTTTCTGACATTATGATTTGATACAATTGTTGTATAAAAGGCTATGCTCCATTAAAATAAATGCCTTTCTTAGTCATTGTCACTGCAATATGGTTCCTAAATTAATGAAGACGTTAACTGTAAAATAGTTCTCACTCTACCTACAGTCCTGGAAATATCAGCACACTGGCTTTTTGTTATTGCAGTTTTTCAAATTCAAGGGATAGAAGCTGCAAGTAAGGTGAAGAGAGATAGAATATATTATTTTTTTCACAAAATTAACCAATGCTGGGCCACAATTCAAGGACTCACTGGTAAAACATTTCAGTCTAACTTCATGAGATGTTTCTGACATTTTGAAGTGGTTTAGAACATTGGTTTTTTTCCTTGATTTGTTGGTTTTGTTTCCCTATTTCCCACAGATAGGTTTTGCTAGTGCATAAGGATATACAGTACTCCTCCCCAAGCAGGTGTTTAAAGGGACATATGTGACTCCTTATCCTGGTAGTAGTCTGCATCATTTCCTGCTTAAAAACATAAAAATAGCTTTAGAGTTTCTCTGCTACTGACTTCCGTTTTATGTTGCTGCTGTGTAATGTGATTCACGGGTAAAGCAGGAGGAAACGCTGTCCCCATCACTGTAATTTCAGGCTTTGAGAAGTGATGCTGTGTCGTGATTTCAAAGTGAACTTGTTGCATTTTATCACAAAATGCTTTAAACAATGGTGTGTCTTTTGGCAGCTACATGTCATAAAGCTGCCCTTTGCATTCTCACATTTTAAGCTTTCCCTCTTGGTTTTGGCTTTTCAAGACTTCCATTTCATTCAGATGTATAAGATAAAATCTCAGCATCAATATCGAAACTCGGTGCTTGGGTGCTGGTGTAATTGGATTAAAGTTGTTAAAATTCACAGGATCATCAACATGTACTTTGCTTAATCAATTTTTTAGAAACACAGAATTGACAGTTTAATGAGAAAAGCTTTCCCAGCATCACAGTCCCCTCCTCCTCATTACGAGGGTCAGTCTTACATTAAAGAAATGGTAAATCCTATTTGATTTCAGTTTCATGAAAGACTGAGCTGTCCCAGGTGTAACCTTTCTTTTTGCTGGATGAGGCAGATGAGCGCTAAAGTAATGAAATAATCAATAAGCATTGGGTTTGTATCGTTCATCTTAGGTACGTTTGGGCACATTTTATGTTTTCCTTAGTTTTTGCTTCTTTGCTAGCCCAGCCCACTACTGACAGAGCCAAGCAGCTATTCAAGGTCAGGCAGTTCCTTGGTTTCAAACTTTTTTTTGGCTCTTCTCCCATTGTCATTTGAATTAGCCTTAGCTCATCAACATAGCTCTAAAAAAAATGCCACTGAGATCATAGTTTAACGAACTGAGAAATGAATGTGTTGACCTTACAGTTTTAAAGGGGACCACAGTATGGTTTTGCTTATGGCCTCATTGGTCTCAGTGTGGAATAACACCTTCAAGTAAATGTACTTTTCTACAGCTCCACTCCCCATTTTAAGGCTATCTCTCAATTAGCTGAAGTGTTCTCCTTTTGGAGCTCAAACATCTTGCGGTAGGTTAGCTGAGTGGTGTAATTTACTGGAGACTTTTTATCAGGTCATTGAACTTTTAAGCTGCGTAAAACTCAGTGTGTTAGAATCCCAGTGAAAGATTATTTAAATATTTGTATTTGAATATTACCTAAATTGGAGTATTTCACAACTCCTCACCTCATTTTCTGACAAAGCCCTTGAGCACTGCTACGTAAGGAGCTTCCCTGGCTGTGGTGGGAGGGATTGTAAGGTAAGAAAGAAAAAAAACAAACCACAAAATAAAACAAAAAACCCTCAAACCTAAAATGTCTTACCTGAACCAAAACGTACCTCAGCTCACTAAGAGAGCCAGCAGAGTAATTACAAACAAAACCTGACATTCTTCTCTGCGAGCCCTGAGCCCAGCTGGTGGGAATGCATTCTTCTTTCTCAATTCTATCAGCGAGTAACCCCCTATCACAGGATCATTTTAATTTACGTGCCCCTAGTTTCATCTCTGACTTTTTATTATTACGTGTTCATTTCCGAGGAGCCTTTTTACTTTATTCTGATTTGTAGAATCTGATGGGAGGGAATATTGTGGTACCAGAAGGGAGCATCTGATAAATTATTGACACTGTTGTATAAATTTTAACTGAAGAAAATGGAGGCATTAGGTAGATTTTACGTAAAACAATATGGTTTAGCCACTCCAGTCATATAGAAAAACCCTTGAAATTAATTTCAGTGCGGCCTGCATGTTCTCTGTGCGTGCAGGCTTACATGGTGACTACCCATACTGGGATGGATCGAGTATGCTATATTTCGTGTTTAGAAAAGTATGAAAATGCATGATTTAATTCCATTCATTCAAATTAAAGTTCAGTAGGGTGTGTGCATTCTGGCATAATTGTTTGACTATGGTGTGCAAACCTTTCTTTTGCTTCCTTTCCCTATTCATGATGTGATTTGCATAATAATTCTTTAAATTCTGGGCTGTGAATATTATCTCATTAACATAATTACCTAATTTCTTGTTTTGTGAATTACAATAGATAAGTAATAATAGTCTCATCTTATTATCACATTTTCTTCTGTGCTTCGTGATCACAGTAAACAGATTAGAAATGCGATTTTATTTTTTTTTTAAAGGAGAGATTATTCAAATAACAGAATGATTATGCAACCCACTTATGCACATGCAAACACCCAGGAGATTCCAGCTATGGGCTGCAGCATCTTTTCAGGCACCTACCTGCAGCCTTGGCCTTCATTAAGGCTTCCTCTTCATCAGGAACTAGTTTTACTGTATTTGGACACGACAAGATGCATTAAACACCAATTTTATCTTTTAATTTCAGGAAATTAAAACCAGATTATTACAGGATTTTAGTCCCTGCAGAGACAAGTCTCAGGTACCTGTGCTGATATGTGAAGAAATTGTGCTTATGTGGGGAAAAAAAATAAAAACAACAGCATTTCATTACAGTTACAAGCTCATTTCCTGTAAATATTTAATGTCTATGTTATTTGTATTGGCACAGATAATCTTCTAGAAATCCAGCTTTTGTTTATAGCAGGTTTTGTGTATTTGCAGAATTCTTCTGCAGAGAGCTCCTTTTCATACAGATCTTCAGACCCGATTTGCTATTTTTAACATATTAATGTCTGCCATATAAGTATCAATGCTGGAATATACAATAATATTTAACTGGGGAACCAAGTAAGACAATTATATTTTTTTCAGTTATATCTGAATATATTTTGTCTTAACAGAACTTTATTTCAAAGTGCTTTAGGGATTTTTATATTAAAGCTGCTGTTATGCAAGTCTTTGCAAGTAGATCCAAAGGTGCTTTTGAGAGATCTAAAACATTGCCTTTTCCCAGAAATCGTTAGCTCTAATTAGGCGCGCTCCCAAGAACCTGAGCATGGCTTCAAACAGGTAAGGATATTTTTAAGAACTGAAGAGAAGGCATATAACAGATTGGTATATTGTTCTCTTCTACTCTCCATCCTAAGATGTAGGTATAAAAGTGGCCAAAATCCATTTAAGATAACTCTAAAACCAGTGAGATTCTAAGATCCCTACTCATCAGATACACCTTTACAAAAATGTTGTCATAGAGTCATAGAATCACTTGGGTTGGAAGGGACCTTCAAGATCATCGAGTCCAACCATAAACCTACACTGCCAAAACCACCCCTAACCCATGTCCCTCAGCACCACGTCTGCCCGGCTTTTAAATACCTCCAGGGATGGTGATACCACCACCTCCCTGGGCAGCCTGTTCCAATGCCTGATAACCCTTTTGGTAAAGAAGTTTTTCCTAATATCCAATCTAAATCTCCCCTGGCACAACTTGAGGCAATTTCCTCTTGTCCTGTCGCTTGTTACTTGGGAGAAGAGACTGACCCCCACCTTGCTACACCCTCCTTTCAGGTAGTTGTAGAGAGTGAGAAGGTCTCTCCTCAACCTTCTCTTCTCCAGGCTAAACAATCCCAACTCCCTCAGCTGCTCCTCATAAGACTTGTTCTCCAGACCCCTCACCAGCTCCGTTGCCCTTCTCTGGACACGCTCCAGCGCCTCAATGTCTCTCCCATACTGCGGTGCCCAAAACTGAACACAGCACTCGAGCTGCAGCCTCACCAGTGCTGAGTACAGGACTGTTGTTCCGTGTCTGCCCTGTGAGCAGGTGCCAGGCGTGGGTGAGGTTGGCTGCATAAAGGAAGGCAGATGGGGGAGGACATTAAGTGGTGGGTTATTGTGTGTGTCCCCGCCCCCCCGCTTCATGACTTTATAAATTTCAATTTATCCGGCCATGGCATTTTTAATCCGGATGAGGTATGTTTTATTTTTAAGTGCTTAGTTCATGCCTCTCGTGCAGGATTCTTTAGTTCTAAAAGAAATGATTTTGAGAAGGGAAAAACCTACTGCAATTTTGTTTAACTGTGTTAAATCATAAGGTAGCAAAGCTAGAGAAAGACCTTGTGAAATTTTCAGTGTTAGTTAAAAGTAAATGTGGAAGAGAACTCTTCAGAAAGCAAACGGGCCTATGAGAATTTTTCTTGGCTAAATTGTTTGCTCTGCAGCTGTTTGATATGTACATGAAACAAAAGAGAGGATTTCATGCATATTTGGCTTGTTCTGTCTGGACCAAATCAGAAGCTTATCTGAGCTGGTGAAAGGCCTCTCAGTCTTCATCGCACTTTGTGGTGTAGTGAAAAAGGAAAAGCTATAGATAGAGCAAGCGTGTAATTAGTAATAGCTGTTAAGGGGTGAGGTGTAGGCAAAAGTCATGTTTTGAACTGATTTTAAGCCAATTTTTACTGATAGCCTAATCTTCCCAAGGGAGACCCCAATAAACATTTCTTTGAAAACTACTTGAAAGGTAGGACTGTAAAGGCAAAACTGACAGCGTGAGGACTATGGTGGCAGAACTGCAATTTGTTTAATTTCTGCTAAAGCATGAATATATATAACACCTATATAGGTTATAGCATACTTAGTACTTAGCTGCTTTTAAGAAGAATTGTATTAGCTCCAGAGGCGCATTAAAGTAACTTCCCTTGTCCCAGTGGCTAGCAGATTGGGGGAGGAGAGTGGTATCTCCTCATAAACACTACACTTTATGAAAATGCATGCAGATGGAAAAGCTCAGAGCATAGGAAGTGCCAGTGCCAGTCTCTGGGAAACAAGGAGCTGTCTGGCAGCTCATCTGTATGGCAGCGGTGGTGACTGGTGCAGGTCTGCTGCAGAAATTGCTGCTATCGATATTTTCTGGGTTTCTGCCACATTGTGCTACATTGGCTAACAGCAATAAAGCATCAAGAATTACATCCGGATGTCTGTAATTTCAATCCAGGTTCAACGGTGTCGTTCTTGAGCTAAAGACTTTCTACTGTGCAAAACAAAAAAGTAGCAAGAATGGCTGAAGCAGGGTTTTAATGTGTTAAATCAAGCACTGTCGGGAAATTAATTGTGGGAAATGAAGGCATGTTATAAACTGCAGAAAATATGGGGCATCGTAGATGATGTTGGTACTACAGACCAGGTAGGTTGCTGCTACTGTAGGTGTGAAAGACAATAGGTGATTTTATGTGCTCAGTGGATCATTAGTCTCAAATATTTCCAGAGAGGATACATATAAAGATAATAGGTTTCATTTTTCCAGATACAGATTCAGACTATCTCCTTATTTCATTTACATGGTTCTATTTAAATCATAAACGTAGTATGGTTAGTTAAGAATATTTGGGTTGCTTTTTATTTAAGAGAGACTCATTAAAGAGTATGCAAAAAAAATTCCAGTAGTAGAAGCTGGGACCTGAGCACTGAGGTTTTGAGATTGTTGCAAAACCTGAGGTAAACACTTAGATTTACATACAGGATCTATATATCTTCATCGTGATATTTTCAACAAGATAGTGTTTCGAGGGGGTAGAACTTCATCATGGAAAGACAAGTTCTTTCTGCTGAATTCCTCAGAAGACAAATCTTTGGATTTGGAATTTCAGACAACTTTTGGGAAATATTAGACTTTTTGACCTAAATAAGATATTTGTTACGTACTTCGGGGTTACATTGTTACTGCACCAATTTTCCTAAGAGCAAAAATGCTTTGCTCTTGGAGGAGTGAAAAGAGAGATTATTACTTGGTTGTTCTTTGTTGACATGGAAGCTGTCCAGAGTTACACTGGAAATTCTGGTCATTTCCTCAGATTTTCGGCTCCTGTGACATTGTCACAGCCCAGAGGATATCTATCCATTGTGTCCCTTTGAATTTTTAAAACAAAAACACAGTTAATATTTTATTGCGTTTTGAATCCTGCTAAACGTAAAATGAAGGTCTTCCTTGTTTGTTTGTCCTGTGTCTTTTTAAAGCGTACATCAGGAAATGGATGGAAATAACACCCCCCTTTTCTGACTTCTGTAAAAAGCTTTTAATGCACTGCTATCCTTAAACACTTTTTTTTTTTTTTTTTCATTGTCTGGATCAGTGAAAATATTCTCATGAAAGAAACAAAATTTTACAGAAAAGCTTTTCATTTTAAGTGTGTCTGACAGAAGTAAACATAACAACTCTAGAGTCTTAACTGGCTGAAATAAATATAAAAGACAGAATCTGACAGCAGTTTTATAAGTGGATTGCCTCAGATTTGTAGAGGTCATTGTAGACAAGTAGATATATGCAGTGCATGCTTAGAAATACTGTGTTTCTAATTTCCAGTTATATTGAAAATGGAAATTGTGTTGTTCACATTGATGAACAAAAGGAGTTGCAGAATGTTGGTTTTGGATAAAGCCTTTACGTAGGCTTCTGTTTGAAAACTGCATTGCTATTGATACTGTAAGAGGCATTTGTTGTAACAGCCTGACATGGGGTAGTATTTTCTTAAGTAATATTATATGAAACAGAATAAATACAGAGAAATACCATCTTCCTTAACACAAATAAAGGTATGGTACATTAATATAAGTGCTTTTAAGGTTAAATGCCAGTGCATTCTATGTATAATTGTTCTCTTAATTCTTGGTATTAAGCTCCTTCTAAGAGGGAGAATCAAAATTAGTGGGGAAATCTGGTGTCTCAAAGAATGTTTTGAGATTACATGACCAGATTCTTCAGCTGCTCTGCACATATAGTACATGAGAAATAAATTTTGGATTTCAGTGGGTACGGATAGAGGAAACTACCTAAATTGTATCATTTGCAAAATACAGATGTGAAAGTTTCTTAGACCCTGGGCTTATCTTCTGAACAGAAGTGAATTTTAGACTACGTAACTGAAAAGTGATTTAACTTCTTCCACAGAGCTACACAAAATCAAAGCTTTGATTTGCAGGCCAGAGGGACAAAAATCTGACACAAACCTTAACTAACCCACGTATACTCGTTCTGGGCAGAGAATGTCTGGAGAGCAGCCCTGAGGAGAAGGACTTGGGAGTGCTCATGGATGAGAAGCTCAACGTGAGCCGGCAGCGCGCGCTGGCAGCCCAGAAAGCCAACCGTATCCTGGGTTGCATCAAAAGAAGCGTGGCCAGCAGGGCACGGGAGGTGATTCTCCCCCTCTACTCTGCGCTTGTGAGACCCCACCTGGAGTACTGTGTCCAGCTCTGGAGTCCTCAACATAGAAAGGACGTCGAACTGTTGGAACAGGTCCGGCGAAGGGCCACTAAGATGATTAGAGGGATGGAGCACCTCTCCTATGAGGACAGGCTGAGAGAGCTGGGGCTGTTCAGCCTGGAGAAGAGAAGGCTCCGGGGAGACCTGATAGCAGCCTTTCAGTATCTGAAGGGAGCCTACAGGAGAGCTGGAGAGGGACTCTTTGTCAGGAAGTCTAGTGATAGGACAAGGGGTAATGGTTTTAAATTGGAAGAGGGGAGATTTAGATTAGATATTAGGAAGAAGTTCTTTACTGTGAGGGTGGTGAGGCACTGGAACAGGTTACCCAGGGAAGTTGTGGAGGCCCCATCCCTGGAAGTGTTTAAGGCCAGGCTGGATGGGGCTTTGAGCAACCTGCTGTAGTCAGAGGTGTCCCTGCCCATGGCAGGGGGGTTGGAACTTGATGATCTTTAAGGTCCCTTCCAACTCTAACCATTCTATGATTCTATGATTCTACTTTCTACAAAACACATAATCAAGCAAATCTTATTTACTTCAGCAATCTGCTACAAGATTTTTTTCCCCTACTGAACAAACTCAAAGGGTTGTGTGGTAATACGGACAGTTTGATGGTACATGAAGTTGCATTCAGGACTTTGTTATCTTTTTTGCGGGAATGATTTTCAGCCTGGAGAAGAGCAGGCTCCGGGGAGACCTGATAGCAGCCTTTCAGTATCTAAAGGGAGCCTGCAGGAGAGCTGGAGAGGGACTCTTTGTCAGGAAATCTACTGCTAGGACAAGGGGTAATGGTTTTAAATTGGAAGAGGGGAGATTTAGATTAGATTTTAGGAAGCAGTTCTTTACTGTGAGGGTGGTGAGGCACTGGAACAGGTTGCCCAGGGAAGTTGTGGAGGCCCCATCCCTGGAAGTGTTTAAGGCCAGGCTGGATGGGGCTTTGAGCAACCTGCTCTAGTGAGAGGTGTCCCTGCCCATGGCAGGGGGTTGGAACTTGATGATCTTTAAGGTCCCTTCCAATTCTAACCATTCTATGATCTAACAATAAGATTTTTCTGCAAGATCTTTAATTAGGCATTTGGCTACAAGATGTAAAATTTCACAAAAACATTAACTAATATAAATTTTAAAATTTGACATCAGCAGTATGAAAACTTGCCAGTTCTTTGAGCTCCAGTTAAATGCTTGCCAATAAATGTGCAGTATCTGTCTAGAAGTTAAGTAAATTCCTTGAAGTTTAATTGTTTCCACCTGTCATTGCTATAAATAGATGGACATTATCTACTGTGTCATTTTAGAGGCCACTATTTTCATAAATTAAATAGATAATGGAAGTTAAAAAAAGTCCCTCAATATTTTTTTACAGGCAATGGCTACATGAGGAACATAACTTAAGACGAATGTTATATTGACCTGTTTTACAAACGAACATTAATCAATTTAAAGGGTGAAGGGGACAGTCTTTTAAAAATCTGTTTAAGGTGAACAGAAACTGCATGTTTGTGAAAACAGCAACTTCCTTCCATTATGTTGAGAGCCATGGGTTTGATGAATGGATCACTCCGTGGATAAGGAACTGGCTGGATGGCCGCACTCAAAGGGTTGTGGTTAATGGGTCAATGTCCACGTGGCGGCCAGTGACGAGTAGTGTCCCGCAAGGGTCAGTACTGGGACCAGTGCTATTTAACATCTTTGTTGGAGACATGGACAGTGGGATCGAGTGCACCCTCAGCAAATTTGCCGATGACACCAAGCTCGGTGGGGCGGTTGACACACTGGAGGGAAGGGATGCCATCCAGAGGGACCTGGACAGGCTTGAGAGGTGGGCTAATGCAAATGCCATGAAGTTCAACCAAGCCAAGTGCAGAGTCCTACACCTGGGACGTGGCAATCCCAGGCATAAATACAGGCTGGGCAGAGAATGTCTGGAGAGCAGCCCTGAGGAGAAGGACTTGGGAATGCTCATGGATGAGAAGCTCAACGTGAGCCGGCAGCGCGCGCTGGCAGCCCCGAAAGCCAACCGTATCCTGGGTTGCATCAAAAGAAGCGTGGCCAGCAGGGCACGGGAGGTGATTCTCCCCCTCTACTCTGCGCTTGTGAGACCCCACCTGGAGTACTGTGTCCAGCTCTGGAGTCCTCAACATAGAAAGGACATGGAACTGTTGGAACAGGTCCAGCGAAGGGCCACTAAGATGATTAGAGGGATGGAGCACCTCTCCTATGAGGACAGGCTGAGAGAGCTGGGGCTGTTCAGCCTGGAGAAGAGAAGGCTCCGGGGAGACCTGATAGCAGCCTTTCAGTATCTGAAGGGAGCCTACAGGAGAGCTGGAGAGGGACTCTTTGTCAGGAAGTCTAGTGATAGGACAAGGGGTAATGGTTTTAAATTGGAAGAGGGGAGATTTAGATTAGATATTAGGAAGAAGTTCTTTACTGTGAGGGTGGTGAGGCACTGGAACAGGTTACCCAGGGAAGTTGTGGAGGCCCCATCCCTGGAAGTGTTTAAGGCCAGGCTGGATGGGGCTTTGAGCAACCTGCTCTAGTGAGAGGTGTCCCTGGCCATGGCAGGGGGGTTGGAACTTGATGATCTTTAAGGTCCCTTCCAACTCTAACCATTCTATGATTCTATGTGGTGGTTTTTGGTTGGTTGGTTTTTAATGTTTTTCTTCTATATGAACTTCTGTTGTTGCTACAGCTCTACCTTAAAGCTAGTTCTAGCTAACTTATAAATGTTAACTCATTTGGAGTTAAACACTAGTAAAAGCACGTTGTCACTCAGAGCAGATACATTTACTAAGGCCTTAACAGCATTTTTTTTATGGTTATGGGGATGTTTTAAACTGCACACATAATAAATATAAAGGTGCCTTAAGTTGTCCAGTGCAATTTCTTTATTGCATGGAAAGTCTCCCAGAACATGCATGCTTGTAATCAAGGAAGAAATAAGAATAAAATAGTTGAGATGCAACTAGCCTTTTCCACAAATCTGTAGCTTTGGTTTTTAAATTCCAATGACCAATGAACTCTGTCATTTGGTAAAGTGGAAGAGCTTATAGTTTGTTGTCAGCCAGTGATTTTTAAAGCATTTTTTCCTTACAGTATAGTTTAGATACATGACGATTCAGAAATGGTTTATAAAGTGATAAAATATAAGAAATACAGTCAATAGATGGCAAAAAAACCTGCAAATACTGGAAGTACCCATCCTTGTGTGTTCAGAATGCATTTGCCTGACTCTCTTTATCCTTCAGAAGTCGGAATAATCCATCACAGCTGTGTATGCTTTTATGTTTGAGATGCACTAAGGCAGAGTTCAATTATTTCATGACTATATATGTTGGTGAATGCTTGAGCTTTCAAGCCTGCAAGATGGTTTCTAGGAACTAATGCATCTTAGTTGTTGCCCTCACTCCCACTCTGACACCGAAGCGTGGCAAAAAAAGGAGCAGCCCTGTCAGGTCGGCTGGGTGGCTGGAGGGTAGGTTTGGTTTCTCGTGAGGAAGAAGGAAGAGCCAAGTTGGGGTGTAACCGGGGTGTTGTAACATGTCATGTAGGGATGGAGTGACATGCTGGATGTGTTACACTACTTTTTGCTCAGCTCCAGAGTTGAACAGCTTTATAGGATACAAGTAATTAGCCCAAGCAATTCTAATTGATAACAAAGCAGCTAGGATAATCTTCAATTTTGCTTTTGAAATATTGTGAAAGAATTGTAATAATAGTAAAACAATAATAATATTTACCAGTGTCACTAATGTTGCCTATGAAATTTTACATTAAAATAGGTGTGAAATGGAGCTCCATGATTCTTTTTCATTTGTTCCCTCTTCATAAAGTAATAAAGTTTTATTTGTCCAGATAAATTCAGCTCCAAATTCTAAAAGCCAATTTACATTTTTAGCATTCATAAGTGTTTTGTAAATTTGCTTTTCAGTCCTTCTTTTTGTAAGGACATGTGAAGGAAAAAAGATGCTAGTAAATCGGTGTGTTTGGACCATTTGCATTGTGAGATATCTATTTCTTCTGATTTTCTAAGTCTCAGATGTAAGCACGTCTACTTCAAAAAGTGCTAAGCAAATACATCTTTTCTTATATTGAATACTTTAAACTAGAGGTTAACTTGAAGTCATAGATTTTAAACCTTCTTTGAAGAGGAGGATTCAAGTGTCGATGTTTTCAAACATCTCTGAAACAATTTTTGGCTACTTTCATTTGTTTTGCAAGCATGAAACCATTCTTGTTATTTATGTTAAAAAACCCAATTTATGTGTTTTGATTTTGCATTTGCAAGAAGCATAGAATAGATGGTAACAAATAATCAATGTGTGGGACTGTCAGAAGTGGTTCACAGGAGTTTGAATACATAAGCTTGGCTGAAGTGATTTCAGTAACATTAAATATTGTTAAATAAATGATTCCCCATTTGCAAAATGTGGCACATGTTCTCACTTCATTCAGTAGTTAAATAAAGCAGGGTTTCTACTTACTCCTAACTCTAGAGAAGGTGGTGGAAAGGAACAGTTGGGCCTTGTGGGAAAGGCAGTGCTGTCAACATGTTCTAGGGACGTATTTTTGTGACTGGGGAAGGCGAGATGAAATCTCTGCATCTCCTGCAGCTGGAGGGCAAAGGCAGGCTACTATTTGATGTTTAAATGCTCGAGTTTGTTAATGAGTGTGTTTTGTGGATGGGAGGAGAGACAGACAGAGAAAAGGGTAATTTGGAGTATTTGTTTTGAACACCTTGGTTTTTAACACAGAGCTTAGAACGATGAAGAAAGGGCACAAAAGCTAACTTGCTTTTAGTTTTTGTGAATGTGCTGAGCAAATAAGTATGTTTAGTGTTGGGTAAGTAGGCATCAAGGGCAATGGTGGTGAGGAGTGTTTTTAATAAATTAGCAAATAAATAAGTGTGTTACAAGCATTTTAGATATTAAAAACAAATCTTTCTTTAGTAACAAAGTGTGTCCTTGCTTGGATTAAAATAAGTGTTTTGATGACAGAACAGCTTTTTAGCATGCCAGGATGGCTAACTTGGGTAAATCATGTCAGTTCAGGCATTGGGAACATAATCTCAATAAGGATTTTACATCATCAGGTTGAGGTCTCTTTTGGCAAGGTATTGGAAAAGGAATTAAATTTCATTTTCAGTGGTACAATAACAGAACTTGAGCTCACGTAATTTTCCTCCTTTAGCTTTGCTATGAAAGTGAATTCCAATTGATTTGTCTGTCCTCTGAGAAATTGTATGTAACGATGAATTCAGACTGTCATTTTTGTACTTATTTGAGATGAACACATCGGAACTCGTTTGTCTGGCAAAGCCTGTGAACTACACTACTTTAAAGATGGAAATTTTACATATTAAATGTCATTATAATCTATGAATAATAATAGGTGAAAAGATCTACAGACCATCTCTCATTGACGCACCAACAGAGGGCATTCTGATACTAGGAAGTTAGAAGGAAGCAAATATTTGTATGTAGGTATCTAATAAACCAGCTTCACAAAAATCTAAATTGAGTGATAGCTTCTGACTTTTTACTGCAAATGGAAGCCCCAAGAACTGTTATGCCGATATCTCCTTGAGTATACTTTCTATTTTGCAGACTTTTCAAGCATTGCAGCATAGAGCTGGACATACTGACACTTTATCTTCCAAAGACCCTGCACTCTAGGAGTATCCTCAAATTAGGAAATCACTGTCTTTATAGCCTCTTTTAAAAAGAACTTGGTGCAATGCAGAAATGGCCTGATATAAAAACAGACCTTCTCTTGACCTTTTAACGTACGAATGCTTGAAGTGTTTTAGTGGTATGCCAAAGTTAGTGCACCGTTGCAAAAAAGAGGTTACATGGCCACTGATGCCTTGCTCACTGCGCCCTGAGGGAGGAGGTTAGATGCCAAAACATGTTGACCTGTTTGTTCATTGCTTGCCAGTAAAAAGATATGTGACTATGTAACTGGCTTTTGGTATGTAATCTTTTCCAGTTTTGCTGAGATCGCAAATCTCCGTTTCTTCCTAGTTATTATCTCACCCCTGGGAGCAGCTGTACCAGTAGCAACTACAAGTGTGATAATTTCCATATGTATTTATTCATGAAGTGGATAGTGTGTTTTAGTATCTTTGGCTTGTAATTATAACAGTGGGTTTTGTCCCTGCCATTAACCTTGAAGGAATTCATAGATTACATTTACTTAGTGACAGACACCAAGAAAATGTTCGTTGAAGAATTAGCCTTTTACGGGGCTTTGTATTTACTAGTTAATAAATCTGCCTATTCTGTGTCACATAAAGCAGTCATATGTTTAAACAGTCTCTTTTAGTTGCAAACAGCAATGGAGAGAATGCAAAATTTATTTATTTTTTACTAACCAAGGTCTTTCTTGATTTTTGTTTGGTAACTTTGTCATATCTACTGTCCTCAAAGGGCATTTTTTGTGACTGGCGCAAAGATAATATTTATTGAAGAGCCTACATTTATATAACAATAAAGTAGAAACAAATGCAGTAAAGAAAAACTTCATTTATTGTGGTGAATAGTATAAGCAGACCTTTGTAATGTTTTTGCAACAGGCTGAAAGCATACTTTGCATCCCTGTATAGCAAAAAACCAAATATGCTCCCAGAAACTGTAGCTCATGTCAAAGTGTTTGGTGATTGCTGGAATTCTAGTATGCTGGGTTTCTAGTTCCCCCATTTGGTTCATGGTGTGTTTTCCTCTCAATGCATGCATTTGGTTTAATTACAACATATACCTAGAAGTTTGGATAGTTCTCGAAATTTTTTAGCTTGTGCAGAAAATGCAGAAAATATTGTTAATTGTTGAAGACACTTCATCACAGCCGAAAGCCAAACTGGTTGTGCTTGTGTTGGTTATTTTCGTTTTCCCATTCTGTAGCTAGTTTCCATCTTAGTACAGATCATAGAAATGTTTCCCCTGTAAAAAGTGTATGCGTCTTCAGGAAATTCCTATGTATCTCCTGAAGGAACTACTTTTCTAAAAACTTTTGGAATGTTTAGGTATCTGGCTTACTTCCAAGCCTGTCACAAAGCAAATGCTTTTGTTTAGATCCATTTCAGTCTAAGTATATACAGACTGTAAAATAAATGATGGAATTGGTGGCTGTGTAAGGAACTGAAATACAGACTGGGATGTAGTTCTTTGGTTGTCTGTACTGGTAAGAGTAAATGATACAGGTTTGTGGTAATGCTTTAAATAAATGAGTAATTTTTATTTTTTTATTTTTTTTCTAACTGGCACGTCCTCTCGCCTCATTTAATGATGTAGTTAAGACTGAGAGTTAATACCCAGGGAGAACTATTGTTGTCTCCAAAGCAGTAAGGCAAGGATTGGTTTTTCCCTGTGCCAGAGAGCAGCTTTATACCTGTCAGGTCAAGGACCACACATACACTATGAATGGCCTCTGTTTTACACAAGTAATTTTCTGATAGATCTGTTAGAGGGATAAAACAAACAGCGCAAACTTGAGTCTTTCAGCCTGCTGCAGATGCAACCTAGGAAAAGGAGTTCTACCGCTAAGGGGCTGAGTCTGGAAGATGTACAGAACCAAGAAAAGTAGATCTGGGAAAGAGAGTGAAGAGAGTATGGAGCACTTGGAGGAGCTGTAGGAGAGGGACACCTGCCCCATGTAGCAAAAAGTATCGTGCTGCTGGTAGCAATAATTTATTTCTCATCAATAATTTAAAATGCAATTTTGCTGAACAGCAGCAATTTAGACAAATGCACATATCAAAACTGTAATAAGATGGGAAGCCTTTTATATGAAGAAGGTTTGGACCAATTCTTGTCATTGCTAAGTTTTTCTGTGAAGACGGAGTTTACTGCACTTTGGAACAGTTTATCAGAATACTATCAGAAACAACACACTTTTGTTGTGTGTTGAGGTTTGATAGCCTCCCTGTTTGTGTGGCAGCTCTGAAGCAGGATTTAGATTCCAAACTGTGTGCTATTTCAGTAGATCAGAAATGAATATTTTCTTGAATAAAAAGAAATAGCATGTCTGTGGCACGCTACTAGACTTCAGCAACTTGCAGAATCTCTCAAAATCAGTTTGTTTGCTGTGGGTGTATATGCAGGCCTTCCTCAGACTGAAGTTTGGTGATCTTATAAAACAATTGCTAAGCACATTGAATTGAATCTCAAAATATTTAATGGAAATTAAACTGTTTTAGTTATATCTGCCATGAGATCACAGCAGTCTTCATATAACCATTAGAATTTCTTCCTGCATTACTAAATTAAACTAGTTTCACTATTGTTTATTTCTCACTTTTTACCCTTTGATATTCTAATGTTAAATTAATAGCTATTATCTTTCTGAGATTTAATTTACACTAATTTAATTAACATTGGTGCATTTGCGTAGATATGAATTGCAGCATCAATTCTAGCAATCGATATTTCCTGGAAAATAGACAAACAATTATTGCTTTAATTTGTAACAATGTAGGAAGTCTTTTTTCCAATTTTTATACTACTCTATTTGATGGCAGAATTCTATCTAGCATACACATGAGTTCCAATAGTGGTCATTATTCAAATATGATTTTTCTTTCCATAGTACTGTTAACTATTAAGCACAGATGAATCACTTTTTCAGTTACTACAACGTAGTTGTAACTCAGTGCACTCTGTTTAAATTGAATTTATGCTACAATTAAATTTGGACATAAGTGATAAAGATCTACGACTTCAGCACCTATTTGTGGGTTAACTGACTAAATTTACCTCTTTTATGCCAAAGAATGTCATTAAACTTAGGTGGGAATTTTGTTTGTTTTATGGTTTATGTCCATTTTATTCAGTGGATTAGGCAGTCATGCTTGTAATTGAATTATGAACTTCATCCCATCTCCAAATGAAGTCTGTGTTGCCGATTACTAAAGCAACCTAAGGGCCACTAGATATAATGACTCACTTGAAATGGTTTGGATGTGGATTCCAATTCAGATAAGCAGACAGTATTTCATATTTGAAGCTTATCTTGAATGCTTGGGGTCTGGAAAACTAAGCTGTTGTCAGACTTTAAAGATTTCTCATACCTCTGAAAACACATCTTCAGATCTCATTGAAAACCATAAATAAAGAAAAAGAGAAAAAATAATGGAGTAAACTCTTAATTTATTTTTTTTCATATCTAAGCAGGGTTTGATGACACAAAACCTGGTGTGAATTAATTCATTCATTTGTAAGTGTCAAAATTCAAGTCACATTATTTGTCATGTTCTCAAAGAATTTAGAAGATAATTTCCCTTATGCAAAATGGAAGTATTTTTTCTTACCATTTGAACATTCTACTACACTATAGAAGAATTTGTTTCAGCACTTGTGGGTTTATATTTTGTAAATTTGTAGATAAGCAAATTAGGATCGCAGTTAACTATATAGTTGTGTCAGGTATAATTACAGTATGTCATAACATAATAGTTTTTTACCAATTTGTAGAGAGCCTAGAATGATTATTTTTAGATGCAGTTACAGTGTTTTCTAGATTTATCTTATATTGTCCGTATTTGTCAATTGATATCCAAGTAGCTGGCTATCTGATTCTGTTAAATTATATATATTTGTGCATTATGAAATTGAAATATAACTTTGTTATTTCTTAAGTAGATGTGATTAACATGTGTTATGCATACAGGTAATATATTAGGGAATGCTAATCTCACGTAGCTGATGAATGCATTTGTTGCATGAAGACTGGGATGGAATTACATGAATTATTTCACCTAAATGTTCTAACAGGCAACGAGTAAGTTTCCTATGGCTTTTTCCATTAAGGAATGTTGGGTTAGTCTGTAAAGTGATTTATTTAATATCCTTAAAATATATGAGTAAAATTTCTAGAATAGATATTGTAAGGTCTGTACATTTCCATATTAGCTATTATAAACAGTTATAACACCCTGGCAAAGGTTGGTGCAGTGTCCATCATTACTGTGATTGCAGCAGCAAAAGCAATATTTTCATTAAGAATTAGTGGTTTTGTAATTCAGAGGTTCTATATCTGCATGTATTATCAGTTCATTATTTTATAATTATTTTTCCTCATGGTTCATAGCCCTGGATTCTGAAGGACTGAACTTCTCCCTAGCTTTATGCTCTGTAATATTAAGGTGTTTATTTCTCGAATCACAGATTTCCCAAGCAACCTAAATTTGTGTAATATGCTATATAACGATAGCAACTAATTTTACTGGTTGGCAAACCGATGTATTGGCAGTACAGAGCAACAGAGAGAGCTGGTACTGCTGTTTAAAAAAAAACAAAAAACCAAAAAAAGTCATAATTCCACTCTTTGGATCTGGTTGTTGAGAAATTTTGTCCTCTGAGTTTCTGTCGTGAGAGGAGGGAGTAGAGGTCTTCAGCTGTGTAGCTCACCAAGGAAAGTTGATTCAGAACCAAGTCTTTCTTGAATCCCGAGTAGTATAGTGTCACAAATTAGTGTAATTGGAGTTCTAGCAGGATGACTAATCTTACTCTCCTCTTAAGTATCTGTTACCTTTTAAGAGTGAAAGAATAAAAACAGGATAAAGCCCACAGCAAAACAAATTTTTTACTATCTGTTTGATTTATGTCTACTTTAAACTGCGTGTATTTTAGAAAGAAACCTGTTTTCTATCTTCAAAAAGATGAGATTCAACATTCCTCAGCAGCTAATTTTTAGCACTTAGAGGTTCCCTTGGGCAGCTGTCAGCTACAACTTATTGCATAGGTACTTTTCACTAAACTCATTATAAAGTGATTAGCCTGAAGGAAGATAGTGCAATGTTACAGCCTGCTCTCATTATATGCAGTTTTGCAGCTGAATTCTGCGTTGTCAAACTTTATCAAATGGCGTGTGTAGGAAAAAGTCATGGGATTAAATAGATAGGCTGTTAGTAGGGATGCTGTCATTTCTAAGCTATAGCGGTTTGTAAGAACGAGTGTTTCTAAGGCACGGCTCTGTTTTTCCACCAGATCTTCATTTACTGGATTGTATTACAGTAAGAACAGACAGTGACAAACCATTAACAAAGTTATCGATGCTATTTGTTTTTCATTACTTGTTATGCAAGGGTGTGGGGTTTTTTTTAAATTAAATAACATGTTTATTTTGCACATAGAAAACCTGGGTGTCAATACTTTGCCACCATAAGGTGGGTTGTGGAAGATATCTTTGGACCAGGAAGGTTTGTCTTGTGACAATGAGTCTAGTGCAAGTTACTCAATGACTTTGGGAGATGTAGAAGTGCGGTGACACCATCAGTACAGCCTGAACTCTTTTGACATAATCACTGAAAGACAAATGGCACAGGTGTTTGTTGGTTAAGAAGCATCAATGCTTCTGGAAATACAGCCTTTGGAAACTGAGTCATCCTCTGTAGACAGTGCGTGAGAACCTGTTAGGGGCTTCCTGGCCTCGTAGCTGTGGCAAGTCTGTTCCGTATGGGAAGAGAAGCGGGTTTTTGTAACGTAGGCATTTGGACATGAATTTTGAGTATTGTCCTTGTATTGTGAATACACTGACACTGTATTATGAATATTATGACATACCACTGCCCTGTCACTTCTGTTTGGGGAAACTGCTGTTGCAAAAGAGATGAGAGCAAAAGAGGCAGCGGGAATAAAACCTTCCAGGTGCAGGAAAAAGCCTGTCGGTATCTAACATGTATCCTACTAGGGACTGAAAGGGACCATTGTCCAGACCAATAGAGGAGCTCTTTATTTAGAAAGAGTCTTTGAGTAAAAGGCTTTTGAGAGGAGGGCGAAATACGTGTCTGAGGAGTGGGGGCCGTGGCCATGGCAGCAAAGACTGTGTCACGTCAGGCTTTGGGGTATGAATGAGGGGCTTGAGAGCGCGTTTTATGGTTGCATTTCCACTACCAAAGCAGCAACAACTGTGCAGGTTTTTCTTCTGTTTCTAGTTTTATTCTACACTGAGGATTTAAAAAACATAACCAATTAACTTCAGCACAATATACTTCTGTGTGAAGCAGGTAAGGGCATAAGAACAGCACTTAAGGGTTTCCAGAGGACTTTCAGTCTTTACCTCTTTCA
This sequence comes from Chionis minor, assembly GCA_013398295.1. Taxonomy (NCBI): domain Eukaryota; kingdom Metazoa; phylum Chordata; class Aves; order Charadriiformes; family Chionidae; genus Chionis; species Chionis minor. The sequence continues at coordinate 1,268,888 of VZSF01009054.1, read as the reverse complement.
GAAACTTTAGGACTAGCTTTTCTTTTTCTTTCTGGAAAAAGTAGTTTTTTCTCTTCTGTATTTTATCATGTGGTCAAAGATAATGTCTTCATGAAAGAAAATCAATGAGGCCATAGTTACTTATTAAATTGAAAAATAAAGGCACATAACATAGGCTACCATGACCTGGGGAGCTGCATGCCCCTGAGCTATCATCATTTATGATTCACTCACCCTTGCTTTATTTGGTTTTTTCATATATCTCACTTTTTCACCATATTCACAAGCTGCTTTTTAAGGATTCTAGCAGTTTTGATGAACATCCTTATTTGAATCATAACTTCAGTGTGCCTTAGCACTGTGAAATGTTTTATCACGGAGTGCAGTAAAAATTCCCTGAAAACCATGGCACATGAACAGACCCTTTACAGTCCCTAATGAGATATTCACTTTGCAGAGTAGAGAGAAGCTGAAATGTCAGTTCTGGCAGCTGAAAGGGTGTAGTTAGCCCAGGATTTCCTATAAGACATCTATCTGAGAGGGCAGATGTTTCAATAAAAATGTTAAAAATAAAGCATCCCTTTTGTGCCCCAAAGTCCCTAATTAATTAGAGTGGAGTTATTGGAGCTTGGTGGTGCTTCTTAGTCCTACCACCTAACCACCTTGGGGCCAGCTCCAAACCAGACACTGAACAAATGGTAGGTGACTGCTCTGGAGTGATTCCGGGTAAAGAAAGCATCACACCGAAGAGCTCTCTGGGGAGAAAGAAAAAGTACAAATCGGAGCGACAGAAAGTAACCACAACTCTTGCTTTGTTAAACAGAGCTGATATGGACCTGTCCTGATAACAAGGACTGCTATTTACAGCTGCATCATATGTCCTCAGAAGCAGAGCCAAGTTTGTAAAACCAAGAATGTGAATCATGACAGGGACAGAAAAAAAGGCACTTTTTTTTTTTCCCCTCCCCTCCTCTGTTCCCCCCCCATTTCAGATAAATGGCCATAAACTCCGTCACTGCTGTGTTCTATTTATTTATTTATCTGTAACTGGAGAAAGGGTGCAGTGAAGGAGTAAGAGGTTGGTTTGCCTTTGTTTTGCCAGAACTGTTTGGGAATGTTTTTGATGCGAGATCAGCTTTCTTGTTGTGACAGCTAGTAGTATATGAATGCGTACACGTGCATATCGAAGGTCATTTGCTGCTGCTGTTCAGTACTCTATTTTTTCTCTAGGAAGCATCCTTAAAAATTACTGAAATATTGATGTTATTAGTACAGATTGAGTCAAATGCCTAGTGAGTTATTTTGTGAATATATGAAAAGAAGATGCACGCTAATACATATGTTCATATGGTGCAACTAGAGTCAAATTGATAACGTCTGAAAACCCAAGGCTTTTATTTTGACAATTTGGTCAATATTTATCTTGACAACAAAAGAAATGGTTTCTCAGCTTTATATAATAAAGTCCTTTTAGTGCCACAAAAAAGAAGATAGATACTAAAACATTACAGAGAAAAAGAGAAGAACTAGTCATTCAATATATGTCACTAAAGCTTATTCAGTATGAGTGACTGTGAGGTCTCTAGTCCACCCATGTACCAAGAAACAGTGCTAACAGTCAGCACTGCGTGGTTCCAGAATAATACTCTATTTAATGTAGCTCTTTGTCATAAGAAGTTGTTGTAAGATGTTGTTTAGTTATACCTCTGAGATTATGACAACTGTTTGCAGAATTTTATCTTGGAAAACTTCTGTCCTTTTTGCGCAAGCCAGGGTTCAGGAACAAAATCTGAAATCAAATGTGGTTTTTTTTTCTTGGGGCCTGCTCTGGTGGTTGCCATACAGTATTATTTGCAAACACAATTTACTGGAGAACCTAAAACTGGAAAATAAATGTGATATCCCAAATACTAATGTCGATAATTTTTAGCTTTTTGTTGGTGAAAATTGAACCTCAACTCTGACTTGTTTGCAGGCCATGAGGAAAATCTTCATTTTTAGACAAAGTAGTGCTTCCCTTCCCATTAATTGCTTTGGCAGATCTTCCCAACTTTTTAAGATTTGGTTCAAGATCTTGAAGACCACAAAGAATATTTGAACTATGAAGTAGAAACAAACTTTTTTCTCCCTTCTGTGTGTAGATATCTGAATAATCTTTAATTATTTTTTTTAGCTGGATGAAGGGGGAGGGGGTTCCCCTATGAAGGTCAAATGATCTAATTTTAATTGGCAATGCTTGGAGTGCGATGGTATCTAAAGAATGTGACTATCTTAATAAAATTTAACTCGGTTGGCACTTTTCATCTCTGAAGTTATATGTCACCTTGTGAGTAAGTCTCTAGTGTAGCTACAAGAGCATGCTTAGTCAAGTAAATTTTAATTTACTGATCTATAAGATTGGAACAGTATCCTTGAACAGCATCTTAAGAAAGAAATATTAATATACTGCTTTTTAGAATTCTCCCCTCTATGTGATTTAAAGTCCAAACTGTATTTTTTCCGACTTATACATTTCTGATGTCCTAGTTTGCCTATATTAGACATTTTTGCTCCCGTGATGTGCAGTTTAAGAACTAAATTTGTTCCCTATCTCACCTTTTTCCTTTGGGTATATTGTAGCCTTTTAATATTTCTTTGGCATCTTCTAATTATATTGGGATCAAATAAAAGTGTTAGGATGACAGACACTACTATAAGAAAATGTAAGAGATTCATAAAGAAAATATTACCAAAACATTTCAAGCAAATGCAAATATCTTTCTACTGTGCCATTCTGCCAATCTAGGCCTGAAGAACTGCTTGAGCTCATTCCGCGTCTCAGGCTAGCTTGTGAAGTGTGGACCATCTGTTGCCTTAGCTTTACATCATTAGTCATTTATTTCTATTCAGATAATGCCTAGCAGATGTCTCCCTTTTTTCAGACCATTTCTTCAAGATGCCTAGCATAGAATAATAGTTATTTTTTTTAAGGATATCTATGTGCACCTGCCAAGATTCAATATCTCTTTAAGCCTGAACAGTTTTAACAACTTAACATACATTTTCACTGCATCCCTTCCTTCTTTCCATTACCATAAAGAAAGTAAATATTTGTAGATTTTGAAATGTGAATTTTATTTCTAAGGCTTTCACTCACTCTTCTCAATGTGGTAGATGATGACAACATCATTGATGCTTTGGTTAATGGAAATAACGCTAAAAATAATAGTCCCTCCATGATGATTCTTCTCGTTCCTTGGTAAGTTTAAAGATGGGGAACAAGAATTGAAAAACCAAAGTCTTGCAGTAAACCTGTCTGTCTTGCCTTCTCTTCCCTTAAACTCTGCTCTTGCAAAATGGCTGAAGTCTTTGGCTGAACTGAAGGAAGTGGTTTGTACCTGGTACCAGCGGTCTCTTATCAGGGCCGTAGTTAGCATGCCTCGTGTCCGCCATGTCTTACACAGCTGGTCCTCACGTCATGCCACCTGTCCCTTGGTTTATCCTTCGCTTCTGATCTGTGTCTACTAGACGCTACCTCTTAGGGCAATTAAATAGAGAAAGAAGGGGTATGAGGCATACTGAAAGTAATAAATTTATTTCTTTAATCAGAATTTTAATTTTAGACTGCTGCTGCTTAGCTTTCTAATGGAAAAACTGATGATAAGTTAAATAGAGTTTAGTGCTGCCTGTTTTTCTGCCCTTCAATGAAACCATTCTTTGAGGAAGGCTGCAAGGCTGCTTAGTCCAAGCTTCTCTTTTTTTAACCACGATTTTCTATTTTCTCCTGGTGAAATAAGAAACCACCTATTTCGGTAAAGCGATTGTGGCCTGTTTATCACTTGCATATCAGGTTCAACTGCTATTGTCACAATGTGGTGTTTCAGGCAAATATTGGCAGCCTTTTACACCCTTCCACTTGGTTGCGATTCAAAGCCATATGAAACTTCATGTTTCACATGACTTGGTGTGAAATCATAAATGTGTTGTGAAAAGATAAATATGTTTAATCGTGCACTTGAGGAAACTTTCTGAGGAAGCTAAATTACGATAAAATATGAGTCGGTATTGGGGCATATTGGGGCAACCCCTTGTATTGGTTGGGGTTTTTTTGAGGAATAATTTGCCTTGGTCGTCTGAAATAAATGCTGCCGCCAATACCATAATATTAAATTGAATAGTTTATGTATTGTGAAGTTGCATTTCATTCATAAATGTCATTGCATACATGCACCAAAAATTTTCATTGTATGTATTTACTAAAAGAATAAAAGCTTTTGACTTGGAGTATTAATTGAAGACTTTGAATCAGAACTTTTCATAATGTCCTGCTCTTCCATTATGATATACAAATATGATGTTTGTCTCAATGTTAGAACATGAAAATCAGATTAAGGTGAATGAAATCTACAGTGTTCTGAAACCTGCTTTAAATTTTCCTGAAGTTTAAGGGTGAAGAATTACAATTCCAGTTTCTCATCTTTGAAACAGTAGAATGCAAATGCTGTTTTTATGTGTTTTTATATCGTTTCATTTGCTTTACATATATTGAAGGAAAAGAGCATATCTTTTTTGGGGGGAGGGAGAGAAAGACAGCAGGGACATGAAAGAGGTTGCAGTGCCTGAACTTGCCCCATTTCTTAATACTTTGACACCCGCCCCAGATCCCTCAGGCCTGACCCCCAGGCTGGAGACGACAAGGGCAATGCCACAGCCCAAGGCAGCATCCTTTCACGTGTTGGGGACAGGCGCCATCTGGCACGAGCAGCTACTCTGCAGCACACGGTGGGGGTCTCCCAGTGGCTCTTTCCACCTCTGGGTCTGGCTCACAGCAGGACAACTTTGCCCAGTCGCATGTCCCACACAGGGAGGAGCATGTAATTCAGATGTTACTTAGGCAGCAAAACATTTCTTGAGTCCTGACCTAGATAAATCAAATATTATCCTAATTGGATAGACTTAATTGGTGTTTGGAGGCATTTTTAGAGGTAGTTTTGTATTTCTACAGGGAATATTTTCATATTTCTGTTTATAATTTACTCCACAAATTTGTTTATTAACAATTCTTGGCATTTCTTTCATCTTCCTATGAATTTGTGCTTGAGAGCAAGGAAAGTATATCTTTGTTCTCAGGAAAGAAAAGTTACTTTGAGTTTTACTTTGAAGCACCCAATGATATAACTGAAATGTCATGAATAATTTAAGCAGACATTGATGCAAATGTTACTAGAAATAATCAAGGAACTTTAGAGGTTGTAAATAAAACCAATTTAAAGATTAAAATTGATGCAACTTAGAATTCTAATTTTGTATACACACAAAAGTAGGACAAAATAGTATTCTGGAACATATGGGAATGGAACAAACAGCACTGGCATTCGTGTGGATGATTCATTTGTGAGTAAAAGAACTTAAATATCTTACCCTGGCTTGCATATGTACAGCAGGAACACTGAATTTAAAAGCCTTTTGGCTTTCGTCGTGATATTTTGAAAGAGCTATATGATTTAGTAGCACGCGCCTTAAAGTCTGAAGGTAAATAGTTGCACGATTTGCTTCTCTCTATGCTGCAACATCCTAAACTGCTCAACCTTGTGATACTTCCTTTATAATGTTATATACTTTCTTAGTCCTGGTAATTTAACCAAGGAAGCTGCAGGGGAATGGTGTTGGGTGGAGGTGGTGTTCGCCAACCACGATGTCAGGTTTTTTGGTATCTGCAAAAAAATTTGATTTTTCTTATTCTGGCATCCAAGTCTTAGCCTGTTGCTCTTTCCTTTTGGTTACCCAGATGTTTTGGTCCACCATGACCAAGCAGGTTTCATGCTTTGGGACACAGTCTGTATGTGCAGATAATCACAAAACTGGTAATTTCACCTTGGTGTTTTCATGGGGTTTTTTCAGCCTGCGAGTGTTGGTTGGGTGTAGGGGGAGGCCGGCAGCCCTGGCGGGGCCGCACTGGGCTGCAGAGTTCCCCAGACAGCAGCTGCCAAAGCGCAATTGCTGCACGCTGCATCCCAGTGCCACCCCATCCACAGATACAGGCATGGGATCCATACACACTGAACACATCCCTGACGGCATGACTTGCCTCGAGTGTCTGAACAGTGAGGTTGGAATCCACAGGGTATCTGCAGCCCTCGGGATTATGCATAGCTTTAAATAGGTAAAGGAGGGATCTTTGAATAGTATTTTTGAGACAGGTAAAAGGTATTTCTCTCAAATGTTTTAGAAGAGTATAAATGAGATACAGTGAGGAGGCCAAAACAACATTTCAAACAATTCAGTTTACTACCAGTCATTTTGTATCAGTACTGGTAAAACAAATAGATGGAGAGAAAAGTTAATCTGTATACGGGTAGGATTTTTAATAAACAGTAAAGAATAAGTTCATGCGCTGCTTCTGGCTGCTTTTTTTTTTTTTAACGTTATGGTGCTGATAGTGCAAAGCTATCTGATTCAGATATAATTGTGTTACTATAGTTTATTTCTCAACAGAAGAGATTATAAAAAAATACTTGAAAGATTTAATTAAAATCTGTTCTCTCACATTTAATACTGCCTAATGCTTTTAATTAATCTGAATATCCGTAATTACTTCTGTAATTTTTACCATGTGTAAATAGCTAATTAAAGTATTAACCACCATCAAATGTAGTCTAGAATTAAATATATAAATGCTCTGTCGCTGATTAAGAGGATTACATGAAAAAATAGCCATTTCAGGTATGAATGGTTTCTGAATGCAAATACATACAGATTAGCTGTAGTGAAAGTGGAAGCAGATGAAGGAGGTGGTTAAAGTTTCCTACTTAGTCAGCCAATATAAGACTTCTGTAGCTCTAGTGGTGCTTAGAGAAGTTTGGAGGTTGTTATAAACTTCACCAGTTAGATACCGTCCTTGAGGGACTATCTGTCAATGGAAATTGCTGAAATGCAATATATTCAGCCTCCTTTACTGGGTTTCAAGGACCAGATGGTAGGGGACGTAGTTATGACCTACATCCTCTGAGAAAACTTCTTTTCTCATTTCCAGAGTCATGCAAAAGGAACAGAGAGCTTTTCTTGTTCCTGGAGGTTGCACTTAAAGGATAGCTTTTTATTTGTATGTGAGCCAAAATTGGATGGTGAGAAATGCAGTGTAGATGTTGAAGGAGAGTAATTTGACCTCTTCCTCACAATCAGCTTGGGAAAACCATCAACACAAATTCTCCATCAAGATATCCTCTGGCATAACTGTCTGTTGTAATGAAATACAAGCCAATAACCTCTTAGCTTGGACCAACCTGAACCAGTGGATTCCCATGGGTGTCTCCGTAGTGTGCTCTTTAGCCATTATGACTGTGGAATTAGCTCATGCAGAACGAATCCATTCGTGCCCTGTGGCATGGAGTTGTCATAATTGGGAACATAAGGGAATCTCTTAGGTAGATAATCAGGGGTTGGGTTTTTTTAATATGGTAGAAGTAAAAACTTCTTTTCAAGATCTATACAAAGGGTTTGCTGAAAAAGGCCAAACCAATAGCTTGACTTCGGTTTCCAGTGTGATTTGATTATTCTGCAAATGCAAACTTCTTTTAGAGTTTTAGGTCATTGCTCCAGGTTCTTGTGTTACTTTTGACAGCACTCCCCCCTTAAAAACCTACGATAGAGATAATCAAATTATAAGTTTTAATTTGTACTGCTATTATTATTTTTTGGTCTCCTGGAAGGCTTCTAGAGGTAAATTAGACAATTAGCTTTTTTAGCAGACCTTACTCCCAGTGGTCATTCCAGGTCCTGTTTCAAAAATGAGATCGTGCAGACTCCTGAGTTGGCAAAGCCTCAAACCAGTAATGAAAAGCTGAAAAGCTCTTTTCTTTAAAATAGTCTTCAATGCTGACAAAAGACATCTCTTGCAACATATAGAAGATCTCATCATGTTTTGTCTTCGTTATTTTAATAGTGTCTCGGATATAGTACATTGTGCCTCCTGCGTGTGTGTTCCAAGGGCTTTTTCTTATGCTTTTTGCTGTTAATTAAAGAGTGGCAGATAGAGTCTGCTTTTAGATGCCTTCTAAACCTTTTATTATGAAGAGCTAAAGTGAGAACAGAAAAAGTTCACTTCTTGTTCTGGTATTACTTTGATATTATCTGAGTGCTCACAGCTAGGAAACAGTATTTCAAGTGCAGGGCTCCTGGAAAACCTTCCCCAGTATATAGGTATTCCGCATGGGTAGCTCTACCACTGTTAATGAGGCAGGGCTTTTGGGAATCTGGTAGTATGCATATCTGTATTTGATTTAGAATTACTAAGCCCAGCCTCACACATCTCAGTTCTACAGATATGAGCTTTAAAGAATAATTTTCTAATATTTGCCCCAACCAATTTTCACTTGTACTTGCTATCTCTAGCTCCCACCCAGAAAGGCAACAAAGCAGCATTGTATGTCCCATCTTCTTCCTGAATACCCAGTAGGCTATATAAGACTGTACAGCTTCTTTTGCCTGGCAGAGAAGCAGTATTTCAAATGAGAATTGCATCCAAGTTCTGATGGGGGGTGGTTTTTTTTGCTTTTGTNGGCATTAGAAGGTATCATGTGGCTCATTAAGTGTTTTATTGCTGCTTAACCATTAGACAGGTTTTGTGGCTTTATAGTTTAATTGATGGGGGCTCAAGCTAAGTTACAAACAGGAAATGAATATTAGTCTTTTACGTAAACCAGCTTTTTTATGGAAAATTATCTGTCCACTTTGAATATTAAACATTCTGTCCTAAACCATGCTGAATATTCCACTGGATATTGCATTTGAGTTTTTGAAATTATCCCTTGAGATTCTGGAAATCTTTCATAAAAAAAGTTCAATTTCCTTTGTCGTCTTTGACGTTTTGGCTTAATTAGCTAAAATGATAATATCTCCCTAAAGTATGGATAATTATATTGATGTCATTTTTGCTTAGACTGGTGGCATATCACAGAATTTTAAGTTTTATTCTGAAATGTGTTTGAAATTTGTGGTGGTACTTTCGGAATCGTAAGATTCACTTCATTTACATTTATGAACTTGTTATTTCTGGCATTCTTTAGAGAACTGAACTACCTTCCATATCAAAACAATGACAATAATCTAGTATGAGATTTTTCTTCCTTCTTCCATCAGAGTTAGGATGTGGGTACTCTGATGGGAGTCATAGGCAGGATGGCTAACACCCATGTTTGCAAAGCTGCCTGAATAGCTGTGATAAGGTTAATTTGGAATAGGTTGTATTGCACGGGTGTATCTTCTCTCTTACACCCCAAAACTGTTGGTTGAAGAAGATGCAGAATGTTAAGGTAATGATGCAAAGGACTGTGAGGAAAAGAAGGTCTCATGTGAGGCAACTGAATGCTCTGCTGGAGAAGTGGTTACGTCCTGGCCTCTGCCACAAAGCTCTTATGTCACACAAGGCAAAAAGGGTTTCACAGGCAGTCACCAACTGCCTATTTTTCATTTTGTTGCTGTCTAGGTTAATAATCAGGGTCTGATTTATGGAAATACTGAGCACTGACACCTTGTAGGGCATTGGAAGCATGTAAAGTGCTGTAACAGAAAATACTATTATGTAAACAATGAGGTCCTACATTCTCAAATTCTGCATATAAAATGAACAGATTTTTGTTTACCTGATGCTTATTGTGCCTCATCCGTAAAATAGGGATAATAGAACTGTTTCTTCTACTTGGGGCTTTTATCCCTTGATTAGCAATTCCGTATGACCATATAAAGAACATTAAGAAAAATTGGAAAGGAATTCTTTTAATTCCTTTCAAAGCAAGGGCTGAGCAGTGAATGCAAGTCAGCCTTTTTTTTTTTTTTTTCTTTTCCTTGCAGAGAACACTGTGGAGAAATTTTAGCATCAGTCCCTCCCTGGAAGCAAATTCAGTCTCTCTGTGATAACAGATGGAGTTGAGGTCTCCAAAGGCTTTGTATTTTCAAGATTGCTCTTAGAATTTGTTGTTTTCTGAAACATCAGAAAACAGGCCTTCTGGCCTGAAAGGTTTAAAGTTTATTCTTGAAATCATTTAGCAGACTTGATCAAAATTCCCTCTATTTTTTGTATAGGGAACTGTTGGACAATACTGGCCACTTTTGATTTTCTTCATAGGGATGAACTTTAAAACTTTAATCTATGTAATTAGATTTAACAAGCAATTACATGTCTTCTAACTTTGGAAAATAAACTGTCTCCTAAATCAAGAGGCCAATGCATACAAAATACATACAAGGGGATGCAGGGGGGACACACACCAAAACAGAAAGAAAAACTACTTTAGCATTTAACCTCCCCTCCTGTCTGATGCAGCACATGTTGGAGGTGCTCCTTTTTCCTCCACGCAGGAATAATAGAAGACCATTTGGCAAATCAGGCAGGAATTTTTTGCAGGTATATGTATGTAAACAGATATTATAGAAGCTTTTTTAAAATCACAGCGAGAATCAGCAGCAGGGCTTTCTTAGTAATGCTAAAGTCCGAACATTAACCAAAAAAAACAGTGATAAAACAGCAGAGAAACGTGTCAGAAGAATGATGTATTCCTAAAATGATGATGATGTCCAACTTGTCTCATCTTCTTGTCCCATTTTTCTTCTTTCTGTCTATAGAATGCAGCGAGAGTTTTGCATAAATCCTTGCAAATAACCCAGGAAAATCAGGTCAAATAGGCTGACTAGTAACTTGTAAAACCGAAACAATGTTTGGCAGCCATAGATATTTAGCTTATGTTAGTGTTATTTTGATCATCTCAAACTCCTGCAAAGCCTTGCTCCAGAGCTGCAGAATTGGGATGTGGTTGGTTGGTTTTTTAACACCTGAGGAATTCTACATTTCTGTACCTTTATAAACTACTGTTAGATTTGAGACATTTTCTATTACCCCAGAATCTAAGCCTGTAAGTGCACTGTTTGTTATTAAGCTCTTTTGTCTGGTTAGGGTAATCATATTTGTTGATGATTTTTTTTATATAGGGACGTTCTTTGACATTTGAAGTTCAGCTTTTATTTACTTATTTATTTCCAGGTAAAATGATATTTAAATCTTTACCTGCTTTAAAATAAAATACTTAAAGACTGAAATATAAGAAGCCTTCAGTCTATCAAGACTAGACGCAACCATTGTTAACAGGAAAAAGAAAAGAATGCTTTAATAGTTCTATGAAACAAGAGTCAGGATTAGGTGGAAAAATTATTTAAAATAGAAACTTTGACAAAACTCTGGAGTAAGAGAAACTCTAAAGCTTGTTTTACAATCAAAGAAACTCTCATTTTCATGTTGTTGGTCGAGGACATAGGGTGAAGGGCATAGGTTCTTGGTTAATGACACATTCACTATGGGTATAAATAAGTCTTTAATGGGGTCAAAGCAAAGATACTTTCAAGAAATAAGTATATGTTATATAAACCAATTTGAACTCGTTAAATTCTATGGTTGATACAACGGCTGTTTCACTAAGAAACAGCTCAGCTGGTTCTGAACTTGGGATGGCACTGAGTACATCTGCAACACGCTCCACTGGAGTGTCAGAAAATGGCACTGGGACATGAGGAACATCTGTCTGGAGGCACCGTTCAGAAAGTTTCCAATAGCATTTTGAAAGCAGCTGAAGCAATGTAATATGTTCAGCTTATTTTAGTTATCAGCCTCTGGAAAGGAGGAAGTCATAGAGAGGAATGTGTGAAATGAACAACAGGAGAAAATGAAAGGCAGACGAATGTCCATTGCTGCAGCCTAGCTACTCTTGCACCTGCAACCTCCTAGTGATTTCAGTACTAAGAAATGACAGCAGGCATTTCACTTTTGTATATTTATTTAGGGTAATTTTGCAAATAACTTTTCTGGGTTCTCCAGTGCATCCTTGAAACTGGTGTCATAGATTCTATGTTTCAGAAGTTCCTTGAGTCATCTGGCATTTCACTTGCTTGAGATGAGGGTGATGGATAATTTGCTGGGCTGGAATTAGAGAAAAAGTTAATCAGATATGAGAAGTTTTGCCTTTTTTTAATAAAAAAAGCAGCTGTAAGGAATTAAACTGCAGTATCATTGAAAAAGCCATGTTTTAAATCCACTTGTGCTCTGTGGCTGTTAAGGAATATTGTATTTGGAACTACAGTGCTGTAATAAATTAAAGTTTTAAATTATGTATATATTAAAAATAATAGAATCATGGAATCAGGTTGGCAAAGGACCTTTAAGATCGAGTCCAACCATAAAACTAACACTGCCAGGTCCACATTAAACTATGTACCTAAGTGTCACATCTACATATCTTTTAAATAACTTCGGGGATGGTGACTCCACCGCTTCCCTGGGCAGCCGGTTCCAATGCTTGACAGCCCTTTCAGTGAAGGAATTTTTCCTAACACCCAATCTAAACCTCCCCTGGTGCAACTTGAGGCCATTTCTTCTTGTCCTATCCCTTATTACTTGTGAGAAGAGGCTGACCCCCACCTCTCTACAATCTCCTTTGAGGTAGTTGTCGAGCACGATAAGGTCTCCCCTCAGCCTCCTTTTCTCTAGGCTGAACAACCCCAGTTCCCTCAGCCGCTCCTCATAAGACTCGTGCTCTAGACCCTTCACCAGCCTTGTTGCCCTTCTCTAGACTGGCTCCAGCACCTCAATGTCTTTCTTGTAGTGCGGGGCCCAAAACTGAACACAGTATATAAGGTGGCACCTTACCAGTGCCGAGTTCAGGGTGACAATCACTGCCCTAGTCCTGCTGGCCACACAGTGTCCGATGCAAGCCAGGATGCTGTTGGCCTTCTTGGCCACCTGGGCACGCTGCTGGCTCATATTGAGCTGGCTGTCGACCAACACCCCCAGGTCCATTTCCGCCAGGCAGCTTTCCAGCCACTCTGCCCCAAGCCTGTAGCACTGCCTGGGGTTGTTGTGACCCAAGTGCAGGACCCGGCACTTGGCCTTGTTGAACCTCACACCATTGGCCTCAGCCCATCAATCCAGCCTGCCCAGGTCCCTCTGTAGAGCCATCCTAGCTCAAGCAGATTAACGCTCTTGCCCAACTTGGTGTCCTCTGCAAACTTACTGAGGGTGCACTGGATCCCCTCATCCAAGTCGTTGATAAGGGTATTAAAGGAACTGGTCCCGATTCTGAGCCCTGGGGAAACACCACTTGTGACTGTCCACTAGAGTGAACTCCATTCACCCCAAAAGCTAGATTTTTAATTTTTTATTTTTTCTGTGAACTACAAGCAAATCAAGTCTTTATCTCACCAAGAGATCTGTATGGAGACATCTCTGAGCCCTTGTGGACTAACCTGTGCTCTTTATAGGGACAGCAGGATGCAGGGCGTTTTTACTGAATTCTGTAACTGATACCCCTGCAAAGATAAGAAATCTCACTTGTGTTCACATTTCATTGTAGACTTAAGATATGTGTTTCTTCTTTACAAGAATTTGTAGCATCAACTTATTTTAGGCTACTTTTTAATCCCCTTTTCATATCTACAGCTCCTTTTCTGATGATAGTATCTGCCTGATGAAACAGTAGGATTATGTGTGATAATCAGATCTATAATCTTTGGATTTGTACATGCTACTTTGAGAGAACAGAAAAATTCCAACTGAAGAAACAGCATACTTGAACAGGAGGAGGTTTAAAAAAAGGAAAAGGCCTTTGAATCACAAGTTTCTGCAAGTTTTTGCTCCCCATTACTATCTTTAAAGTAACTATCGTAATTAAGATGGAAAAAATAATTGCTTTATTCTTCTGCTAACTGACGGTTCCAGGTGACCCAGAGGAGGAGGCTTTTGTTTTCCTTCGGGAAGGTTAACTATGGAGGTGCTGCTTGGCATTGGCACCACGTAGCCTGCCAGGCTGCAAGCCCCGCAGCGGGATGTGGCGCCTTGGTGAGTCCCCTGCGTAACCGGCTTGGGGGAAGCAGCACTGGCTCTTTACTTGGAGGCCATTGCACTGATTTTATAGTGTCTTACATGAAAACTCTGGCTGCCTTGGATGAAATGGCAATATGAGATTAACCACGGATACAGGACTATCACAGAAGTAACTGCAGTCCTAATTTACCCAGTATCTGTATACAATGCTGCTTAGAGATACTAATTTTTTTATAGTTAGGCCACATATGTAATCTTTGTGCATTATAACTAAACATCTAGATTGATTTCCCACTCCAAAGGTTTTTTTTTTTTAGCCTGGTGTAAAGCTTGAAATTAAAAGTTTAGAGTCTCTGCAATCAGCCCATTTGAAGTTTCATAACTGAAAATCCAGCAAAGTGAACCAAACTTTAAACACTGATACATTTTGAATTTTAATAGACTTTATTACAAGCCTTCAAATTAAAAGCTGTCAGGAGAGATAAAAGGTTGGGGATTTGGATTCAAAGGGACTTTGATTAAACATAAAGGTCAGCAATGGTGGCAAAAAGTCGATGCATCTAAATTAAGCATAAACCACTGGAAGAGAATATGCTAATCTTTCATGTAAAGTACTTGTCAGGATGATCTTGGCTCATATTCATAACAGTTAAACTATTTTCTGTGATGAAATTTTAACAAATGGTAATCCATGTGTAATTTGCCTGTCAAGTGCGTGCCATTTGTTTTTACAAATGTTAGATTTTAACTGCTAAGGAATCATATTATACTACATAATGTGCTCCTGATTAAAGATTTTGTTTTAGAATATTTAGTTGAGTTTTTAACTGCAACTTTTTTTTCCTTAGAAATGTTAAATGTAAATGGGAGGGAAGGAAAAAGAAAGAAAATCGAAACTCTAAATGTCATTGCTTTCTGTAAAACTAAGTATAAATGTATAAATTATACTTTAATTGAGCAGCTACTTCAGATGCTTAAAGTTAAAGTAACTGTTAATATTTCTGAATGTGAAATTAAGATTCTGCACTGTTAGTGAACAAACTCATTAAAGACATAAAAGGATGACAGGATGAAAAAGGATTTATATTTGTAGAATCTTCTGTAAAATTATGGGAAGTGACAGGCTCCATTTTTTGATGCTGAAATCAAGGTTGCATGTCTAAACCGCAGTGACACTGTGGCTGGATTTTGCATAGCTGAGAACTAATAGGAAATTAATGGAGTGTAATACAGGCCTATTGAATTCAGTCTAACTTTGCAACTTTGATGTGTAAGACCAGAAGGCATAATTTCAGTCTTTGTTTAGTGTCCTGGACAGATAGCTTCACTAACATCTAAGTATGGTCAGGATTAAAAATGTGATGGATAGCACCACAGCACCTTCTTGACAGCTTTTCTGTTCAAATACAAATTTCTGTCACAGCACCAGAATGTTTGAAGGAGCATTCAGAGATGAAATATTGTAGCTGCAACAAGCTCAGTGTGAAGCTATTATGTTTTGAAAGGAAAAATAATTACAAACTGTACATCTCCTGGGCACATATCTGTATTAATAATGCATGGTAATAAATACAGTTGAGTATACTAATGAAATGTTATTGAACATTAAAGTTTTGGGAGCCATAAGGTTATGAATCTGTCAAGAAAAATGTCAATCCATCTGTCTAGTTTGGGATTTTTCTACCTGTTTTAGGCAAATAAATATTTGGAAAGTTATGGTAGACCATGATTTATTCTAGCTTTCATAATATCTCTTTGGGATATTTTCTCAAAATTGAGATTTTTTTTTTAAAAAAAAATCATCTATTTCTGTACCAAAAATACTTCCTTTCACTTAAGGCTGTCACTGTTGCCTCCAAAAATTTGTGGTGAAAGGACTGTTTTTATTGCAGTGCTCTGTAGATGGAATATTGTCCTTATTAGAGCAGCAAAGTAGTTCAGAACCTCACTGTTTGACAGATGTGACACGCGAAGTCCTTACCTCCATATTAATCATGAACAAAATGAAAAAGAAGCTGATTAGTGCAAAATAATGTCTGTATTCAAAGAGCCTAATACCTGTAGTGATTTTCTTCTCTGCGTTTCACCGTTAATTGAAGGAGATACTTAAACTTTATCCCCTTGCAACCCATCTGACTCTGCAAGATGGCATAAAGCATTGTAATATGAGCCATTGATTTAGCACAATAAGAAAGAAAATTGGACTCCATGAAGTGAGAATAAATTGTCTGACTGCTGAACCTCTGTCATGAAATTTCATCTCTTGCTCACGTGTTGTCTGTGAGATGTGGTCATTTGTCAGCTACCAAAGAACCTGCAGTTCTCTACTGGTGCTGTTGTGATATCGACTACCTAAGTTATCACAAAAGAGTTATCACACAGATGAGGTTGGCTTCGATGTTGAATAGTCTGTAGTCACACTTTTGTCAAATTTAAGCTTCAAAGAACTCAGAACTGGGACAGAAATGTCTTAAATGATATCTACGTTTTTGAGATAACATTGATGAAAATACTGTTTCGTTTTCACCCAAGTAGTTTTGCAAATCATTCTAAAGATTAAAAGCATAGACCCTAAATACCCAATAAATGGGCAATTTACCTGGCTCTTTCACAAAGTCTTGGTCTTATTGGGATTTATTTATGTGTTTCTGAATGTTGATGTTAAGTGGGCTTGACTGTGCTCAGAATGATGGCGGCATGTTTCTCAGTCTCCTAAACCAACTCAGAATAGAGAGACCACCTTATTTCACACAACACTGACTGCATCTTTGCTGCAATAATGCACTAGTTTTATTTATTCTTGGCTTATCTGTCAACCTTATAACATTTATATTAACATACGGCATCCTCCCTATAAAAGTCAGTGATTGATAAAGCTGCTCAGGAAGGCTGAAAGACTGAAGTACTTAAGGAGTTTATTGTAGTCAAAAACACTGATGTTTATATATAAAATGGGGGGCAGGGGGATAGAGCAACAGGTGGATGTGACAAACCTATATTCTTTTATTTTTATTAAGTAAAATGGAGGTAGAATAATTAGTGTTTCCTTATAGCTCGTTGTATGGCTGAGTAGACTCTGAAATTAGGAGAAGCTTTTGAAAGGTAACTAATATTATGAGTTAGTTAAGCTGTGAGACAGAGCTAAGCAAACAAAACTTCCCTCTGTCTCCTTTATTCGCCGGTTCTGTCAGTTTTTTGTGCAGTCTGCCTCACCCTCATTTTAATTTAATATATTTGGTTTAGATTTGTATTTTTTAAAAAAGTAAAAAGAAAAAAATCCAACCACACCTTCCTAAAGAATTGAAGTTGCTAGGAAAAAAAATGTCTTGTTCAATGATTAAAAATATGAAATTCAACCTAAGAAATCAAAGCAAAATGATTTGTTGGCTAGAGCTAGATAGGAGATGCTATTTGTTTAATTCCAATTGGCTTTACTATGCAGATTTCCAGAAGAAGCTAGACACATGGTTCCTTGGCGATTGAGCAATCTGCGTGGCTGGTCTTCCCCGGAGCCAGCGCCAGGTCACTGCTGCAGATGTAGTGCAAATTTGGGCTCTGTCAAAGCTTCCAAGACAACTTGCTCAGAGAACTTTCTGGTAGCTGCCTTAGTTGAGGAAGTATTCAGCTGTTTATTTAAGTTCAATTTTGGATTAAAATATTAAATAATGCAATTTCCTGCAGTTCAATTCTGTTCTTTCAATTGGCTCTTCTAGGTCCTGTCCATCCTTTTAGCTGAATGTGGCTGGTCATCCTTCCCCGTTTTCTGAGGAAATCAGAAATCATGTCTTATACCACCAGAAACTTGTATTTTTTTCACTGAAGTAGAGAGAAGGAACATGTTGTGATCTGGAGTTGTATGATGGATAATATCTTGACATTAGTCTCTTAAACTGAAAGGGCTTTCAGGCTTGAATACTTTCCTTAATACCATATTTTATGGAGAATGTGATTTCTAAAATAGGCAGGAGCCTGGACATTAAGATTTTATAAGTAAAATGAAAGATCTTAAGCTTCATTTAGCAGAAAGAGGGCTGCAAGGGGGCTATTACCTGGCTCGTAGTGGTGCATGTATGTTGTCCTTGTCTGAGCATCCATTGTGGGCCAAGGTGACAGGCTGCCTGAAAGACAGAATGGAGGATTACGCTATTTGCAAATGCTTTTTTTCTTAGGCTTATTTAGAAAACAAGTTTATAGGGTAATTTTGACTTACATTTAGAAGCCTGCTGTATTTCATCAAACCTTGAATGACTGACACATAGAGTGCCTTCTATTGGTGTTTTAAACAACAGCCTGAGCAACATTTCAGTCTGTAAGATGCTGAAGTTTGGGAAGGACTGCATTCCTTTGCTCCCCTAAGACACCTGTAATAAGTAGATGACCTTTAGCTTGAGAAAGGATTCCTGGAATTCCAGAGCATCTTATTGATGTCAGGTTTAGTCTTTTGGACCACCAGCAGAGAATCATGCTGGGCTGTCATAGCGCCTTCATCCAAGAAATACTGAAGACCACATTTGAACTATGGCAACAGTGAAGGCATATATCATCCCACTCTCATTATTTCCCAAGTAATCTGGAAGTAAATGAGCCATTCATGTTTGATTCTGAGGCATTTTCTACTCTGCTCTCACAAATATGAGTTTCCTCATGTTATTTCATTTCATCTCATCCCATTCTCTTTGAAGTTAGAAACAAACTACTTTGCAAAAAGAACTTGGAGCTAATACCAGATGCATTATGGATATAACATTTCTGAATAAAATACTTATTTTGTATAGCTTTTGCTATGTAAACCTTGATGGTATCAGAGAACACAACCTTTGTTACCTTCTTTTCAGCTATAGGAATTGGATAGGATTGCATGTTTGGGCTTACATTGTCTTTTCAGAATGGTTTTGTGACTAAAAGTAATCTGTTGAATGAGAGCAAACTTTTGCAAGTAAAAAATAAAACAAAATCTGCTTCAAACCCCCAGAAGTTCTTTTGTCAGCATGGTGGATGAATGTGTGCACTGACCTATTGCAGCTGGTGGTTGAGAGTATAGCCTGCCGAGGGGAGAGCCAGCTCACGTTTTGTAGCAACACAATTTCTGATCATAGCTGGGTTGCTAAGGGATCTCTTCTATTTCTCCCCTTTCTTATTCTCTGTCAGATTTCAAAAACCAACAGGAAAGAATGTTGCATTGTGTCTGTATCTTGCCTGTTCATGGTGGAGAGCTGTGAATGGATCACAAAAGCAGAACTTTAAATAAACTATGCAATACATAGCTGATTTCCTCTGTTGAGTTGTTCTGTACACGCACTTATTAGTAGACCCTGATGTTTTCCAGATTTCAGCCCTTCTCTTTTAACCAGCAGATTTGGTGATTTCACACCACATTAAAAGAAATTAATCCAATGGCATATTACACCTAAAATCACCACCTGCTTCCTATCTTGCACCTTGGTGCTCCTGGTGCTTCCCTTTTTTCTGTGCAGGTAGTGTGGCGATCCAATGGAAAAATAACCCTGAAAGAGCATAACATTTCATTTCACAAGCCAACTGCTTCAACTCTGTCAGACACAAATTGGCAAGGAAGAGCAGAATTGCCCCTTTCAGTGTCAACTCAGTGTTAAACTGGAACCGCATTTGCAGAAATACTAGGGATCCCTGACACCACCAGGGATTTAAATAAAAAAAATCTCATCTTTGAAACTTCATTAACCATATAAATAACCTGAGAAAATAAGCAAAATTCTCAACTCCATTTGGATAAGCACACAAGTAAAACATGGGAGCCCCAGAAGGAGAGGAGGGGAGAGCAGCGGAGATTTCACACACTGAAGAATGCAAACTGAAGTTGGCCTACAGTTGCCCTCTGGTTGTCTTTAAGATTATGTAAGCTGGGACATTACTAACAGAAAAACATGATAAAAAGTAGCATTAAAATCATGTACTGTTTAAAAGGATTTTAATTCTCCATCTCACAATTTTAAGATACCATATTAATAATTTAGTTGAGTCTTAGTAGCCTTTTCAGTTGTAGCCCACTAATGACAAGCTTGCTTTCTAATGTTTAATGCCTGCTGCGCAAGTGGTACTTCTAACAAAATACATTTGCTGCAGGCTTTTTGACATGGCTTCACACTGAGATAAACACAATTAACATGAGCTATTTAAAATTCCTTTCTCTTGTGCTTGTTTATTAATGGTCTTTTAAGGTCTATTTTTGTTATTAATTTCAGAGAATGTGTAACAAATTTGATGGCACAGTGAGGGTACGCAATTTAAGTGTTTTACTCTTGAGAAATTCCTGGGTCATTTCCTGTTTGTAATAGCATATTCATAGACATAGGCTCAAGGATAAGCATATTGGCCCTTCCTTCAACATGCTGTACAGTAGAATCTATTGTAGCAGCAAATGGAGGATGAGCCAAAGGAGTGCAGGCAGGCTAGCTTACACAGTATAAAAAACTCATTAGAAAGTATTTCTGCTGAATCCTATTTTGTGTAAAAAGTCTTATCTTTTCTATATGTCACATCAAAATGGCTTTTAGTAAAAACAGTCTTGCAAAGAATGGCTACTGGGGGGGCTGTACTGAATATTCATAACATGTAGTACATCTGAGTATGCTGAGATCTTTTAGAATAAATATATTCTTTTTAGGTTAAGCTAGTTTGGAATCTTGTTAATCTTCTTTACACCCTTCTGGACAGTCTGTGTAAGGCAGTTTTTGAATTAAAAAACAAAACTAAACAAAACAAACAAATACGGTTGGCCTCATTGAGGGGCTCACATTGCAATCTCCAGCTCTCATTAAAATCAGTGGAAAGACTTCCCTTGGCTTTGGTGGGAACTGGATCTTCTCAGCAAGCTTTTGAAGGCATAAAGGGACGAATACATGCCTTAAAAAGACAAATGTCTGTTAGAGCCATCCAGGGCAAAGCTGTTGTAAGGTATGTTTTCACTGAATGGCAGGTGTTGGAAGGGACCTTGGACATCATCTAGTCCAAGCCTCCTGCCAAAGCAGATTCACCTAAAGTAGGTTGGACAGGAACACATCCAGGTGGGTTTGGAATATCACCAGAGAAGGAGTCTCCACCATCTCTCTGGGTGGCCTGTTCCAGTGCTCCGTCGCCCTCAAAGTAAAGAAGTTTGTCCTCGTGTTCAGATAGAATTTCCAGTTTTGTGCTCTCCTTTCCAGGCTGCAACACCTGCTGAGCGATCGAAACAGCTCTACTTACTTTCCTTGTTTTTTATAGGGGTTAGTCTGAAAGTAGCTGCCTCGCGGCAGAATCACTGGAAGACTGTTCCTCGCACCTTCCTCCTTCTGTGCATCTGGGCAAGTGACAACTACAGTTGTTTTTTAATGGATGGATTTGAAAGAGGCAATGGACTGATGTGATAATAGGCAGATCTTCACCTTAAAAAATTAGCATTAACTGAAGCTCTCCAGTTTAGTAATTCAAGTACAGTAAATAGTATATATTTATTTATTGTGTCCTTTCTGTCCAGTGAAACCTGCAGCTATTTGTGAACAATTCTGATAAAGACCTACATACAAGGAAAATGATACAGTTGTGTGGTGGACTCTGTCGGGCCTGCGCATCACACTTCAGAGGGTATGGCTGAGTATTAGGCCCGTTTCCCTCGTCTTTGCTGCTGAGTGAGACTGACCCCCTGTTATTCCATTCTTGAGAACAAAATAAAAAAGGGGCTCATTTTGCAGTTTGTGCAGCTTGGCAGCAGGGCAGACAGGACCTGGGAGCCTCGGGAGCTGCAATGGTATCCGCAGCCATCACAGCTTTCTGGTTGCTTCAGTGCTAGTGGCAGCATCCCAAATCATGCTATCCAAAAGGGGCTTTCAGGATACCATGGATTTCCTCATAAATCAGACCAAGCTATACTTAATGCCTTCAAAGGAAGGCAAGTGATGGATAGTTGGCGTAGCTTTGTTTTGGATGTTACCTCTTGTGCCTTTTGCTGTAACTGAATTTGTTGGCATTGGTTTTGGACTATTCCAGTAGCATCCGCTGCTCAGGGAATGGGCGAAACAGCATGGTCTGGGGAGTATTTCAGTGACAGAAGCTACTGACAATCACTGGAGTGGAATAGAGACCCGAAGGAAAACACATCCCACCTTCCTTCCATGCGTGGACATGATAGAGGGAAATGAATTTGTTTTCCAACACTATTTCATTTGTCACACAGTAGCTTTTCATAACTGGGAGTCCATGTGCCGTCTTCATTTGGGTCTGACTGCAGAGTCCTCATGGCCATGAAAATATCTGCATCTAAAGCTAAGCCTTTAGTTTGAACCCTGAAATTATTTTGAGGCATCCCTACTTCTATCTCTGCTTTCATCATTTAGCTTTTAAAAAGTGAAAAAGACATATAGCTGAAACTTCTCAACTGCTGGATATTGTCATTACTTGGTTAACTTTAGTGACTTGATTTTGGAGGACCTATGATAAAGTACAGCACCTGAGGATATTTATCCTAGTTACTTTAAATACATACTGTTCTGTTGATCTCTATAATATGTTGTTTTGATGATGGTAGTAGAACTGTAGCCTTTGTCCAGACATTGAGCCTTATGTTGTTTGGAGAATATTCAGATTTAGCCAGAAAGGGCCTTTTAAAAAGGATTTGTTGGTATAATACACACGCACACAAAAAGGTTTGGATGGAGTGTTAGGTAATGTTCAGAACTGATTTCCTTAAGAGATCTGAATTTGCTGTAGTCAGGCTACTGAAATCCTGCTTTCATTTGAACTCACATGCCTGGGATGTCTATTACATTTAAATATTTATAGCTTTGAAGGTTCACCAAGTCTGTAATAAGCACAGGGGAAAATAAATACATTATGCAGAGGGTGATTAGTTTTATCACATAGTCTTCTACAGGGCAGCTGTTTATTTTCAGTGTTCATTTTCTTGGATCAGTCAGGTAGACAGCTGTTCTTTTAGGGCATTTTTGTTAATTTAAGTAACTTCTTTGAATTGCAAATCTACCACCAAATTCACTTCTAAAAATTCAGCCTCCAGCTCATAATTATATCATCAAAAAAATCTTTAGATCACTAATTCAAAAATATCTACTTGTCAGAGATATTTCAAACAAATGCAAAACATACACACTGTAAATCCTCCAGTACATCAATGTCTATATGAAACTGAATATAAAATGTCCAGGTCTGCTAGGTTTCTCAAAAAATATAATGTACGTTATGTACATTCCTACAAGGCCACAGCCAGCCTGAAATATTGTCTTGTATATGTGACTTCATAAACACCTGTTAATATCAATAGGCCTAAGACAGAAATATGATAAGTGGGTAGCCTGTAATTTATCTTTTCATTTTTAAAATTGTTTTGGATTTTTGCCCAAGTCCAGAGGACTTGAGGAGAGTTATAGGACAGGGGAAGGAAAGGAGTGCTGCAGACTGGGCTGGCACTTACCACGCCGTACAGGAACGGGGCTTTTCATATTTTAGAAACTACCAGGAACATCTGCTGTGTAGAAGTGCTGTCTCTCCAGTGCCATCACCCATATAGTCCTCGGTCTTGCAATATCCTTATTGAAGTTAGTACGTAACTGTTTAGATACGCATTTTGTATTCAGGCTATCAGACTTGTGCTATAAATATTTGTGTCCCTTTCAATTCGTGTGAAAACATAGATTTCAGCTACCATGGTTTTATGAGGGCATTACCGGAATGTTGCATTTAAATGAATTCTTGGTGTTGTAAAATGCTTAGCTACAGAAAGTGTAACGTTATCGCTCCAGTAGATGAATCTTCCTCAGTGAATGTAGGCACTTATATTGAAATTGTCATCAGGTATTTATTGGCTGACATATTTTGGCCATTGTGGACCAAACTGTAGTGTACTAACCCCACAAGTGCACAATACTTTTATTTCACTGTGAACTTAGAATTTGTTCTATGATAAATTTATTACTGAGATAGTTTGTTCCGAAATACCCCCAGCTGGAGTGTCCATTCCCAGCTGAGCCTGTTTTGGAAGGCCTGGTTGGGGATGAGGATATAGCTGTTTTCACCACCTGTTTTGCCCAGCTCCTGAAAAGGCTCACCAGAATTACGGTCACTATGCTTCATGACACGCAATGCTTCTCCAGATCAGCAAGATTATCATGATGCAGCAACTATGCAGGCACTTTCCGAAAATCACTGGAGATCAAGGATAGCATGATTAACAGAGCAGAAATCCTGTGTATCTGCATTGGCACTGGATTTTTGTTTTTTACCAGTCAGGCCTTGGAGCTGCTATCAGGAACTTGTGGGAGACGATTTTTTGGCAGGGTAGTGTCAGGATACAGCATGAGGTGTTGTGTGTTTTCTCCACTCTTCTCCTGTACCCACATCTGTACGTTGATTTTTCATTATCTCAAGCATGAACCGCAGAATATTCACAAACCTCAGTGGCTGGAAGCTTAAACACATTTTCTTTGTTTTCAGCTGTCAGGAGATGTGCATGGTTCTTGTTCTTATGGAAAGCGTTGCCTTGCTTTCACATTCTAGTGACATCATTTAGAAGGGCAAGAACTTCAGTTTGGGTAGGTTTCTTAGTGTAATTACAGTCATAGCAGGTATAACACAGAACATGAGCAGGAGAGAAGACGAAAGAAATGGGCAGTGGTGGTGGGTACTCTCAGTGAGCTTCTGGTAATGTCCAAAATGTCCCTCAGCAGCAGTTTGAGTCAGGGCAGAGAATGTTCTTGTTCATTTAGTTTATAAGAGGGTTTTTTTCCTCATTCAGAGCTGTTACTGGTGTACAAAGGTTTTAGTTCTATTGAAATTTCGGAAGTTGGCAAGAAAAGCAGTTAGGTCTGAAAAAGACAAATAGAAGATTTGACAGTAAAAAATAGAAAAGGAGTAAGCTTTTAAAATGTGTGGGCAATGGGGTTTCATTTGTTAGGTAATTAATAAGCCTTACGCATTCACTTGTTAGGACTGGAAAGTTTTGACAAAGTACAAAAAAGTTCACTTGGATACTTACCATTAATAAGATGTATTACAATACTAGTTGTTTTAATTTTGAAATACTTGACATATCAGAGCAAAGTTAAGTGAAGATATGATTATGATGTAAGTACAAATGGCGTTACATTAAATCAGTAGAATGTGGTATCCACAGTTAATTGTGGGATCGTGACTACTATATCTAGTTAATTAATATGCTAATTAGCTAGTTTAAAGATAAAAGGAGTATTAAAAGAATGTAGTAAAGAGCTTGTATTTTTCTCTTTTGCTGTGCAAACACAGCTCCCTACAATAACTTAATGAGGAAATGTCAAAGGAACAAAATTAGCAACAAATGAATTAGAAGCTTAACTAAGTAGTTACATGGTATTGCTGAGACCTTTTGGGTAGGAACTAGCAAAGCTATGTGTTTGGATTGTCATAACAGCAAATAACAGTGGGATAACTAGCTAATAAAATCCATTTATTTGTTGGAAATTTATTTTTCAGAAGCAGCCTAAGAAAAATTTGAATTAAATGGTTATTATTGAAAGCAATTTATTTATTGCTAGTAAAAAGATTGAAAATATTTCTAAGGTAGAAGGATGTAAGCACTTTGAAGGGAAGATAGCACAAATAGAAAGAGAGAAGAGTAGCACGTTTTCTGCAGTAATGAGAGCCATGAAACAGGCTTTCAGTCAGCCGTTAATAAGTTAGCAGAAAAGGGGTTGGTGTTCAAAAACCAAAACCTATGTTTGTTCAGGAACAAGCATCCTGAATTTGGAGACTGCTCTGAGGGCTACAGAGGCTGGTTTTGATCTAGGCTGGGAAAATCAATAGAAAATCTTAATAGTGTAGCTGAGAGGAAAGATGCTTAAGCACAAGGACAACGTGCCTTAAGATGAGTCTGAAGACCTATTATGGGCTAAAATAGGGTGTAGAAGGTTTCAGAACAAATTAAGGAAGGTCTTTCAAGAGAGTGGATGCAAGAGAAGAAAAGAGTATAGCAAATCAAGTATTTGTGGGTTAGAAAAATGCCTTCAGAGCTTTAACTGCTTTATTAGTCTTAAATTTCTTTGTAAAAACCTTTCCTCAGCTGGAGAAAGCCAGTATTTGGAGTTTTCATTTCTGTCAGGAAGCCATGCATATTTAGGCTTGTCAAAATTATGACATGCACCACACTAGAGAATGCAATTTGAACTACTGTATACAGTCTCAGCTGACATCCGTGCTTGATAAAGACAAAAAGACTAT
Source organism: Chionis minor (assembly GCA_013398295.1). Classification (NCBI taxonomy): domain Eukaryota; kingdom Metazoa; phylum Chordata; class Aves; order Charadriiformes; family Chionidae; genus Chionis; species Chionis minor. The sequence goes on along the minus strand of VZSF01009054.1, from coordinate 1,242,850 downwards.
CTCCTAATCACTTTAGTCTGTTACTAATGGGCTTGTTATTAATACAAAAGCACTGTTATAGCTAATTTCAAAAGATACAAACACACAAAAGGAAGCATGCCACAAATCTTCTGTTTTGTTTTTTATTTATTTAAACAATTCAACAAAAAAGAATTTAGCAGCTGCTAAATGGAAGCTAGACGTTAGCTCATAGAAACAGTAAATATGACTCTGAGAATAAATAGTATCAAGTATTCTATTGTAGAATTTGTTAGACAAGGAGATTACTTTTTTAATATTAAGGTAATGCATCTGGAACCTTTGATTCAATTTTAAGCCTTAATGCAGAATTGCTACTGAGGAGTAGCAGGGGTGATCCATTCATAGTGTCTCAATATTGATAACCTAAGCTGCATTTGCATTAACGGTAAGCACTTAAATAATCTGGACATCACACTTCTCCCCCAAAAGGGAAACAAAGTCGTCTTCTTGCTCTCAGCAATTTCATTGAGAGCGGTGACGAGTGTCTAGAAGGTAGAATTGTTTCAAAAGAGTTTGAATGATTACGGATGCCACTGATATTCTATGTAAAAGCTGGTGCAATTCTATCTTCTAAATATTTGGGCATATAGAACCAGGGCAAAACTCTAACTGTCCTAAAGTAAACATCTAAACCTCTTTTACCTTCAAGTGGGTTAGGACTTCACAACTAAGCACGCACTAAAATAGTACATAGTTTAATCCAGTTTTCTGATTGGTCTTGTAGTTATGCATTCCAGTCAGAAAATATCTAAGGTGTAACATACTTTTGGTTCCTTTTGCTAAGGAAACAAGCTTTATGCCTTACATTTGTCTGGTTTTCTCTGGTAACTTTTGAAACTATTTTGAAATGCATTTCACAGAGAGATAGAGGTCTCAGAGACAGTAAGTTCCTGCAAACTGACATTCCTCAAAGTAGTTCTCGACAGTCAAGGGTTCGGTGGCTGAGCCCTTATCAGGAGCTTTTATGTACGCTCCCATCAAGGCTGTGGTGGGAGTAGGCTCTTTATTAGACACCATCTGTTACACACAGGAGAGAAACATGATCCGTATTTGCACTCGGACAATTTTAACTTCAGTCCTGAACTTCTTAGATGCCAAAGAATACGTGCAGAATTAAAAAATTAGACTCTGAACCAGACTTCATCAGTTCTGTTCGCTTAAGGAGATGCTTCATATGCCAGATACTATGGTCTCACACTTGGGTCCATCTCATTACTTTTTTTAAAAGAAATTGTTGAAGACAACCTTGGATGAGATGAGAACTCATGTAAATTGTGATTTTATATATATATATATAAAAAATACTGAATTACAGCTGGCTTTGTACCTCTGTAGATGGCTAATTGTAGCACTGTCAGAAAGGAAATAAAGGGAATTCACAAAAGTGGGAAAGACTAAAGCTTAGGAAATAATATCTGTAATGAAATACACCCACTTAAAAGGCAGCATTACATAAAACATAAAATATTCATAGGTTACAAATCTTATTATTTTTGAATAAACTCAGACCTTTGCTGCAGAACTGAGTTAGTACGGCCCAGATGAGGCTTTAGATAGTTAACAGTCTGGAGGAGATTTCTTCTTTACTGAAGAATCATATTCTACATGGGGTTTTATCTCTCTCCTGATTTGTTTGTTTTTTGGTTTTGGGGTTTTTTTTCCTAAATTGTAATTTTCTTTATCATTCAATGTTATCAATATGAAGTGGGTACATTTTTAGGCTTTGGCTTACTATTATTACAAAAAATGAAACTCTAGTTAAACTTTGTGGCATTTTTATGTCACCCCTGGGGTCTCTCTGGTTTGGGGTTTGTATCTAAATCACCAGGTTTAAAAATATGTCTTCTATATGATTTCAGCTATACCTGTGAATGACTGACATGTCTTAAGTGAAAGATCTCTTGTCCCCAGTGGTAGTTAAAGTCAGAGCTGTCTTTTTTAAATTATTTTATTTCACGAGCTTTTAATCATACCGCAAGGACATGTCAAGCTCTCACATACTCTTTCTTTCAAGTATATTCTTACACAAACTCATGCTGTGGAGGAGATGCTGTCATTTCTTCTCTTCTTCCATTCTGAGCACATCTTCAGCATGGTAGGGTAAACTTATAAGTAATTTAATGTCATAGTAAATTGCAGTTCGGTGAGGTGTGGCCCTCTTTCAAATGCTGAAAAATTTGGCGGTTGTAAAACAACAGCTAAAGTGGTAAAGAACACGCTGGCAGTAAATGAAATAATGTGTTTATTCTTTAAATATTGAGTTTTGTTAGTCAGGTGGAGTTTGATCCCCTCTTTTAAAGTTATCTTTATGACACTAATGTGAATGTGAATTAATCTGAAGGACATTTTGAGATTTGTTTCACTGTATTCTTCACCACTTTATTGAATTTTCTATGCCTGAAGCATCAATTAGTATATTTATAGTCAAGCTATTCAACAATTTTGATTTTTTTCAATTATTGTTCTCGTGGATCCCAACCAGAGTGTTCTTGTGTCTCACATACAGCATGAAATCTGAATGCCCCAAGGGTTCACATATTTCCAGAGGAAGCCTAATAGCTACTCAGTCCTGCTTTTATTGTTCAGGATAAGATATTTTACCTTTTTGTTTCTGGCAGGCTTTGGTACAAAACTATAATGATGGCTATTGTGGTTGTTGTTATTTTTGCAGTTGTTATTTTTATAGCTCCATAGGCAAATAAATACAATTTAAAAATTAGGCAGGGTCTCATTTGGAACACCTGGCTCTAAAATTGCCTCCTGTGAAACTTCAGTCATGTCTTTGAATGGCTGCATGTTGAATGACTGACTTAAATATCTGTTTGTGCTAAAAGGAGCAGTGCTGCTTGGAGAGCTTGCAGTTCACAAGATATTATTGAAATGTACACAGTGAAGCCTGGTACTTGTATTTAAAATTATTTGTTGATGGAGAAGTAAGTCAAGGAGTGATATTTGGACCAAGAATTGTTTTTACGAAGAAATAGCCTGTTTTCCCCTCAAGCTCATTTCTGAATTTCATGAGGAAAAAACAGTCTTATAAACCTCTAAAAATTTCTAAGGCTGAATTGGCAGTGTCGAGCATCAGTTGCTTCCTGTCTGTGGTACATTGGCAATCCTCACGTATGTCATTATCTGGATGTTTGGAATTTTGCTTTGAAGCTGACAGCGTATGCTGCCTCTGCTTTGGTTCCTGTTCTATATAAGTTAAAATTAATTCCCAGTACTCATGACAGCCTTCATCTAGTACCTCTGTCATCTGCCTTTGCACCTAATAAAGAGATAACATCTGTCGCTTCTCTGTTATCCGGTCTCTTCTCCGTTACCTAGCAGGCTGAGGGGCGGTGGACATACCTGGGCGGTGGACAAGATCTTGGTAATGCATTTCCCCCAGGAAATGCTGGGGAGCATGATGCAAACGCTTACATGAATGACTATGTTCAGATTGGCTTGATTGCAAAGGTTGTTAACCATGCCTTATCAGCCATGCTTGGTCTGCATTGGCTCTTGCACAGCCTTTTTGGTGTGTCTGTGCTACGATCTCCTGGCTTCTGATTTCTGGAAGAACATAATGGGGCAGGTGGGTGTGATGCAGAGAGATCTAACCTTGTCCTTGCAAGTTTTGTTGGCACAGTCTCTATTCCATGCAAAGAAACTGCCTCTGCTTTCCGTGTCAAGCATACACATTGTTTTGCCTTTAGCTAATCAGTTCGTGAAAGGAAACTATAGACTAGATGATCTGACTACGGACCAACGCTTTGCCTACTGCTTGCAGTTACGTGGACTAGGTCATGGGTAGAATTCAGAAACAAAAATGTCATTTAGGGAAAGATTTTAAGGTTTTTCCAACACTGGCCAAGCTAGAGACTTCAACTTAGTTTTTCCATTTCTATCCAGATATTCCTTCCTCGTTCTGAGAAATGCTTCTGATGGAAAGTTCAGAGAAACATTTCAGCAAATTTGTTCTCCAGGAAAGAAAGTTTAGTGAAAAATATTGCCTCCCATTCTAGTCATAAAAATCAGTTTAGTCTTTAAAAACCCCGTAGCATCCTGCAGGCCTCAATTAACAAACAATAAAAAATAAACTCGCTACCCATCCAAAGTAAATATATGGTCATACAGCAGTTCCAAATGCCACCTTCTACATGGGCTTTAGATATATTTGCTGCATTAAATAACAGCAATATATGTAATTGAACACACTTATTGATAACTAGTTGCCTACTACAAAATGTCTATTGAATTCCAGTGGCCTAGTGTGACTGAGGTCATGGTACATAAATTTGATTGTAATCCCAAATTAAATTTACATATACTTGCTGTACAATAACAGTGAAATAAGAAAATGAAACACTGCGTCCTTCCTGATATAGCTTTGAGAACACAGAAAATTTCAGGTCTGTTGGTCACATTAGTTACTTGTAGAAGTTACTGCTGGTCCATTGAAATGAATGTATTAATGCCGCTTATTATCTATAAGAATCTGGGCCAACGCTCATTTAAAATACAAAGTGAAATTCTCAATAAAATGGTGTTCTGTGATTTTTTTTTTTGTACTGTATGTCTGAATAAAAATTACTGATGCAAGAATGTCTTATTTTCAGAAATAAGCAAGTTACTCGTATGCTGACTTGTTTTATTCTGTTGGTTATTTGGTTGCCGCTTGCCCAATAGTACAACATATAACCTCTGACTCTCTAAAAAATTGCTTTTATGGTTTGCTTTTATGGAGGTATTTATGTTTAGAGCCTTTGCCAATCTCAAGAGAAATGAAATTTCTTTCACTGTCTTTTGTCTTGAAGCTTGAATTGTTTAGCTTTATGCCTTAGTTGCATTTGAGTCATATTGCTATATAATGGTTGTAGTCTGTCAAGCATTCATGGGGCAAAGAGCGTATTGTAGTAGCATAAGAAAATAAAACTACAAATGTTATACAACAATGGGAAGATCTTTAGATTTTGTAGAAGAAAGTGTTTTTTGGACTTAAGGCTTAATCAAGTAAATCTGACTTATTACTAGTAATCAGTGAACTACTTTGCTAGATAAGAACTATTTGCATCAGCACTTCATAGCAACTACAGATACCCGACTGAAATCTTGTGGTAATAATTTTATTTTTAACATGATTTGACTAACAGATTCGCATACCTGTTGAATTAAAATATGAAGAAATATGGTAAAAGTTGCCTAAACATAATACATGAACTAACTTTGTCTGCTAGTAAAATTAAATTATTAATGGTTTAATTTCTTATTTTTTCCACAGGATTTGAGGTTCCAATTAAAACTGTGTTTGGGCCATTGCTTTGCCTGCCAGTGCTTAATCTTTTCCGAAAGCCTCATCACTTATCTAAAACAAAAGAAGAACGAGGTAAGGAGAGAAAGTAATGAAATGCAGCATAGCACATCTGTCAAAGGAACAGAAAGTAGCTTTAAAAAAAAAAATCCAGGATCAATGACATTAAAAAATTATTTGTTGAGCACTAAATGTGTTCATGTTAGGCATCTTAATTCTAAAGGATCTGTAACTACCATTATGTTCTTGCATACACTGAGGGTTTGGTTGTTTGTGTTTAAGAGATTTACTGTTGATGTAGCCACAGGATACAAATGACTGATAGGAGCTCTGGAGCTCTGGAATTGCTAAATGTGCCTCTCTGTACTATGGAGTCTTTTGGAAGATTGTTTGACATCTTGATGCTGAACTTATGAATACAATTAATGTTTCTGAAGTTATTTAAAATTCAGCTTTGGGTCAGTCTAGATTTATGTTCTGCAAATATGCGCAATGCAATATTGGGTACTGTATTAAAGGACTTACGCATTTCAGCACGTAGGGCTATGCTGTTCTTTGTTGTTGATAATAGATTTTCTAAAATACCTGGAATTTATTTTTGCTGTGTCACTTAGGATTGCTATAATATACAACGAGGCAGGCATAACCAGAGGTGACTAAGAAGAGTAGTACAGTGGTTTAGCCTTGATGGGATAAAGGATGTAAGGGACACAGCTTGAAAAATATGAGTCTTTTCGGAGTCTGAAAAGTATAGCCTGCAGTGGCCACCTCTGTAGTCACTGCTGGCGTTCACCAAGAGAGAATATTGGGATCTCACATCTTATTTTTCCCGTTCGCTCTTTTTTTTTTTTTTTTTTGCATTCTTGGATTTCTGCCAAGGGTCAGGTTCAAACTAATACTAGCTGATGCAGGCCAGGTTCAGTGGCTCCTGAATATCCTGTCATCTCAAACTCCCTTATATGAAAACCAGCAGACTAGAAAGCTTGTTGGCTTCTCACCTCTTTGACATACAATATCATGTATTTGGTTCGGGACTGTTAAGCATGCATCTTATCTAGGGTCTCTCTCAAGAATACTATTTATAATTTTGCTTTTCTAGCTATATGAAGGGTATCGTTATGTGGCTGGGAAAAAATGTTGAATATGGCATCATCAGACTGTGGGTAGCCACAGGCCATGAAGAAAATAGCTGGTGGTAGTTGTCAGCAATAACTAAAACTGGGTATAGTAGGTGTGGTTTTAAAGCACATGTGTTGCTGAGGGAGAGTTGTACCTCCAGATCCAGAGTTGATAATATACACAACATACTGTTACAAGCATTCCTAAAATATTTTCTACAATTGCTGTCAGAAACTACTCTTAGATATGTAGATTGCTGGATATGCTATGTAAATCCTTCAGGTTTGTCAAGTAACTTTCTGAATCCCATCTTACTGTAACTGTGTCTTACAGCATAGCCGTCCTCTATATTGCCCATCTAGAGCATAATTTCTGCTACAAGCTGGGGACATTCAAAGGAAACCATTTTGATTGACATTTGATCTTACAGAATTTGACAGAATAATTCATTTGTTGAGCAGCTACAGCACAGATCTCATTGTATTGGTCTCTGAGACTGGAAAAGATGATGAAACAAAAAACATTTGTATAATTTAATAAAAATTGCTTCCTAGCATCGCTTATGGAAGCAAGATGAGGTGCTTACATGGAATTAGTTACCAACAGGGTCCATCTTCAAAAAAATGGGATTAAACTTTAAATTAACTACTCTTGATGGAATTTGAACAAAGCGCACTTGATTTGCCTGTAAGTCTTCAACTTTCTTTCAGTGCCTTATAATTACATTTCAAAGCTATTCTTTCAATAGATAGATATCTCAGATTAAATGCCTTGAAGATTCTCTGATTGTTTAAAAAAATAACTTTTCCACCTTCAAAACCTTTCTGCTTCTTCAAAACCCTGTTAGTGAAGTATGTTAAAAACTTAAAACAGATAATCCTAGAAATTGTTAGCTTCTCATAAGCGTAATCATCTTATCATGATGACTGTGGATGACATTAAAAAAATAATCTTATTCTGAATTGGTGCTGAATTAGAATGAGTAATGTGCTTACTATGTATGCAGTTTGATTGGAGCCTCTATTGATACTGAAAGCGATCAAAGTTTTGTTGTGGTTTCTACAAAAACACAGTTTATATGATTACAATAATGTATATATATAAGGGGGATGTCTGTGTGTCTGAATCCTCAATAATTTTTAACCTGTTGACTGACATCAGGGGTGGTTTTTTTAGCCCAATGACTGACATTAACAGGAAGATAGAGTTTTGAAAGACATTTATCTTCCCAACGTTATAGTGAAAATACATGGCTTTGCAGAAAAAAAGAATTTTTATAATGCACTAAGGGAAGGCCGCTTCATAAGCTTCTCTAAAAGATTCTGCAACAGAAAGAGACCTAATTAATTTGTCAAGTTTGGAGAGGCATTTTGGTCAGAACCTGCACATTTTAAACACTGGAGGATCCACAAAGAAAATTTTTGAATGTGGGGAATTGTCCCAGGATTCTGCTCAGGAAATCAGATTGCCTTCCTCCTTGTGTGCTCTGAACACCTCTCTCTCCCTTGTGGTACGTATATCCCGTTTCTTTATAAGATGCTGATATTTGATATCAAAACCTGGGGCTCAGTCTTGCAGCAGTAGGAACATTTACATTCAGGTTATAGCTTTTGTGTTTAAAACCAAAAAACATTATCGTATGTGTGGTTGGCAGGCATTGTGCTTTATGGTTTATTATATTTGCAGTTTCAACTGTAAACACAGCAAAACATCCATTTTGCTTATGGGACAGCTTATTTCTCCTATTGAACAGTAACAAACCTTATGCTATGGATGAAAGAATTTGATTTATCTGCATTATTAAGTATACTAGGTATGTGATTAGACGTCACTCTCATAAACCATGTCTTATGTTGCTATTTTATAAAATCCTGCTTGCTTGTATAATCAGGGAAGGGTTCGGCAGTGAAGTCCTTAAGCAGGTGCAATATATGTCAACACATGGCTCCTAGCCATTGCCAAGTCTTGATAATATTACAGACCTTCAAGATGAGATGTGGTTTCCTGGATAATTTGTATAATGCATCTTTAAGGTATTCATCTTTTCAAGATGCATTTGGGTTTACAAGCTATAAAAGATAAAGCACGCTTTGCACTTTATTTTAGATATAACATCATTTAAAATGCTTGAGGCTTCTCCTCCATACAGTGGGCAGTTTGCTCTGAGGATCTTAAACATTCATTTCTACTGGTTCTCATATCAGAGATTGTCCATTAATATTGCCAGAGTGAAATAGGAGACTGACTGCTGGGAATCTCCAGGCAATCAATGAAAAATACTTTGCAACAATACTGTCCTTTTCACTTTCGTTAAAGGTTGTGAAAGCAATTTACAAACATTAATAACGCATTACAGTAAGCTCCCGAAGCTAGATCTCTGGAGCGTTCAGTCCTCGAATCTTTTAAACTGAGATAAAAATGGGTAACACCTATGCTATGACAGTGGAAACTAGCCGTTCCTTCTCTGGGCTCCATGTGTTGGGGACCCTCTTGGACAATGCCTAAAGTTTTGTTTCCAAAAAATGCTCACAGGTTGCAGCTTCCTAGCTCTGGAGTTGACTTTTTGGCGTTGACTTTTTGAGGCTAAGCTTTGATTCTTCAGTCAGGGCTCTGGTCCGTCTTGAGCTTTTTTATTAACTTGATGTAAATTTCGAAAGAATCTGAACAATCAAAAGGAAACAAAGACACTACCTGGAGAGGAAAAATACATTTGTTGAATCTCCTGAGAATAAAATCAGCTTTCTGATTTTTTTTTTCTTTTTTTTTCACATCACCTAGGTATAGAAACTTTCTTAGTTAGAATGATTGTGTTCAACATTCAATGTGTTTTAGCCTGTTGAAAGGCTAGACCCAACAACTGTGAATTATGGATAAGGACGAATAGTCAGCTATTCAACTAGCAAAGCCTTAACTGTGTTTGACAGGCTTTTTTGTTTTCTTTTTTCTCTTTCCTCCTCCCTTCCTTTTGTAATTCCATAAAATGTTTGTTTATGTTTTACAGTGTGTTCTGTATATTAATGTAAAACTTTTATTCTATTCTTACTACTCCTAGCCAAGATGGCTTAATACAGAGTAGGAACTACTGAATTATCCATTGTCATAAAGTGTCTGGCAAATTATTATGCTTGTGTCTCATTAACTCGTCTCTTTGGAACCTCATTCCAGCTTTCACAGGCTGAAAATGTGTTAGCAACATATTTCATAGTGATTCCAAGATATGTTTACAGAGTAAGCGTAAATTACAGAGATAGCAAAGTAAACAACAGTACACTTTATTCCTTATTCTATTGTGCAACAAAAAACTCCTTTTGATATCAGTGGAAATCTATGATGCAAAGGTGACATATTTCACATTGTGTCCAGTACTATAAATCACATGCAGACGTACCCTACCATTTGAGTTGTGATCTCATATACTCTCCTTGTTTCTATTTATAATATAAGCACGGTTTTTTAAGATAGAATTAAAGAATTTCTTAGAGATAACTTGAACTATCAAGCAGTGAAGTGTCGTTACTTCTTTAATTATGTACCTAAATAAAAATGTGCAATGCAATTTCTCAGTAACTCACCATGGAGACAGCTTCTTGCAATATTCCAGATTTCTGTCCTTTAAGATAAATGTATTCTTATGCAATTCAAATTATTCTACAATTTTTAAAGTCTCATTTTACAAACCACTGATGTATTAGCTTAATCATCTGTCTGAGTTTAGTCTAGCAAAACCACATACGTAGTAGAGATGTTTCTTACTTCTTCCAACATATTCTATAAACTGGTGAATCAGTAACAGGGAAGATAAAATGAATAATTCAAAATATCAGTGCTGACCAAAGACCAGAGATACTTAACAGTATTAATATATTTTTCGTTTTGTGCCTGTAGGCCATAATTTTACAGATAAAACATATTTTGGAGTAAATAAAGCTGATCACTATATACTATAAATATAGTAGTATGTGCTTTTACTAGCATTAGAAGGATTGCACGAGTACGTTCTGTGATCTATTTTGCTAACATCAAAAAGGCAATAAATGATTAAATATATATCTTCTGCCTGACACGTTTCACTTACACTTCCACAAAAGTGATCGTATCCTGTTCTTTTATTCTTTTGGTTCTTAATGTTTCCCAGCAGAAGAGAGGCCCATGGCACCCAAACAGCAGTTCCCAAAGGCTTCAGGGGCCGAATGCTTTCCCACCTTGCTTAGAAGGAAATCAGCGCTGATTTGTCTGTCTTAGGCAGGGCTAGCGATATCGAGACACCAGATGAACTCCAAATCATTTGAGGCGCAAGGGCTCAGAGGTGCCTCTTACCCTGGTGAAGTCCTGCCACAGGCTCGCAGCAAGATGGTCGTTGGAAGATGTTTTGCTCCAGCAGCCAGAAGGGTTTGTGCGCGGTTGTGCCGGAGCCTGGCTGCCCTCAGCAGCTGGGGCTGAAGCCGTTCCGCTGCAGCCTGCGGTCACTGCCAGACTGCCGTCCACGTTTAACTTTGCTTAAGACTACACCTACCAGTGCCTTTTAGTGATAATTTGATTTTGTTAGCAGCTAAGGAAAAAAAATGGTCAGAATTAATATTCTGAGCATCTCTCTTTGGTTGCAGCGACCTCTACTTCAACTCTTCTTCCCTCTATTCCCAGAAAAATTATCTGGAGGTTTTCTTGGATGCTAATTGTTACATAGCTTTCAGGTGGCACGGTATACTAAAGTTCTGCCTCCAGAGATTTAGATAAAACTCTGTGTAAGTAAACTGATCTCATCCTAATCCCTGGCAGGCATTCTTCCAAATCTTAAAACTACAGTTTCAGTCATGTCAGAATAATTTTTTTTTTTTTTTTTTAACCTAAGTAGCTCCATACTTGAAAGAAAAGAATAGGTGCTGCAGGTCAGGACTTACATAGGTGGTAAAGTATGAACACCGGTAACATAACACTGTCTTGGTTGTACCATCCTTTGTGGTACACATTAACTTCAGCTGAAAAATAAAAATATAAAAAGGTGTCAAGAATGGAAAAGCCTGTATGAAAACAAAGGAAACCAGCATGTGTAAGCTCTTAATTTAATTACTGCAGATTTATTTTGATTTGTATCTGAAACACAGCAGGCAGAAGAGAGAGAAATTGCATTTGCTGGAATAAAAATAGATCATTCCAATGCACAGTATTTTCCATTAAGCTCTCTGTAGGTTTACAAGCCTAGAGAGCTTGTCCCTGTATTTTCTTTTCCTTCATTTAAGGAGATTTTACATTATATTTTGAACATAAAAATCATATAAAAATAATAATACTGGATATATCAAAACTGTTTTAGCAGGGTGGCTTATTCCTTATAGTGTCAAGAAGTTTAGGACCAGCTACTTGGGGAAATCTAGATTTGTCGGGAGATTATTCTCCTTGACTTGCTCAGAAACCCCATTGAAGAAATTTGTTATCTCGCATCCCCAGTGTCAGGAAGACTCTTTCTTTCAACTGTGGAGGTACAGACCCACTGCAGTCGCCTAGCTCTTAGTTCCCGTCAGTGGGATGTAGCAAATTTGCAGTTTCTGCACAACATTTGTCCAGTGGGTCTCTGCATATTTGCAGTCTGGCTGTATAAGTAGCAGCAGAGAATTTCAAACCTGTCTCAGTGCTTTTTACCAGACTTCAGGCAGCAGCACCCCGACATCAGCATGCTGGACACTTAGCCATACCTTTGCTCAGCGCCGTGCCATCCCCAAATTAGCCTTAGGCAGGGCATGTCCGCAATCATTGCTTACTCCAGCACTTTGAGATTCTCTTCCCGAAATCCGATGGCGGAACTGCTGGGAGCCATCAACAGTTAGAGAGCAGAAGTGAACTTCTAGAAGAAAGGTTACTTGCCAGTAAAAGTTGTTTGAGTATTTGACATACACCTTCACATTTCGCATGCCTTTTCCCCTCTCAGTCTCTTTAAAATACGATTACGCATTTGCTATCCAGGAGCGAGAGACGGGAGTAACTCTAAGTGTTGGTGCAGAAGGGCACAAGTGTATGTGCTGTTAGAAAGTGTGAGGCAAAGAACCACTTCATAGCAAAGAGCAGATTCTGGATAAGCAACTCTGTTTCTATGGTGCCCGCAGTGCATCAGGTACATAGCAAGCTTGACAACAGTGCATTGAAGTAGGAGCATTCAAATTCATACATAAACAGCTATACCCAATAATAGCACATGGACATTTTAAAAGCTGTTTGGAAATGGAAGTACAGACAGAGATCAGGGGAAAGATTGAATTATAATTCAATGATCCCATATTTATAAATTATCTAGTATCTATAACACTTTAAAATAGGATTTATTTGCTTTAATAATTCATGGAAAGTTCACAGTAGGTAATTTATTAATAATATAATGTCATCAATATGGATTTTGCTCGATTCCTATTTCTATCCTGTTGAGCCTACCAGTCTGTTTTACTGCAGCAGCAAGAAACTGTTTTGAACAACAGTGAAAGGAAGCCTATTACCTTGTATTCAAATTAAAATATAGAGATATCTATGGGATATAAAGCTTCAGTTTGAGGTCAGGAATAACTACAAATGTAGAATTAAGCATAAGCTCTTATTTAGATGGACGCTAAAGGTCACTATGCAGAAAAATACTTAAAAGTACGCACACACATAGATTTGAGTCACAACACTGAAAGCAGTGGAATTACTTTTATACTTATTGGTATAATTATCCTATTAAGACACTTATTTAAGTGTTCTGATTCAGAGCCAGACTATTCAAGCACTCTGCAAAGCCTACCACATCAGAAATGTACTGTTTGCCGTCTGTTTACCAAATTCTTTAATATTCCATTATGAACTTCACCTGTTTCCTGTATTATTAATATATAAATGAGCATTGTCCCTACAAGAAGTGTGTGGGTATTGGTTTGCAAATGCTGCTTTTCTAACAGTTACAGCTAGTAGGGTGGACCTAAGTATTTATTAATATGTATCCAGATTTTTTGCTTGTTATCACCAAGTAGGTTTCTCAAGCCGCAGTACTCTGACGTTACATCTGAAGCAATTTACTGTAAAGCAACAAATCTTGATGTTTTCAGGAAAAAAGACAATATCTGGTTAGAGTTATTGCTAAAGAGGCTAGGATTGTAGTTCTTAAGAAAGCAGGTCTGTTCATTCCCCTGAGAAGATTAGAAACAAATATGCACCAAATAAGTCATTCTGGCTATGATGATTTCATTTAAGCACTCTAACAATTAAAGAATTGATAAAAAATAGAAGCAGTGGAATGGGTTGATTAAGTCCATACCCAGAACAGAACACTGTAGCAGCACAGGTGATTTTTCATTATAGTTTGCTGCTGGCGATGCCAGACTTTAGTGGTGGCTCTCACAGTTTCTGCTACGTGTGTGCGTGTGTGTACAGCCTGTCTGCTCCCTAACTCTTGGGAGAAAGTATTTGGGAAAGTTGTGTCGTGGATAAATTTTAAAGTGAGGGATGCAGTGTACTGAATGCACAAAATAACGTTCAAACACAAATGGGAGATGGACAAAGAATGAAATCTCAGCACTGTTTGCTTTGGTTTATGTTGCTGCCGTAGTGGGTAAGTCCAGGGGAGTTGGCACAAGAATGTATAGATGAGATTTGTGTTTTGATGGTTCGCGCCGCCTGTTTGAAACCGTTGGCATGTCATGGGCGTCTCTAAAGCCACTCTTCAGACACCCTATTAAAGAACCAAACCAATGCAAACCGTGGGTGCCACTGCTGGTGGTGGCAGCAGTTCCTGGCTCACCCAAGAGTTAGGTGAGAGAGGAGGCATGTTTATCCCTTGCTGTCACAGAGGAGTGGTGGCTTGTGTTTTTGTGCTGGCTCAGTCTCCCACGGGTAGTCGTAAAACCTGGTTATAGAGTGTCCATCAGTCACGATCAACGATTTTGTGGTAAAGCAGCAAAATTGTTTTGGAATCAGATCTCACGACTTCTAAAATGTATTTTAAAAAGCTGATCTATGTGCTTCATCAAAGAGTATTTTCTCCAAAACTATAATTTCTCATTCGGATCTTACCTCAAAAGTAGTTTAGAGGTAAGAAGCAGAAGCAGAGGAAAACAAAAATCTACGGGTTTTCTTTTTGGACTTCTCCTTTTTTTGACTGAAAATCTTTCTCAAGTTCTGTTTGCTAGTATTTGCTATAAATAGCAAGCCAGTTGATTTACAGCAGGACCTCTAACATTCTTTTGCTGATGGCTTTATGGAGTTTCATCAGTTGTATGAGATTTCCTGTTCTGGGTAGTTCTCAACCTTTACCTGGTACAGGGCTTCTAAAGTATCATGGGATTACCAATACTGCTGAGATATGTCAGTGTTTTATGACTGTTCTTTAAATGAATACATTTTCTTTTTTAGAAAAATTAAGATGTTTCTCTAAATAAAAGTAGAAAGGTTTTTATGGAATCATAGTAAATAATTCATGTAAGCACTGATTTGTTTTCTTCACTACTGAACATTGCCTGCATGCAAATGTCTGGCATTAGACTGAAACATGTGTTGTATCCCTATCTTGTAGCTTTGCCGTCTTTAATGATGAAAAGGTTTTTCTGCCCTGTGTATTAACTGGATCAACGTTATTCAAAGGTATTGTTGTGCGTGTGTATATTTCCGTGTTTAGGAGTATGCAAGCACACTATTTAATTTGCAGAAATGGTATGCTAACTTAACACAGAAAAGCAGTACTTTGTGGTAAATCATCCTGCATCCTCCTTAGTTTCACGTTAATTAAGTACAAACCATGAAAACAGCAGTATAGTTCATATGGATGTGATTTCCAGAAACATATAACCATGTAATACCTATTCTGATACAGCTGCACACTGGGAATTGGAGGAGATGAGGGAGAAATTTATTTTAAAATCTTTCTAGCAAAACTGTTACTGATCTTCAGGCATTTGTCTTTTTATTCTTTCCCCTACCAATTCTCAGCCAATGGACAAGGACATACAGTATTGCTACTTTCTTTGTGATTCATTCCTCATAAAACAATCTGTTCTTTTAGTGGCACTTGTTATTAATCAAGGTTTTTTCCCTCCATTAGAGTCGTTGGCTCAATCACTTCAGTATATATAATCACTAACTTTTTCCATTACACTAGTGAGTAGGTGCTCTTACATGTCTGTCAAAGGGATGCTGGCACATTTAGTGTGATGCTTTGCAATTTCAGTGAGAACACTAATGGTTGAAGTGTGATTGCTTTTTTTTCTCTCTCTCAAAAAAAACCCCAACCCAACATTGCAGTTCCCCTCAGAGAGAAAAGAGGGAAAAAGGATGGAAAGTTCCAAACTCAATTTATTTTTGTATCATTAAAACGTTCAAAAGTACAAAGGAATACTCTTGCAGAATCAATCATTTCATAATGTATCTGCAGAGACATTAGACTTGCGCATCCTAAAAAGAATGCTGAAAAGGCTAAAGTATCAATTTTGTACAATAGCATGTGCAGAGTGCAGCACAAAAATTCTCACTCCTACAAATGCAGTGGAGTAGGGAGAGGGAGGGTGTGTGTAGATAAAACCTTTATTGACATGGTATTTTTTTCCGTGCAAAAAGGGTACATTTTCTACCTGGAACAAATAGACAGACAGGAGACATAATATGCCATCAATTAAGTATTGATATGTTTTAATGCAAGATGGTAGTTATTTAAATAATAGGAAAAAAATTTCTGAGAAATACTCCAAAAAAGAAGCTTTTTCATGCAAGTGATGCTTGTTCGCTAACACTTGGAGACCATTCTGACAAGCTACTTTAAAATAAAGATGAAAGAAAGAAAGAAAAAAGAAAAGAAAGGAAATACGTGGCCACACAGCTCTGTTTTCAAAATTGGGCTTCTCATCATGTTTTCTCTGAATTTTTCAATTACCTTTTTCTGGATTTCCATTGATGGCTGCACTTTTCCTTTCCAGACTTCACACATTACCTGCTTTTTTTTCCTATCCATTTTTACCTGAACCTTATGGTTTTCATTCTATAATACAGTTAAATTCTGTCTTTTCTTTATTCTTCTCCTGTTCTTCACCTTCCTCGGTAATTGTTTTGTAGAGATCTGATGAGAAATCTTCCATTCCCGTAACTCCAAACATTATTAGTTTTTCTCTTGAAGCGATTCTGCACCATCACTGAATTTCACTGCATCCAATCCCAGCAGTCAGAGCATCTTCCAAAGTCTTGATATAATTTGTCTTTATCTTTTAGCTCATTTAATCTACCCTGCTTACCCTTTGCATATTTTGCCCAATTAGGTTTTCACCTTTTAGCTTTGCCTCTTTTCCCATACTATTACATACTTAAGTATTGGCTGTCTTTTTACCGTTTTCTGCTCCAACTCTTTGGAGCATTCCTCAGAGCCACGGCTAATCCTCCTTATGCACTCACGTACTCCATTATTGAATCTCTATCCTAACTTCTTGAATAATAAGCTATTTGTGAAAGAGATCAACTGTAGGATTTTCAACCTCATGCGCATTTACTGTAGTACTTAAAAAATATGTTGTGGGGCCTCCTTGGTCACTGAATTTTGTAGCCTGTGTCTTAAAACTGGAACTTACAACTATTTCAAAGTTATTATTACAAAAATAGTTTAAATAGAATGGTATTACAGTTGTCAAATCATTCAGGTGCTTTTATTTATCCTGGATATGTACATCTGTCTTGAAAACATAGGAAATATGTTCTAATATGTATCTCTTAATATAGAGATTTAGGGTGTCATCCTGCCCTCAGACCCAGCGTAATTAAGAATGAGAATTTGTCCCTCTGCGCTTGACGTGTGTGAGCAACACTCTGTTGGGCAGCATTTTGGTGAGCATCACATTAACAATGATATCTTTGCCCAGTTTTCTATGGGTGCGACAGCTCATTTCCGAAGGGACAGCGAGCTCCGAGGCAGCGAGCCTCTCGCGGAGGATGGCAGACACCGCATGCCCCGCTAGCGCTGCGCTGCTCCTGCCGCGTTGCTTGGCATTGTCATCGAGGGATGAAGAGAGCAGCCGGGGCTGCCCCATGCAGAAGGACACGTTACACTGCTGCCGAGGGCTTCTCTTCCCCCCCAAACCACATTGAACAGTCCTTGCTGCATCCACACACAAATAATTTTGAGCTATTGCTTGGAAGGTAACAACTAGTGCTGTTGGTAGTATTTTGAATGTGATGATTTAGTGCTATGATAATTCTTGATACTGTCGCAGTATCATTTCTTAAGGCTCTGAGGCTGCTCTGTTAGGGCATACTGGCTCATTGGACACCATATCTACTTTTTTATATTCCTTTTAGAAAAGAAAGAAAATCAAAAAAAGTATTTGAGTATGCATTTGATTTTGGTGCAGCATGGATCATTATGCTGTGTAACTACCATTTAGGAAATGGCTATTGTATAGAACCTGATGGGTTTTTGCCTTGGAAGGCATATGAAAGCGTTTTGTCCCTCCGGAGGCGGGCTTGCTAGCTGCGGAGCAGCTCGCTTCTGATCGGAGCTTGGAAAACTTGAGTGAAACCTGCCCCATCCGTAAGGGAGATCCTGGCACCTGCCCCAAGTAGACACTTTGCTAGTGGGCGATGAGTGTTGGTTAGCAGAGTGAGGACAGCCCTCATTAGACTCTGGGGGAACCTGAGGAACAACATTTTGCAGATGAGTTACAAAGCTGTACTAATTAGGAGGGCGCTAATGTGGGTTAGGATGATACTACGCTGTCTGGATAGGGGTGGAGACAAATGCTGTAGTTGCTCCTGACTCACCTGTTTTTTAACGAAGACGTTCTTAGTGAAGAATAAAGTTTTCCCCCTGTAGGGATTTCCTTGGTTTTGGGGAGGAGAGGAGAGAGGGATGTCAACAGACGCAGTCGACCCTCTCCTGTTGGCCCTGTTTGTTATCTATGCTACATATTCCGCTGGGTGACACAAAAGGCTTAGGCATCAAATTGCTGCTTATTCCAAATAATTATCTTTAATTATTTTTTTTAAATGTGTTTAAAGCTTTTAATAACATTGTGAGAAAAATAGAACCTATTTTGAGGTACGTGATACTCTGCATTGTATAATTTATCTCTGTGTAGTTTCTAAATAAGTTAATTAAGTTATTGAGTAATCACACCACATCCCTTGCAGCTTTGCTGGCTTCCTGCATATTTGAAACAGGCAGTGATATATTACATGCTATCTCTTACAGAAGAGGTGTGGAATATTTTAATAGCCATTGTGCAATTATATTTTTGAGTTACACAACTAATGGGATTTATTGGTTTCCTTGTATTTGTTTTGTTTTCATTTATGTCTAGTTTGGCTTATATAAATCTGAACAATGTAGTGGTTTAATTGCCAACAGAATCCAGGCTGAAAGCCAGCCTTTAAGGAGTACTAGTTGAATGCCGAAGTAATACAGTGTATGAATGTGGTGGGAGGAGAGGAGGATGCAGGAGGAAACGTATGGGCTGTGGCTGTAAATTACTATGTTCTGTATCTCCCTACTGGAACATCATCCTTTGACTGTGCAAATCGGAGGAAGGCTGTCTTTTCTCGATTACTGCATTTTTATTGTTACTTTTTTCCACTCAATGTTATTCTAACAGTTCAGAGAAAGAATCTGTCAATAATATTCTTTAAATAAAAGTAAGCATAGGTGAATTGGATTGGATAGGATTTTTAAGAAAACAGCTGTAGCCCACAACTGTTGGTACTATAATCAACTAGATGAATTAAGGTGCAGACCCTTTTTCTCATTTTTCTGCTGCACTGCAGTGGTTGTTCATTGACGCAAGTATTTTTTTTCCTGGGAAGTTTGTTTCTTCATCCATGATGAAGCCTTCCTGGAATTGCAGAGCAGAATTTTTATTATGTAGTGTTCTATTTTTGTAGTCAGCTGAAAAGACTGTATCATACCTGAAGATCACTCCTATGTCATTTCAGAAATACTTCTCAAAGATGGCGTCCCCAAAAAGAACAAATTAGCTTGGTGGGGAGCTGTTGGAAAAATTAAACTGGAGGGGCAAGTCAAGTGTAGTTTGAAAGAAAAGGAGATACTCTCTTCAGAATATCTCAATCTTTTCCATAGGAAAGCATTATTGCACAGTTGTACACCAGAATGAATTGTTGCATAGTGAGTGCACATATAACATCTTGATAAACTTCATTGTTTCTTGTGGTATGATGACTGTCCATTTGTCTGCTTATTTTAGAAAATGAAGTCTAGAGAAGATTTTTGATATTACATGAAAACAATGTGCTTGCAGCTGGAGAAAAACCACATGAAATAACGCTTACACATGGTATCATTATTAAGTGATATACAGTTATAATATACATGGACAGTGGTATACATACAGCAGTTGCACTAAAGTATTTACAAATAATGTCCGTGACAAATCCTATGAATCTACTGTTGAAACCAGCCTGTGTTGTAATTTAGTGTGCGTGTGCAGCTGTTCCACCTGGACTCACTTGTCTGTTGCTTTAAGAATCCGGTGTATTTGGTCATGAAAGTTTTTAGCTAGTTTTCAATCAAGTATTGCTTTGTCCTTTTCTTGTAGTAAAGTAGCCTTGGTCTTTTCTTGTATGCCATGTTCAAAATAGTCTCCTGTCCCTCTGGAGATCTATTCTTGGGCCCAGTCTTAATTCCTGGAACGCTGACAAATTTGTGGTTACAAATAAACTGAGATTATTCCATATTGACATGTACGCACCACTTTACACACGTTCCTGTTAGGTAAATGTGTTTTCGTTCTCTCTTTCTTTTCTCTCTTTCTTGTAAAACACGCGTGCCTTTTTCCTATGGCTAGCATGCCACGGGAATTCAGCAGAACGAGCAGCGGCAAATCCATGCGTGAGTTTGATGCTCTCAAGAGGGCTAAATGAGACAGACATTGCAGAGGTGCATCCCTGCTCCATCCACATGCAAACAGCCACTTCACTTGTGCTGAGAGTTGTTCTAGGCTTCTGCTGAGGAAAAAATAGAAGCACACTGAACGTGTGATTTGCATCCTTCCCAAACTGATTGCCTTTCTTAAAATACTGAGCTGAATTTAGTCCTCGGTTTAAAAATGCTATTTCAATAATTGTTTAAAGGTCAACTGGTGAGGCACTAAACAAAAGCTATCCTGTTTGTCAAGCAAAAAGCATTTTCTATAACAGCTTCTTGCTATTTTGTGATGCGGTGGGGGATGGGAAGGCTTTGAAACCTACTCTATAAATCATTCCCAGCATTTCATGTTACTGAGACGTGAATATTATTTTTAAATGTGTAACTATGCTATTAGAGCCTTCTGTGATTTAGAGAGAGCTTTCAGAATACTAAAAAGTCATTATTTACTTTCTTCCAGTCTATTAGTGCAGAACAATCCTCGCACAGGCTCTGCAGTGGCAGGGTTGATTGGTTCTCAGTGGACTTGTCTTGTTAATAGTAGAAAAGAGGCTCTTGCTGGTATTTCTGCTCCCGTCTGGAACATGACTTCTCCAGACAGCTAATTGTATTGCAGTTGAACTCTCCGCCTGGTGTGACAAAGTAGGTATCCTCAGACACCTACTCCTCACATGTGCCAGAGCTTCCAGAGTTTACCAAACAACAAGAACGAGCGATAGTTACTAAGAGGTGTCATCTTCCTTTAGCTCAGCAAAACCCCGATGTTGTGAAGGTGGGAATACCTCTAAGCGCAGCGAGGGTAGGCAGCTTTCTTGAATTTTGTCATTTTCCCTTTCTGTGCTCCTTGCGAATGCTCCTGGAGCTAGCAAATATTTACATGATGGGGCTCGCATCCCTCTGTCTCCTGAAATGGGTGCTTAATGCACTCTTTGTCTCTTCGTTAATTAAACTTCAGAGATGCCCTTACAGAGGGCTGGTGCAGGGTACTTGCGTCCTCCAACACAGCTGCGATGAATGCGAGCTGTTTGACAGCTTTGCTGCAGTAGCTGTAGCTCTGTAGCTAGGAACGAGGGGAAAAGAACTGCTGCAGAGGTGGTGTTTACATGCAGTTCCTTGCAATACTACTGCCGGTGGCTATTTATTGAACTTTAAATACATGCGTAGCTGCTATTTGTCAGTAGTATTATCTGACATGGCAAGACGGAACAAGTCAAGCACTATAACATAATACAGGCTCTCATTAAGCTTTAAGCCATTTTTCTAAAATCATTAAAACTATAGTTTCACCTGTGTTTATTAAAATGAGATCCATTAAAAACCCCACAGATTTCTGTTAACTTGGCTGCGCCTTTGACAACAGCAACAACAAAAGCCCCATTCAGTGTCTTTTTAAATTACTACAGTTATGAAGCGGCAGTATCTATTAGCTTCTTTTTGGCATGGCTTACAAATATTAACTAATGTGCAGATGATCTCTGAAATTATACAGCGAGAAGGGGTTTAAGGGAGAACTGTTCTTTTTTTCAAGTACTTCAGAGACTTGGGGAATATTTCATGGGTGCAGGTTCATTTTCCATCAGCTCGCCTGTGCCTCTGTCACACGGGGTAGCCCTGCTCCCTCCCCTGCCATTCTGCCAGCGTCCGTTTTGCTGACAAATGCAGTTTAGCCAAGTCATAAGGATCCATCTTTATCCTTTCCTTCACATTTACTTCAGAGACGCTTCACGGGTCGTTCGAAGGAATGTGGGTATTACAGTTTTCTGGAGGAACACTGGAAAAGAACATGTAGCTGGGAAAGCAGCACCACCAGTTTTACAAGGCTTGCTCTTGATATTGAGCGTCCAAAATCCTGCTTGAATCAAGCAATTCTGCCCTGTTAAGGAAAGGTCCCTACCAGGTATGAGATGCGCATTAGGGATCTCTCATGCCACTCTTTGGTGCCCTGGGGTCCCAATCAGGTAAATTCTACCCACAGGAAAAAGAGAAGTTGTTGAAGGCAGGTGGAATTTGGAAGCTGGGGGATCGTACTGTGACACTAAGGTCCGGACTGCACGAAGGCTGAAATTCTGTAGCGAGTGTTACCTAACGGTACGCATTTATGTGTGCTTCTTAAATGTGACAGCCAAGTAAATGACCAGCTTTTGTAACAACACGTTATCTCAATGTGTTTGTAACTTTTAATGAATGGAATAAAATGTGACAGTATAATTTCGGGTTTAACTATGGAAGAGAGACGTGTGAGTTTAAGTTTTGATCTGGATGATAAATGGGGCATTTTTCAATCCAATTTTTCATGGTTTGAGTGAGAGTTATGTGGTTAAAAATGATTTCAACAAACAATGTAAAATTGGTGGTGGCCATTTATAATATGAACCACTAACAATTGAATAATATCTAGTTTATTTTCTCCAGGGTATAGTATCTAGTTTATGAATGCACTTGTACTTCATAAATCATTCTCAAGAGCAAAAGGGAGAAAAATGAAAAATCCATTTTCCTTCAACCCCTTGGGTCTTTATTTAATTTTTAATGAAATAGAGAGGATACTTCATCAATGGCAACAATAGAGCATTTTCAGCACTCATCTTTGCAAAAACAAACAGGACAAAACCTTAAACAACCACAACTAAAAATCCCCAACACATAGCCCAAAACAAAGCAAAGGAGCTGTCTTGAGACACAAAACAAATCTAAAATCAAATGGATTTTTGAGGCATTTAAAGATTTGACAGTTATTTAATTTAGCTGTGAGATGTTCTTATATAACATACAGCAGAATGCAGACAGTAAATATTAAGCATTTACGTGATTTTTAGGTGGCGCAATATTTATTTCAGAGCACAAATCTATCAATGCTCTGTATCTGCTTTCTGGTTCGGGTTTACATGACAATAGGTGCTCTGGGATCAGAACAGCTCTACCCTGAATATAATATTTGTTCTTTCATTATGTCAGACATTGACTATAAAGCTGTGTATATGTTATAGGACAGTGTCACTCAAAATTCAAATAACTGAATTCTTCTAAGTGAAATAGTGTAACATGTTAACATTGTGTGAGATCGGGAAAAGATTTTTCTCCTGTTCATTTAAGAGTGAGTTTTCAAAGTTTGACACCCCGTAGTGTCATGAGATAATCTAATTTAGCCTCTTGTTTATCACAGGCCATTGTATCTTATGCAAATACCCTTGTATTTTATTTTTTTAATACTGATGTCACTGAGACCATCCTCCGTCTGATTTTGATTTGAAGACACCAAGAGGAAAAAAAAAGTGGTGGTGTTGGGAGGGGGGTGGTGGTAGGTATCCTTTAGTGTTTTATTGCAAATATTAATTATCCTTAAAATATGTGCCTTCTTTCCAGGTCACATTTGTCCCTCCTGAGTTTCTTGTTAGATTGTGCTCTGCTGCTAGATTTACACTCCTTTCAATTTTATTGCTTTTTCTTAAATGCAACTTAGATGCTCTGGACATCTCTCAGTCCTTTCCTTTGTAAATGTTCATGGTTTGGCATTCTCCAAATATTATGAAAATATTCGTTTGTTTTGTTAAATGTGAATGCTGGCAGCAGATTCAGTTGTTTGGTATCTGTCCTGCCCCATTTCATGTAGTAGAATAAGGAAATGTGTTGTAGCTTTTTTGGCAGAATCCGGAAAATCTTGGTGTTCTGCTTTTAGCAGGGAAAGCACCTCTGTCATGTAGTCATCGCATTATTGTTTTGTTTTCAGTAATCTTGGTCTGTTACCAAAACTATACTACCTCTTA
This sequence comes from Chionis minor, assembly GCA_013398295.1. Classification (NCBI taxonomy): domain Eukaryota; kingdom Metazoa; phylum Chordata; class Aves; order Charadriiformes; family Chionidae; genus Chionis; species Chionis minor. Next base: position 1,218,786 of record VZSF01009054.1, on the reverse strand, counting down.
CTTTCACTAGGAAATCTTTCAGTCCATATAGTGAGTCTTCTATAACGTGAAAGAAGGAAAAGCTCTCATTCTCAGCCTAATGGAATATATTTCTAAGAAATATTTCTATTACAGCCATTATTAACTTGCTTTTTCTGTGTATGATTCAGATTGCAAGCAGCTAGTAGTTTTCTAGTAACTTTCAGAAAGCAGGTGAGGAATCTAGATCATCGCAGTGCAGGAGGCTTTATATATTATTGCGTTTTAAAGGTCCATTGAAAGAATAAAAATTGGGGGTTGATTTACATGAATGATCAACATGTAATTCAGTTAAGACTAACGCTTATCTTTAGCCCTATGCTATCATCCTTAAACATTTCAGCAGGTACTTTGCATACTGCCTGCACTCGACTACCTGAAACAACCATTTTGGATCAAAAGTGAAATTGCTGAAATTGCTGCTGTTTCATTGTCTAGGGCACAAATTTAATATTTGCTGCTACTTTACCACTGATGGCACTAGTACTGCTACTTGTTTTTCCCTTTCTGGTTTTTTTCGGTTGGGTTTTTTTGGTGTGTTTTTTTTTTTTTTTTTTTTTTGCTAGAACACGTTTCTTACCTTTTATTTCCCTCTCCTAATGTACTTTCCATAATTTATTGCAGTGTGGGTTATTTTAATGCCACTCATGCCAAAAGCATGTAGAAGTTGCATATTCAACTGTTTATATATTTGCTAGACACAGGACAGTCTGAAAATAAAAATTTATTTTTTATTATTTATTTTATATATTTTTATGAGCATCAGCTCTCAAACAGCATTTGAAAACTTCATCCAGTATTCACAATTCTATCTTGGTTGTGCATCGCCAACAAAATGACTCTCTGCATAGTAAGCCTAAACATTCTTTACACCCATTAGCAGCTGAAACTCTCCTAATAGTGGGTTTTTTTCATGCACTGTGATTAGTTGTTTTGCTGCCTTAGATGGCAGTTCTGCTAAATTTTTATTGCTTGGTGTGCTCATGGCTCATTTATTGTTTTATTTCTCTTCTGTTTGCTTACTGAATAGATTTATTACCTTTGCATGAAATAATTCTTTTGAGATAACTACTTCCTTCCACAGAGGCTTCTCCAGTTTTCAATTATTATGCAGTTTTTGGTTTCTTGTTATTTATATACAAAATGTTGCTAGCAATCTGCATGGCTTCTGAAAAAAAGGTGAAAAAATAAGTATTAGAAGAAAATTGGTAAGGAAAAAAATACCTTATAAAATAAGTTCTCACTTTTAGACCTTTGTCTTTAAAGGAAACTTCCCTGAATGGCAATTTTCTTCCCAGACTGAAAATTCTAACATTGCATGTGGTTCTTGGTATGCATCTTCAGAGGAGCTCCATCAGAATGCTCGGTGTTCTGAGGAGCTCAGCTCACATACATTCCTGTAGGTAAATACAAGGTCAGATTTTCAGAAATAATTAAGCTCTGTGCAACTGCAGGTTGTTCTCAGTCTAGTAAGATTCGGTTATGAGCATGTGTCAAGTCTCTGCGCTGAAGCTGCCGAGACAGGTTAATAGTACAAAGCAAACAGCTATTTTGCAGAATGAAACAACAACAAAAAATCTCCAAATTCTAAGCAAAAGCCTTACAGCACTAGGTTAAGCAGTTCTTGAACATTTTCACTGTACTATCTGACCACTTATTAGGCAATATTTACATTAGAAGAGTAGCTATTTAATAAGAAAGAAATTTCTATAGAGCAGTCTAAAATTCAGATGAGTGTGCTTTTATAACTTACTGTAGTTTTAAGGTTAGTTGCACAGACTTCTGTACAGTTTATCTACAAATAGTTAAACTTCTAATAAACCTGTTGTCACCTGAAGTACGGGGTAACCTTAATATTAGCATTAGGAATAGTCTTAGCATGGTGAGAAACAGATGAGATGTGAACATATTCCCTAGCAACAATGCAGATATTGAGTTACATGAGCAATTGGATACCAGTCTTGTCACAGAAATTACATTTCTCTGTATCACTGAGCATCAGCTAATTAAAAAGTGCATTTAGCCAGAGGAATTATTTTTATGAATTCACAAATATGCTTTAAGCAAATACGAAGAAAAAGTAATAAAGCTTAATTTACTTATGAACACTCTATCCCATCTGCTATATACCTATATATCAGCATTAAGATTATCCAGTTTTATTGTAGTATGGCTTTTTTCAAAATATGTTCAGCTCATTAAAAATAGAGAACTAAATTCTCATCTTCCCTAGAACATGACTGCGAGAGTCAAATTCAAATGGTGATGAAATAATTGTTTTGTTTAATTTCCAAAGAGCACATGTAATGTGACAGCACATAGACAGGCTTCATTCATTCTGGATGGAATTAAAGGGGCTTCTTATCTTTATATTGCTGCATATAGTAACTGTCACGTCCATTCCTGTGGACAAGCGATTCTCTTAGATAATGATGATGGATTTCTTATCTTCTCCAAAAGGAAGAGTAGGAACAGAAGAGAACAATGACTTTTCTGTCCTACATCTACCAACTTGCCTGCAGTTGTGTGAAATTCTGCTTGAGAGCACCGTTAAAATGTGTATACATGAACCTTAAAAGGTGGATGCAGAATGACTGCTGGCGGCAGATCGTGTAGACAGAGCTGTGTAAATTATTCCATTTTATTTGATTCTGTTTCAGTTCTCAGTCTTCCAATTTTCAGAAAAGCAGCTAAATCAAACTAGTTAGTGTTTTTTCTTCATGCTTAGAAGTTTACTTTCAAGTAAAAAATTATGATGTTTAAACTGAAAATACAAAAACTAACTTGTTCTAATAAGTTTGTACTCTACTCTTTGTAAAGTGGTAGTTCCCTAGTGAAACTACTTGAGAAGCCATAGACTCAAGGGTTCCTTTTGTTGGTTTTTTCTCTCCCCTCTGTCCCCCCCAACCAGCAATAATCTGTTAGGTGGAATGAATTCTTCAGTCCCAGCAGGGCCTTATAGGTATTTGGAATCTTCACCAGAAAGCAGGAGGTGGAGGCTTTAAATCCACTCCTTGAGCATATTGACTCAAACAGGTGTTTGCTGTCTGTTGCCAGAAATCCAAGTTACTCCTCCAGCCGTACAGCCACGTGCGGTGTGGCACAGCACCCTGCCGCTTGTCGGGAGAAAGTCCCAGCCTCTCTCCAGTTGCTCCTGGTGACAAGCCGTCCTCCTCTCCTGAAGATGCCAGGCAAACCATACCATCGCTCTGCACCCTTGGCCTTTCTGCTTTATTTCTGAGCCCCGGAGTAGTTCTCTCTTCAGCTATTCTCGGCTTCCTTAGCCTCTTAAAATAGCACATTTGATGTATGCTGTCATCCATGACAACGTACATCAGTTCCAGCTTTCCATTGAAGCTTAAGATGCTCTAGGTTAATATGGTAAAAAATTAAAAGCTAGTCCTGTACTCGTTTATGTTCACGCTGTGCTGCCCTACGTACCTGTTCAGCTTCTGCTTAACTCCTGTCAGTTATCACCGCCGTAAAACCGTCACTGCGCACTGCTGGCTCTGACGAGCCCATCTACCAAGTAATTTTATTGACAATTCCCCCACTACAGCTGCTGACTTGCAAATATCTGATCTGTGAAATCAAAAACCCTTTCACGTAGCTCTGCCAGTAGAGCTCACTTTTTGTGGTACTGCAGTAGTAGCCCGCATTTTTACATAAGTAATTGGCTGAACTAAATTTTATGTGATGTATTCAGAGACGTATGGCTAGGAAAGCAGAACCAAAGAATTTAGGTTTTTATTTTGTGGCAGGGGAGGGAGTTTTTATAAGCTACTTGTTTTCCTGGAGCACGTTTGCTGTACGAGACACAACGTGGCTGGAGGGAGATCATTTGTGACACTGAGAACATTCGTGTTGTATGCTTGAGCTGAACAGATAAATATTGATTGGATATATGGAAGTAACTCATTATATAGGTCTTTGGTAAGGTGTTTTTACCTCTGAATTATGTCATGAATGAAGTACTAATTTTTATGAAAGTCTCCAAATTCATCTTGGGTTATACAGCTATGCAAGAATTCTTACAGGGTGTACAGTCAGCACATTGTTGCAGATATTAATTTCAAAACTATATTTAAATAGGGGCCTTTGAACTCTCCATGCTCAACCACTCAGTGCAGTTTTGATGCACTAAACATCACGATTAATAGCAAAACTGTAGACTGTCATTTTGTTGTGACTCTTCTGTTGAAAAAGATCATCCCTAAGTCCCTCCAAGTGTATACTGCTTTTCTACATTAAATTAAAAAAAAAATTGCAAACAAACAAAAAACCCAAACCAAAACCTTGCTGTTTTCTAACAATTTCATATTGCTTGAGCTGTCACTTGGCAGGTTTTGCATTATTTAGCAATTTTTAATTCCATTTGAAACATTTCTTTAAGAAACATCTTGATCTATGTTGAACTATTTCTCCTTTCAATTTTTCAACCATTTGACTCAAAAATTTGCAATATTTCATGTAATAAGAATCAAGACAGCACTGAAGTGTTTCCTTTCTACACATGAAATCACTGTGAATTTTTACTGTTTCCTTATTTCTTAGAAGAGAGCAAAATGGTGAAGAGTACTATAAAACACCAGGGACTGGAAATGCAGCTTTTGGATGTGAGGGAATGATAGGTCAGCAACAGGCAGACAGCACTGTGAGGTGGAGGAAAATCGACAACTTCCACAAGCAAAGCTGCAGCTCAAATGCAGTGAAAGGAAAGGATTTCACCTTTGTCTTTCATTTTCTTTTTGATGGTGTTGAACACTGCAGAACATTTGTTCAGTGGAGGATGTAGTCAAAAGAGATGTTGTCTCTTCGTTGGGAGAACAAGGGAAGAAAAGGATGCTTTGAGGAATGCTTTTTCTTTGCCCAGAGGCTCTGTATTTGAAGTAATAGAAACTACATGTAAAATCAAAATGATTACAAACCATACCAATGTAAACAATTTTTTTTCCTCATTGCTTCCTGAGATTATTCTGTCTTTTACATTTTGATTCATTTCAGGGTTATGCATTAGGCTTACATTTCAGATATTATTTTCTTTTTCATGCGTTTCCTACTTTTCTTTCCTTCAATTCATTTTTCTAATCCCCAAGAGTGTTTAAATCTGTATAAAAATCTGAATCCTAATAAACAATAACACAGCACGAAAACCAGAATTGTACGTAGTGAAAGGCATTGGGAGGGTTTGCTGGTAGAAATATCATGGTAGGCTTTCCTAGGTTCTTGCATTTTACCCTTGCGCTGATCCAGGATAGCTTTTTTTAGGTGTTCTTGATTGCAGAGGAATGATAACTGCATTGTCGAAAACAAATGAAGTGAACATCTGTTGTAAGTTTTGGAGACTGTTATTAACAAATGTTGCTACATTTTAGGAGCCAAGTTTGGAAAGCCATTAATACATACTTGTGTCCAGCTTAGTAGCACTCCTGGAACTTACTGTGAGCAAAAATGTTATTAATGCAAGAATTACATACCAGCAGAAAAGCCTTTGGGTGGATAGCTCTACCCATTTACAGTAGATTATTGAAATAGTGCAATGATTTGTACCAATCCCCAAAAGACTCCCAGACACTTGGACAGAATTGCTTAGTTTGGGAGAGACCCCTTGTTATCTCTTGTTCTAACTTGTACTCAAGGCAGGGTTGAGTTGGTTCTGTGTTGGCTCAGATCCTTGTAGATTGCTTTAAATAACTCCAAGGATAGAGGTTCTCTGGACCCCTGTTCAAGTACGAGGACACCTTCTTCGTGAAAAGATTTATTTCTTATATTTAGTGAGAATTTCCCACATTCCAGTGTGTGTTTGTTGCCTCTTGTCCTAGCTGCATGCCTCTCCAGGAAGCATCTGGCTCCATCTCCTCTATGTCCTTCCACTATGTAATTGCAGATGGTTTGACTCTTTTCTCCAGACTGAGCAAAGACAGCTCTTGTCCTTTTCTCAATGTGCCATGTGCTCTCTCCAACTCACCACCTTTGTGTCCCTTTGCAGGACCTCATTCCGGTATGCCTACATCTTTCTTGTACTGGGAAAGACAAAATGAGACACAGCACTTGAATGTGGTCTCACAATTGCTGAATTGAGGAGAAGGATCGCTTCTCTCAGGCTTCTGGCTGCATTCTTGCTAATTCAGCCTGGGATGCAGTCGGCACTTTTTTGCTTCAAGGGCACACTGCTGGCTCTGGTTCAAGTTGTCCACCAGCACTCTCAGGTCTTTTCTGCAAAATTGCTTTGTCTCCACCTGGCCACACATCTGTACTCCTTGTGCGGGATTCTTTCATCCAAGACTCAGGACTTCATGTTTTTCTTTGCTGAACTTCATGAGATCCATATTAACCCACCTTCCAGCTTGTTGAAGTACTTTTGAGTATCAGGTCTGCATATTGACCATTTTCCCCCCAAATTGGTATTGCCTGCAAAGTTACGGAGCGCACTCCATCCCATTGTCCAGGTTATTTTGCACCTTCAGGTCTCTAAGTGCATGGGAGACCTTAAGAGTAATACTTAAAAATAGGAAGGAGCACGATGATAAAAAAAACCCATCAGATGTTGATGGTCAATGAATTTAAACAGATACCCAAGTAAAATGCTGTCAGAAGCCAAGAAATAAGTTTCTGTATATATGGATTAGTCTCACCCTGAAGGGAGGATTTTAAGGGATCACATGGTTATTCTGTGGTACTGTTTCAAAAACACTTTCTTCTTCCAGGTAGTGCGTTTTATTAGGGTAGCCAGTTCTTTCGAGGAGATGTGTACTTTTCTGCACCAGTGTAAATTACATATTCTCTGAAAAGCACAGAAAACAGTTTTCTTTTTAAAGACCTTCAAAATCTGGCCACAGCTGACTTACATAAAGACATGAGATTAGATTTTAAATCCAAGAACTTCTGAGATCACAATGTGATCACTGCTGTGATCCCATTTTCAGGTCTTAGCTTAGTCGGTGTGTATTCATGTCAGGATCATCCTCGAGAAGTACACAAAATAGAACAGACGCTTTCATGAAATAGATAGTTTTACTGAATCAGTGTCTAATAGATGTAGATAATATTTACAGTTGGGACAAAGATATTTTACTTTACTTTCTATTGCTCGCTTTCACTTCCTAGCTTTTAAATAGCTGCCTATGCCTCTGCATTTTTCAGTAGTCTCTTTGTTCAGACCATCTTTTATTAACTTCAGCACTTGGAATGACATTGTACAAATACAATTTACAATGTATTGCTTGTTTCCACACATCTTTTATTTTGAATGAAATTCTACAATTTTATTCAACTTTATGTTCGTTCAACTCCAAAATTGCTATTATTCAGTTACCCAAGAAAATCGCAGATGAAAATCAGCATGTAATCAGTTAATTGACCTTGGCTTCATGTACACTTTCATCTAGTAACAGAGATATTTAAACGTGGAGGTAGTTGCTTCTGTCCTTCATACATTGGCCTTTAGTTCTCTTCACTAATAGCTTTGGTCATTTAATAACGTATTTTACAGCAAGGTCAGGTTAACAGTAGCTTTTATAGGCCAATATTTTACAGGGAATTGGTGAACCAAAAACTGTAATTATGCATGTGAAATAATCCCTCGAATAATTAGTGATGATTAACTAGCTGTTATCATTGAGACAGGTTATAAGGATTTGATGTAAGAGAAGTCAGAAATCAACTTGGCGAACTTACGGCAAGTAAACATTATATATTTCATAAAGCTCTCCATTTACTGTCTTATATCTAGGCAATAGGGCAAGTACAGCACTAATTGTGATTTTTATCAATGGTTTCGTAATCTAAAAAATTGCATATTTACAGTGAGCCTTGCTGACAGTACACCAGTGAGCTTCAAAGAGTAGATAGCCCATTGTCAGTGCACAAGATTAAATGATGAATGTTAACAGTGCTTAAAAAATTTAATATGATTAAGTATTTTATGCACAATTTTAATTCTTTCCAAACCAGTTTGATACTGTGCAACAGAACACAGTTGCATAAGGTTTCTAAGTATCGCCTAGCAACTCCCAAACAGCATTGAGAACAACGTGTAAACATGAACCAAATTCTGAACTGTTGAAATCACTAACACACACACACCCCCCCCACACCCCCCACAAAAATTTGCTAAATATAAAAGAAGCCAGACAGAACAGAAAAATCTTTGTGAAACGAACAACTTTATTGTGGCTGAAATATGCATCTTGTCATTTCCAATTAAGCCCAAAATATGTGTTCTAAAACTGTGCCTGCATTTGATTCCCCCACACCTAGGAATGATGTATTGGAGATATGTAAGAGACTTGGGAGGTAAAAGGAGGAGGTAAAAGTGGTCTTGAAAAGATAATTGAAATTGTAATGATGTTTAAAAAAATAAATTATCTAAAATAGTTCAAGTTGAAGTTAAGTGTGTTTTAGGAAAGAAATGTGCAACAGAATATTTGGAGAAATGACAGGGGGAGAAAAAGGCAAACAAAGGGAACTATGTTGATTTTCTGGCTTTCTAAATAAAATCAAAAATTAATTCACAATGAAGATTTACATTTGCAAAGTATTTTCTGGAAGTTCGGATACACCTCTTAGAAATAACAGGTATAGGCCCAAATCCCCCCAACATCTTTCAGAACAAAGATTTATAATAATTCCTTTCTTATCCCGAGTGTATTTCAAAAGTGCCACTCCAGAAAGCGTTCTGAGGTCTCTCTTAGTCTTTCCTGCTGAAACTGTTTCATTTCATACAGAATATTTACATTTTCATTAGAAAAGGGACTAGATCTCAGATGTTGCATCTTTGAAGAGACCGATCTAATTAGCTGTTGTATTCAAGTATCCTTCTCCAAGAGCTCGTTCTTCAACTTTCTTAACCAGAGCGACTTTCACAGGAGGATTTTTCTAGATTTATTCACCTCAGATGGTACGACACATTCCCCTACCAGCTGGCTTCAGCTCATATCCTGTCTACTCTTACAGGCGCTATTTACTGAAATAGTACTGTAAGGTAAAATTGCTCTATAAACTTTCTGCCATTTCAGTCTCTACTTATTTTTAAGCCTGTTATATACTTCTAGAATGATAAATACTAAAGAAGTTCATTAGGTCTATTTATAATTGCTTATGCAATTCCTTTAAGAATGCAAATTGATCTGGCACAAAATTAAAAAGAATAAATTTAATAAATGCTACACCTTTAATTTGAATAAAAGTCAAAATAGTCTGTAACACTCATTCCAGAAAATATATATTATTTTTACAGTGCAGAGTAATTCCTGTTTTGTACAGCTAGTGCTGATTAAAAGAAATTCACCTCATTCAATTTAATAAAACTAGCTAATTTAAGAAAAGTCAGTGTATTAAAATTTACTGTACATGACAACTGTTCTCATTTCAGAATGCACCCTACCACCTCTATTTGATTAGATTTCGTATTATAAGTTCTGAAAAGGTTAATGAATACCTTAACAAAGCAGCTCAGGTTCTATAATTGGGTGTAATAAGATGATATGGTGATGGGCTGCTTTGTTGATGTAATTGTAATGAGAGATCTTTGATGTGTTAGAAAAACAATGCAGTAAGAGGTGTAAAGAAAAATAAGATCTCCTAGGTTCCTGGTTTACAGATATACTATAGAAATTGTTTCATTTCCTAGCTGATGTAAACAGCTAACGAAGCTCTCTGCAGTTGTATATTCCATATCTGCAAGCATGTGCCTCAAAGGCAATTGCTTTTTACTCCCATAAGCAGAGACAGAAAAATTCTGTTACAAGAACCAAACTGTGTAAAAAGGTGTCTCCTGAACTGTTCTTCTCTGAAACCCAGTTGTGCTTTGATTTTCTACTATGGGATTTCAGATTGCCGTCAATGAGAACCTTTTGCATTTGACTGGATTTGCTAGGGTAAAAATGAGAGTCTGGTCGTCTTTGCTCATGCTAAGAATCCATTTTCGTGATCATTCAGGGAACTCATCTCTGAATATAGTTTGTTTGCAGTACTATTCCTTGAATACATATGGTGAATTATACAGAGGACTACAGCTTGAATAACACTAATACTTCTATATGTCTACTGAGCTTCTTTAAGCCAAGTCTCACTGACTGATGTGTCCTAGGTTTGCATTTGGTCATCTCATTCTTAATCATGTAGCACCCAAACATTTAATTCTTTCATATTTTCTATTTCATGATCTTTCAACTCTAGCAGATGGTTTTGTTAATAGTTTCCAATTCTCTAGCCTTGCCTTTCTTGCATTACTGAACTTCATTCTGTCTGTGTTACATGAGTCCTCAAGGATATATAGTTCTTTTGTATGGTATCCTGAGCTTTTTCTGCATTGATGAAATCTTCTGACTTTGTTTCATCAGCAGATTTGGTAAGAACATTCTTTATTTTTATTAAAAAGAATTCTCTCTAATACAGTGAGGATGTTTTACAGGATTGGGTCCCAAACTGATCCTTGAGGAATAAAATCTTAACCTTTTCGAAGTCCATTTTTTCTTTTGTCACTCCCTTTTTCCTTTCTAGTTGTAATCATTTCTTGATCTACCTTATAATACTTTTCTAATATTTTCCCTTGGGGCATCACATTAAATACTTTACTGAAACAGAGATCAATAGCCACTACTGTGTTTCCTTTGTCTCATATGGATATAGTGTGGATTAGTAATAGAAATGGTTTGTGTGCAATAAACAGCAAAGGTAATTACAGTGGGAGAGGGATGGGAGGCACATGCAAGGTGAATGGACTGAAGCAAATTATCATATTGAACGATGGAATTCAGATATGAACCAGGTTTTTAATATTTTATTTCCAATTTCAGTTCCTAGTTTTCATATCTGCATGCTAAAGTGACTGTATGCTATCATGTAATGACTAACATAAACTTGGGGGCGGGGAGGAGAGACTATATGTTTGCATGTTTGACAAAGAGAACATGCGAATGTGAAATTAAGTATGTTGAATCCCTAATACTATGTCCATCTTAAATCTGAGTGTTAAATACACCATTTAAAACAGATAATTGAGTCTTTCATCAGAGTGTGAAAAAGACTGAATAAATACGGCTTCAGCAAATTTACATTTTCAACCTGCATTCTCTTTAATTGTAAAAATGGTTTATATGTAGTTTGTTTTGATCTGAATATATGCCTTTTTTTGTCCATGGAATGTCAGCTGGTGTAAATTGTGAATGTTCTCTAAGCCAGTGAACCCATGAATGTTTGCATCAGGTTGGCACGTGTTCAAATAACGTGCTAGTAGCTTGGAGTGACCGTGTAGGGAAATTGTGTAAAAACCAAGTTGAATGAGTCCTAGCCAAATGTTTTTGAATGGACCTCTCAGGCTACAAAATAAATTTACGTTCCTGGTCTACTGTTTCTTGCTATTACCAGCAAAAATGCGACCGTTTCATATCAATAAGATACACGGAAGGAATATGCAATGTGAGAAAAAGAAGCAAGAAGCTGCATCTATCACCTTCCAGTCCATCTGGATTTTAATGGAAACTGCTATTTTATGATGATGAAAATACATGAGAAGCTAAATTCTTGCATTCCTATTCAGTGCTTTTTTTTTTTTTTTAAAAAAAAAAAAAGCATAATCTCTCAGGCAACTCAAAGTCCCTGGCAGATTGGTAAAAGAAGCATTTTTCTCAAAATTAGATTTAGCCTTCATTCCATTTCTATTTGTCATTTTATTGTTACAGCATATAAACATTATTTAAGAAACATACTCCAAAATCAGCTAGCATCTATTTAAAACATATTTTGGGTTACAAGAAGTGAATTTGAATATGAAAAATATATGCTGCACTTCTGAGCTCCACTCATTAAATCATCACCAAAAAAAAGGGTTTATGGTGTCATAGTAGGTAGAAGCGACACATGGAGTGACAAACTGGTTCACTCTACTGATGAGTGCTTTCAGCTGAGTCAATAATAGAGATTATAACCTATCATAGTTGAAAAAAACATAAAATTTACTTAGTTACCAGGAGATGAAAATAAAACAAAAAGAAAACTCATTCAGTGTCTACATTTGAGGACATATTTTTATTTGGCTAGATAACTTACTTCATCGCTCCACTGGCTGATAGAAATTCAAGGGTTCAGTCGTGTGATCTACTTTTATGCAGAAGGTTCATTGTTTCACATCTTGCCTGTTGTCTTCGTAATTAGAGTGCGCTAGTCATTTATTTTAATGTAGGGCTATACACTCATCCTGCCCCGAGTACACTCCATTTTCTGTTTACAAGGAGAATTTGAGTATGGAATGCTTTTTTCCTTGATGTTTGGCTGATACCTTACCGTAAAATACAGATGCTATTTTTTGCAATGAGCCATACTGAGAGTAATAGCACAGCAGCAGCAAAATGACACTAAGTATAATGGAAAGTTAATAGGAGGATACTCTGGCTACTGCTAGGCAAGCGCATGTCAGAGGGATTACAAAAACCAGTATTATTTCTATTATCCAAGGCCTGTTATGATCTTCTGAGTGCAACTGTGCTTTAAAAGTAGGGATGGGATGTTGTATTGAAAAATTACTGTAATAGAGGACTATAGAGTTCAGTGTAATTTTGAATGATTACAGCACTGTTTCTATACTACTTTTAAAAATCGTGGCCCCACAAAGGTTTGTGACATCTCAGCATTGTATTTAGAGCAGGAGAGTATACATCAATCTTCCTCTGAAACTGCATGAACCGAATAGGGTTTGCTGTTATTTACAGATTCCCAAAGAGTTTAAGGAAGATTGAAACATGACAATAAAATGGTGACAATTCAGTTTAGGACAATTAAGTGCTCACATTCCTCCCATGTTTGTGCATGCACTTTCTGTAGACAAAAAGCTGGCATTTGAACTTCTAAATCTAGTTGCTTGCTTTATTCACTGATTCCTCATCTGCTTTCACTTGTACATCATCTGCTTAATAAATAAATAAGTAGACTTTAAGTGCATTCTTTTTCAGGTACTGTAAGTAACAGACTTCAAACCACTTTGTGCTAGATAGGTTCTGTGTGTAAAAAAAGGGTCCACTGCATAGGAACATTACTTAATTGACCAGGATGGTGAACCAAAAGCCAAGGCCTGCCAATTTTTTTTATTTAGAAAAAGAAAAAAAAATTAAGAAACAAAAATATCTTTTAATAAGAAACCAAAGTGCTGGGAAAGAAGCTAAAAAAGGACTGGAAAATTGAAGGTGAAAGTTCACAGCCTCATCTTCCTCATCCCTAAAAATGAAAAAAATAACTAAAAACCTGGCAAAGAAATTAAAAAATTAGTATGTTTCATGTTGTTTTCCTCCTTCATTGGCCCACTGTTGGACACATTCCTAATAGCACATCTTCAGATGCTCATGTAAACTCATCTGAACTTCTTCCTCTATAAAACTCTACAGGAAGATCAGAAATCAAAATGTCAAATGAACAGCTAGGAAGGTATCTGAACTTAAACTCATTGAATGTCATGTGATTTAAATTGAACTAATAAGGCATTAATCAGCTGTAATCCTGAACAGTGTCCTTGAAAAGATAGGGATGAATTAACAGCAAGTAGTAGGAAGACTTTAATATCTGTATTCACCTTGTTTGGGATTTTAGCCTTTGCTGTGATAGTCACACCATGAATTAGTATCATTGGGTAGAGGTTATTATGTCAGGAAATACTGTTAAATGGCTCAATAGTGTAGGGTGTTGCTAACATAAGATATAACTTATCTACATATGGAATAAAGAGCTGGACAGAGCTTTTCTTATTCCTTTGTGTCTTTGAGTTTCTAATGATGGTGGGTTTTAAGCGCACGTACCTGATCTTTCAGGCTCCTTTCACTACAAGAAGGACATTGAGGTGCTGGAGCGCGTCCAAAGGGCAACAAAGCTGGTGAGGGGTCTAGAGCACAAGTCTTATGAGGAGCTGCTGAGGGAACTGGGGTTGTTTAGTCTGGAGAAAAAGACACTGAGGGGAGACCTTATCACTTTGTACAGATACCTGGAAGTAGGCTGTAGAGAGGTGGTTGTCGGTCTGGTCTCCCCAAGTAACAAGGGATAGAACAAGAGGAAATGCTCTCAAGTCGTGACTTGGGAGGTTTAAGGTGGATATTAGGAAAAATTTCTTCACTAAAAGGGTTACCCAACATTGGACGGGCTGCCCAGGGAAGTGGTTGAATCACAGTCCCTGGTATTTAAAAGACAGGTAGATGTAGTGCTGACGGACATGGTTTAGTGGTGGGCTTGGCTAGGCTGGGTTAACTGTTGGACCTAGCACTGGCTAGGTTAACGGTTGGACTCTGACCTTAAAGGTCCCTTACAACCTGGACATTTCTACAATTCTAATAAATTTTTATTCTTGTTCAAACTCTCTGTGTCAATACTGCTCTCTGCAATGTGTTCATTTCTAGTGTCCGTAATTCAGGATGAATGTTAAAAATATAGAGAACCTTAGCAAGTTGAATGAAGAATAATTAAAGAGAAAGATTAAAGAGAAAATGCAATTCATAGAGAAAACATTGAAGAATCTTAGTTTTGAAGTGTTTGTCAAATACAAGATGTTGATCAGATTTTCCCCTAAATGTCAGTGTAGTAGAAAGTGCCTAACAGATGTGCCTTCAATCTAGCAGAAGAAGGTTTAAAAATATATATTAGAAATGTCTTATAAATGGAAGCTGAAGATCGACAAATTTAGTGCAGAGATGAGATAACATTAAATAGTGATAATGAGTTAGCTATTGAAAAAAATGGTTATTCTTTACTTTTAATCATGTTTATGATTTTTCCTATAAGAAGTGTTCTTTCGAAACGGAAATTTATTAGTAGTATCAAGAAAAAACTATCTATGTTTAACACAAATTTTTCTTGTCAAGTGAATATTGCCTGTTTCTGCACACCTTCAGAAAGACTCATTGATTATTTGATAAAGTGGTTGTTTAATTGTTTGCTCTTTACAGATTGTAAAGTTAGGAAGGCATGCCAGCAATTTTTTTGGATATTCCCTTTTCTGTTCCTGTAGCCCTTTACCTTTTCTTCAGTAGATTTTCAGATGTAAGAGGTTCCAAGGCTGACTTTTTAGAGTATAGTACTCTAAAAAGGTTGATCTGCCAACTTAGATAATTCTAAATTATTTAATTATTTCTGTGTCTATTCTTTATATTGGAATAAACCCTGATCAAGCAAGCTATCGGATCATAATAGTTGTTTTCAATTCCAGTTTAAGCATACTATTTTGATTTTTAGATCACAAAGGAGCTCCTGAAGCAGCCACACTGACTGTTGAGATGCTGAAATTAGTTCCTACTCACTAATCAAACGTATGGTAGTCCTTCCCAGAACAATTTCCTCCATATACCTCTAAAAGCTGGTTTTGCCTTCAGACAAGTGGATGCCTCCATGTATTGCTGATGCGCTTTTGAGACACCATGACAAAGATACCTACTTATAGAAGCACACAGTATTTTCACGCAGCTTCTTTTTTGTTTTGGTTTTTTTTTCCAGAAGCAAACCTTATTTACTTTCTTCTTCTGAGAAGATCGTCAAAAATAAGTTCCTAGTGTGACATTGCTAATGGTTTTTTCCCTTGTATCTTTGTCCAAAAACATTTGATATACATGATTCTCACTCTGGAACTTTGAGGTAACCATGTACATTTCTGAATGATTAAGTATTTTCTGCTTTACCCTTTTCTGGCCTTCCTGAAGAACGTTTATGAATGTTTCTAGTTATAATTATGCCATCTCCCTTTTTAATATGTTTTGGGTTTGCTGTTACTTGTCCCACTGTGTGCTGAGGCAGCATAGAAGCGGCACTGACTGATAACGTGGATCAACTAAAGAGGGTCACATAAGCCACCGCTGCTTTTTGTGTTGTCGGGGTTATTTTGTACTTTAAAAAAAATAATCTGTAGCCTATAGC
Source organism: Chionis minor (assembly GCA_013398295.1). Taxonomy (NCBI): domain Eukaryota; kingdom Metazoa; phylum Chordata; class Aves; order Charadriiformes; family Chionidae; genus Chionis; species Chionis minor. The sequence goes on along the minus strand of VZSF01009054.1, from coordinate 1,202,883 downwards.
TATTTTTGAAGCACTGTCTTTTGTTTCAAGAGCAAAAGTAACATGTGGGTAAAAGGGGTACCTTTTCCTTGCTAATGCAAACTGCTATGGTCGCTTTCAGCATTAGCTGTGCTCAAGCATCCAAATTGTGATGCTGTTTGGAAACATTGGCTCTTGTAGAATGTAAGTAATCGCTCACTTCATGAACATGCGTTTTGGTTTTTTGGTTGCTTTTGAGTACTGATCTTAAAGTCTAAACTCTAAACCCTTCATACTCACCCTCCTCAAGTTAGTTATGCGGGTTAGATCTATCACTACCTCTTAGTCTCTCTTTTAAGTATTAGGGGGAGGACTCTCAGCTACAGAAGTTGTTCATTCTCCGACATCTGTAGTGCTTGGGGTGACATTTTCAGAGTACAGACCTACTGCTTTCCCCTAGCATTGTCCAACCTCAACTGAATTAAAGATGTCCAAATTCTTACAAGTTTGTGGCCATCAGCAGCTGTTTGGAAGAGAGGATCTCAGCACTGAATACTCAAGTAGTCAGGCACTTTTAGGAGTTTTCTGAGTGGTCACCCAGCCATGCTTGAATAGCTAGAGTAGCTACAACGTGAGCTTCCAAGCAGTGGTCTCAAAAGACAGGTGGTGGGGTCTATCCTCAGAGAACTAAGAATACAGGTGTAGGAAATAAGACCTCAGAACTTGTTCCCTGATGTCTGTTGTATGTGCTGTCTGTTTTGTTTACATACTGCTGTGAAAATGTTTATCTGCTGGGTTTTTTCTCTACAAGACAGTTAATTCAGAAAGGAAGAATAGGAGTTAGTTGGAAGGCTTGAAAGAGTAGTTCTACTCCGATTAAAAAAGGGCAGGTCTGTAAGGCTCTGAGTATATTGAAATTAAAGAGAAACTAGAATGCGTATTTTTTTTAAAACTGGATTATGAAAGCTCTGGAGATGAATATTTTTCATCCTTTTCTGCAAAGAATTGTCATAGCTTTATAAAACCTAATCAAGAGATAAATCAGTCTTCTCATATAATAGGCTTTAGGTAGAGGGGACAAAATTCTGAAGGTGCCACACAAGTTTAACTGCATTTTCCAAAGTTCAAGCACATTATTTTTACCGTAATACTAGCCAGCATTATTAAAATACCAGAAGACATTGACTCTCAAATGGCTATTAAAATGATCTACTGCATACTGTCCTCCCAAGTTCAAGGGTGCATTCCGGTGGTCATATTTCTTTTACAGGCTCATGAGTCTGTCAGGACTGTGCGAGTTCAATAAGTACTCTCAATAGATGATCTGAATACATTAAAAGGTCTGTTAAACAATGCTGTGTTTGGATCAGTGTGTTTGATAGAAACTGTTCATGTAGAGCACGAATATGAGTCCATACATACTTTTTTTTAAGGTTGATATACTGGTTGTGAACAGAACTACCATAAGGGTTCCAGACATAATCTTCTGCATTTCCTACAAACAAAGACAGGTATAGCCATATGTATTGGAACTTTATTAATATCTATTTAAAAGCGGTAGAAAGACTATCGACCAGAGATTGAGTTCAAAACAGAGAACCGATTATAGCTTTGTGGAAATGTCATTTTCATTTTGTAGAGGCAGTGGAAGAAATACTGTAATTTTGTACATGTGACTGCTTGGTCAGAGGATGAAGCCTTCTAAAAGACTGAATGAGAAAAGAGTATGTCATAAAGAAGGTCTTAATTCAACAGAGAAGTTTGTATCACTTTGCAAGTTGGTCACATAGAACACTCAACTTTTTTCTTTATTACAATGAAAAGTCATGCCTTAAGGAATAAAAACTTTTGCGTACTTAAAGGAGGGAAATCGGACAGAGAAGAGAGGTGACAATATACTCTTGAAAAATGTAATTCTGAAAATAACTGAAGTATCAACATAGTGAAGCCAAATGTAATTTTATCCCTCTGTGAAAAGATAGCTATGAGAGGTAGTTTTAAAGATTGCCTTTAAGTGGGAAGAGATTAGGCCAAAGCAGATGCATTATCACATGTGTATGACAGTAAATAAGTCATTAACAGAAACCGTATTTTCAAAATAAAGTTGAAATTGGAAAGGGTTCATAAAAATAATGTAAGAACGATCTCTCTTACAATAAAAAAAGCTGTTTCTAGTTTTTCCAAGAGAAAAGATGGCTTCTGAAAAAATGTCTAGTAGATAAAGGCATAACAAGATCAGTGAGGAAACAGTAAAACAAGAACCAAAACATTAATTTTTAATAGGGCCATTAAACATTCTAGCAATATGGAAATGTAGAATGAAAAGACACCATTCGATTCAGCAAGTCCGCTCCCTTACAATTACAGGTAACTGTATGATACGGTCAGTCTCAACTTTGTGTATTGAGCTTGGAAGTGTGCAGAGGAACATCTTTCTTGAATGCTCCTGCACTGTACAGGCTGAAAACATTTATGCACTGAATATTATAAACTTAAAAAATGTTTACAAAACCAAACCTATTGTTTGCAAGAGGAAGAGAATAGGAGAGATCAAGGGCATCACTCCTGTGCTACACACAGCAGGGAATTTGGCAAGATACCTAGGTGGTCCTAGGAAGTCAACCATGCCCCATGGTAAAGAAGAAAACAGATCTTTATGAAGGAATGTGACACTTGAACACACTGAATAAAACACAGATTTATTTTTTTTTTAGAGATAAACTGTATTTCTAACACAATTTTTAATCCGGCAGCCTGAGTTATTGGTTCTGCATTATCATACAATGCTTCTAGCTGGATGGGGCCTTTAAAGATCATCTAGTCCAACTCTCCTGCAATGAGCAGGGACAATTATGCAGGAGCTGAACTTGGATGATCATAAAGGCGTCTCCTCTGTCCTTAAAAATCTATGCATGCATGCAATAAATGGTTAAATGTAGTGATCTGTCAGAAATCCTAAAAAAAAAAAAAAAAAAAAAAAAAGTAGTTGTAAAACACATTAGACAATAACTAGTTTTCAGTCATCAGAGACACTGTGGAGGGACCCAGGTTGATATAAAACAATGGCAGGAGTAGTGTATCTCTTCCAGAATAATACAGAGGACAGAACAGTAATAGGCTAATGGGACATCTTGTGCAAAGCTTCAGGCCTAAATACCTTTGCAACATCAAGATTAAAGCAGGAAGCATTTCTCCTTCTACATTATTTCTGAGACATTTGAAATATTTCCAAGAGTTCTAAATGTCAGTAACCGGATTGTGTTGTCATTCTTACTATATCATCACCTAAACAGTATCAGGAAAGTGGTTTAATCACAATTATTTTGACTAGTCACCTTGCAATTATCTTTTCTATATTGACAAATTATGCCATTTTGTCATAAGTACTTCAAATAATTACAGCACTTGTCAGAAATCTCTAAATCAGATTATTTCATGCAAAAGAAAACTTTTATAAAAAAAAAATAAAAATCTGTATCTGAATCACATTGTACGCTGTCCTTGATGTGGCATCACATCACTTCTTTTGACAGGTGATAGCATTACAGATAAAGAAGCCTATTTTACCAAAGGATTACACCTGTCAGGGCCTGGGAGATTTTGTGTCGTCCTGAAGCTGATTGCAACATTCTCTGTGCAAGTTTTGGGAGCTGGGGATAAGACTGGATGACAGGGCTATCACAATGAGGTTGCATCTTACCCTCGTTTAATAGAAATGGACACACAGGTTTTTTTCGTTTTAAAATTCTGTATTTGAGATGGTGAGTTACCTCTTGAATCCTGAACAGAACGCCGGTGATAGACACGTTACATTTTGTCCCCTTCTGGTTGTTAAACAAGCTTATAGGATCAAGCAAACGTTTGTCACTTCTTGTCAGCTCTGTGATGGTAATGTGATGCTGCTTCTCAAACCTGAGATATAGCTGGTTTGTTGCTTTCCATCTGCATCAAGGTTATTCAAAATTTAGAATCCTCCTACTATTTTGATAGATGGGACATTTAGAACTTCCCTCCCCCCTTAATCTGAAGACTGAAGGAAATGGCATTTCACTGTTGTTAAATTTCTGTGATCAGATGCACACAACTGAAGCCAAACTGTTTGGGGCTGTTCCAATCCAGCCTGCTTCATTTTATAGAAGACTCATCTACTTCCAGTCTCATCTATTTAGCCAAGTCCTCCAAATACAAGGCCTAAGACCAATTGAGCATTCACTCTGCTGATAGCCCACCACACCGGTCAGCGGCTCACCTACTCAGGAGACCCTGTTTTTGAATCCCATGCAAAAGTCTTCAGGATACACATCTAGCTTTGAGCCACAAGGTTTTTAAAAATGACATGTAAGCAAATCAACAAGTTTAACCCATCCTGGTTCACAGACGTGGCTGCTCTGAGACCTCCTAGTACTTGAAGGAGCAAGCCAGCATAATGCAAGGATCAATAAGTGAGATCTATCAAAACCTGGGTATGGGTTTTAACATGCGCTTGCCTGTATAATTTACCTTTGGCAGTTTATCCCCAGAGAAAAAAATGTAGTGATTACCTAGAAAGAGCTCTCTATGTGAGAGCTATTCCAAGTTATCACACTCCAAGTCAACTTACGACATTGTTCAAACAGAGAGTAGAAATAATGTATGAAAAAATATTTCTCTGCTGCCCAGCACCTTAAGCGTGTTATGCAACGTAGTACCCTATCAGCCCAAGGTAAAGATTTTCTTTTTGTTCTTCCAAAGCTTATTAAAAAGAATCTACAATGTTCTAATTAAGGTGTTTGTTATTTTCAGCAGCTGCTGAAAAGCTGTTGAAATGGTTTCAAAAAAGTAACTTTGTTTCGTAAGCATACATTTATTTCTGCAACACTTTACTAGCCTTAAATTATAATGTAATGTTTTTATATCATAAATGGTTGTTAATGATAATCAAGGTTTCAGATGGGAAGTTAGTAGCAAGGGCAGTTGCAATGTAAATGCTCCACCTAATAGCAAAAAAAAGAGAAGAAACGGGAGAGCAAATGTGCCGAACTGTGTTTTGGGTTTGCTAATTACCATTTCCATTAGCTCCCGAAGACTGCAGCTAATTCTCAGCTTGTGAATAAGCTGGTGTATGTCTGTACAGGGACAAGTTCTTCCCATTGGTGTTTCTACTTGGTCATGAAGGTTTGGAGCTAATTAGATGTTCTAAAACAAACAACAAAATCCTCTCGCTGATCAAACAGGAAAACTCAAGTTTTTCCAATCTCTGAATGCGAACCCAAACACTTGTTGTTACCAATATTTATATTAGGTTCGTTCTTAAAATATTTTTCTCTTTCAAAAACTATAAAAAAAGAGTTATCCAGATGGGATCAAAGATATCAAAGAGCTAGATGAACTGTTTTGTGGAAGGATTACTTCTGAGACATGAAGGGGAAAAGACGTTGATTTTTAAGGGAAACGGCACCTGAAAGACCTTTAAGGAACATGTTGTTGGTATTTGAGGATAAGACCTTGGGCTTTGCAGCACTGTAATTCCTGTATTGGGCACTGGTTTTGAGCGCTTGTTGAGGAAGGTCTGTGATGCACAAAACACCTGCTATTTCATTTCAACTATTGTAGATATATTTTGTTCCCTGTTTGTTTTCTTGAGAACAACTATTGAATATGTGATGATTAAAGATGACAAATGATAACAGTAATTATCAGGATTATGATAGAATACCTGTAGTTCTTTGTATGAATAGTGTACGGTGGCCCATTGCTTGGCATATTACTAAATATTTTTGGTTTTTTCTGTCCTACTGCAGTTTTGTAGAGCATTTGTTCAGCTACCAAAATGGCTGGAATAGCTTCAAATGCTGTATTTTAAAGCTTCATGTACTATGTATGTATAAGTGCCGCAGATCTCAAGGAGCTGATGATAAAAAAAACAGGTAAAGTGTTAGTGAAATTGGATATATTCTATTCAGAATGCAAAAACTTAAATCTTCAGTATTCATAATGATATTTATTACATTAAAAATTACTAAAAGATATTATGTATCATTTCAGACTGGCTTGTCATATGAAGCAGTATGCAACCATGCTCCTGTAGTGGAGGTATATATAATTTGTAGACTAGCAATGTGTGCTGTATGAAGACATCATTTTCAAAGTACTCTTGTCTTTTTAAATATCTTACATATTCAGAAGAAAGTATACCGGTACTGCATTATTTTAACATTTTAAAGGCTTGGGCTTAATTGTAGGTGATTTTTTTATTTCTTGAGTATGGAAAGCTCGTAAACTTAGTGTGCTGCAATTGTGCAAGTTGTTTGGTTCAGATTGCAATCTCCATTTCCTTCCCAGTGATTTGCTGTCATTCTGGTTTGCCCCAAAGCATTGCAGTTAGAAAGAATTTCAGCAAAAGGGAGGAGGGCATTTGACTTGAATGAGAGAGGACAGTGAGAGAGGCCTGGTAGGTTTGTACATGATGTCCACTGCCAAACCAGATCAGTTAGAATTGCTCTAGAGTTACGACAGTAAAGTTCTGGGTTGTTCTAACCCAGCTCTTCTTGCACCCCAAGAGGGCAGCCTCTCACTGTTGTGGATGTGGGACTTCCACATCCCCTTGCTATCAACTCCTTTTTCCTCCTCCTGACAAGAAATGCCCAGTTCACCTGTCTTCCATCTCATGTTCTGCCCATCCTTTTCCACCTGTACAACAGCCCCTGTCCTTTCTTCTTAAACTTAACACTCCTCCCATCTCAGAGGTGCCCATTTCTCTTTCCAACTCCCAATCTAGTTCCCCAGCTCTTCTCATCAATTCAGTCAACCGTTCTTCATGTCCATGTCAGCCCTTCAGGCAACTCTGCTCCTACCCCAGCTCAATGAGATACTGCTGCTTCCATCGTATCTCACTCCTTCCCCCCATTTCATGCTGTCACCTCCTGTTACCATATTGCTAATGACTGCCATGACCAAAAGAGACTTCCTTCTAGACAGCAAATCATGTATTAAAATATGAACTACTGCTGCTCATTAGCTTGGGAAAGCACTGAATGCTATTCATTAAACTATAAGCAACTCTTCTTTTTACACCGATGATGCATGTAGACAGTTTGGAAATACCGAGAATTGTATTTCTGCCTTTGACCTCACTTCCCAAAGAAGGTATGGCTTTGAATTGCCTGAAAGTAGACGGAAAGATGGTAATTTCCCAGAAGTGCAAGCAATGGATTTATAGGGAATAAAACCCTCAAAACCTCAGAGCTAAAGCTAAATTTGGTACTGTAAATGTCTGATTCAAAATCTGTAAGTTGTTCAAGTTTCTATGAATCTGTATTTAATGCTTTTTTCTCTGGGAGGAGGCAGGCACTGGATAGGAGGAAGGAGGCAAAAGAGAAAAGATTGTAGTGGCAAAGGGCGGCTGCACTTAAGTAAAATGGAAACTTCTAGTCTCTGCCATCTCTGAATAAAACCTGACAATGAGACACCAGTGAAAAGCACTGCTGCGGTATAATGTCCTCTGATCCCAGCCCTGTATTATCTAAGCACGTGAAGTGAGATCTTTAGAGTTGAAACTTTTGTCTAGTTCATTTAACTGACAAAATATTAGGATAGTGATTAGGGTGCTGAGGGTAACTAACTTTTCTCTGGGCCCTGAGATTTCCCGTTACAAGGCAATTTGTAATATAATTTTCAGGAAGATTTGTGCAAATAAAATCTCTGGCCATAGAAAATAAACATAACAGGGGGGAAAATTCCAGTGTAATTCACTTGAAAGAAGAAATCAGATCCTTTTGTTGGGTTTTGTTTTGTTTTGGGGTTTTTTTGTAATATTCACGGTTCTGATGCTACCTTATTTTATTTATGCAATGATTTAGAGGTGCCTTATGTATGAGTTGCTTTGCATTGACATACTCTCCGCTGTGCTTTAGACAAAAATGCTCAGCGTCTCGCTCATGGATGAAGCAGCTGAGTAGAACTGTAGCACTGCCTTCACAGTCCGGTTTGCTCTTTCTTCTGAATCCTTAGTTATTCCTCCATTTTACACAATTGGTTTCTAAAGGAATCTCTAAATGAGGAAAGGGGTAATCAGCTGTGAAAGATGAATATCAAGCATCTACACAAAGTGCCATATATAAACTAGAAAAGCCCTACGGCATCAAGATATTACTTGTCGATTTAATACTGGTTTTACATGCCTGTTTGTTCTTCCAATAAAAACCCCCATATTTGTTACCTTAGCAACATGGTTATGTTATCTCCAGACATCTGAACGAAATTCTCAAGGCATATACACTGTTGTTCAGGTGAACCTCTATCACTGTAGGAACTTGATTTATAGTGTCAGCATATTTTATGGTGATTTTTTTTTTATCGACGTCTTTAAGCTGCATCCATCTCGGTTATCTCAGCTTTGTGCTTGTCTTTTCAAGATTTAATTCTTGTCAGTCATGTTCATGAATTGATTGAGGAATTTTTATTAAATTACAGATGGCAAGCTTGAATTAAAAAACATATTTTGTAAACATATATATTTGGTACAAAGAAACTAATATGCCTTTGTTTAAGAAAAAGACATGCTATCTTATCTACCAAATAGTGGATAATAGACTGAGGACAGAATTTGAAGAAGTTCCTTACCAGAGTTAATAAATAGCTTTGGCTGAAAGGTAAAGTACTGTATTGAATTAGAAAATGGCTAAAACGGAAACCAAAAAGTAGAAATAAATGGTCCTTTTTCAGTGTGGCAAAAGGTTAATGCTGTTGCCAAGAGACCTAAACTATAACTAGAAACAGCATCACATAATATGTTTACTGCTCTTCTGAACACAGTGAGGTATCACAGTTTGCAGAAAACAGCTTTCCTTGCAATGCTACTGCAGACCAAGAAGACGGGTCCTACAGAAGTCTTTTACAAACTTGGTGAATAAGCTCTATGTGGACAATGAATTCCAATTTGGATGAATTAAACATATATTTTGTGGCAGAAAACCAGTTCATTTGGTCTTACCTGTTACTGGACTTTGACTGTAATGCCTTGGAAGGCTTAGGCATCATTAGTGAGGAACTGGTCCACATGCTACGGTGTTTTTTTTTAAGTAAAGCTAACATACATGTAATACATACCTGTCCCAGTTTGAGGCAAAACAGAATACCAGTAATCAGAACCACTGAAAAAATGTTATACAGTAACCCTTTTCTTGCACTATTGTAATCTATCCTGGTCACAGTTTCTTTAAAAAAAAACCAAAAAAAGGATATTACTTCGGAAAAAAATTATTAAAGGTAGGGGGAAACTTTCAAAAGAAGAGAGACAAGATGGAAATGTTATTTTAAGATTCGATAATTACCTTAGAGCTCAGTAGAGTTATGCAGACGTTATTGAATAGCAGAGTGAAGTACATCATGCATTTCTGTTTTCCTCTAAATTTAAAGAGAAATTTAAATGAGATTGAAAAATAGAAAATTAAACATTTAAAGAAAGAATGTAAACACTAAACTCCAGAAACTGGATTCAATGAGAAATCTCAAGACTCAAGGTTCCAGAGAGAATTGGCACTATATGTGAACAATAAGAACGCAATTACAGTGGGTAAACATTTCTTTAAAGGAGATAAAAGTGTGTAAATTTTAAGTTTAACCCAAATCACCAACTACCTGAGGTGACAAATAGTTTCCTCTCTGCAGGTTATTCTGTCCAGGCAGATTTTCTTCCAAGTTAAAGTGAAGCTTCACTTACTGGACACTGTAATAGGTGATACGTAGATTTGATGGATTGCTGCTCTGATGAGAATAACAATCACTGTTTTACTATGGAAATAGCAATATGTAACACAGTGAGTGTGACAACAGAACAGTGATCTTGAGAGATGAGTTTACTAACAGTCTTTCATTAAAACTATCGTTAACCTGATTTTAGAAGAAGTCATTGTATGACCCAAAGAGAAAACTCTTGTTGCCGACATCTCTTTTCCATTGATGAATGAAAGTGTAGAGGCATCCAAAAAATTACACTGCAGTAAGCTAAGCTCTTAAGTTATGAAGTCTCCTCTGTTTAACAGTGAGTAGGGTAGTGTGGAGTAGGTAGCTCCCCTTTTTGTCTGAGGGCAACACACCTCACATGTGCCACAGATAAGAGCTTAAATATAGGCAGTTACAGTACATCACCTGGTATATTGTAAATTCTTCCTCAGAAAAATCTGTGTATCTCGTGTCAAGATGCACGTGTCAAAAATGGTATTCACTGCTCTTGTTAACCATCACATTGGGTAGTAACCATCACATTATGAAGTAAAAGATCATCTATATGAAAACGTGAAAATATATGCCATGCCTGCCTAGTAACCAAGCATTTTTCTCTGCTGTCTAAAACCAAGTGTGGTTTATGTGTTACTTAAGTGCAATTAACTATACTTTTAACTAAGGAGCCTGCAGGATTCCAGGCAGTTTGTGACAGTTGCCAACATTGATGATAAACAGTCCCACCTCCCACTGCAACAGACCAAAGCTCTAATGAACATATTGGAGTTATTTGTCAAAACATTCACATAACAATGGTTATTTGCCTAACCAAAGCCAGATTTTTTATTCCAATAGAACGCACCAAAAAAATTGCATATAAACTTAATACATATTCTTAAATTTTTCCTCTCTGTGTTTTTGCAGTGTTTTGGGACATAGGCTGTACTGAAAAAGGAATAGCATATATTTCTCAAAAATATTCTGGTATTTATCTATTATGTTTTAGCTTTTCAACAGCAAGAGTTAAATCTGGTATGCCACTGGAGCCCTTTTATAGCTCCTTTATTTATTTCACATAAATGTGGGATAAATGAAGTGAGTAAACAATCAAACATTGTTTTTCTTTTATTTGGCATTTCCTATAGTTCTGGAATGTTATAGTGAACATACACTTTTATGCAGTGGTAATGACATAAAAGTTGTGTTTGATTGCCTGTGCCCTTCACAAATCACAAAAACTTATTTCATAGCACTCCATGCTATCAAAAAATGCAGCCATGCAGCACTGAAAATAAAACAATTTAAGGTGAATTTGGGGCAGCATGCCTAAAATGTTCACACTAAGAATCTTGACTGCTGCTGCTTGGATTGCCTGAACCTGTTGATTAGATGGAAAATTTGAAGAAGAAATAAACTTTGAAAGCCACAAAGATTTCTGAATATTGCTTGATCTCAACAATGAACGTAGACAGCAAAATATGATGCTATTTTCCATCATTTTCTTGCTATAATAGTCCCAGGAACGTTTTCTTTTCCTGGCAAAATCATCAGTGAGTGTAATGCAGAGAATGCTGTCATAGTAGAAGAGCAGCCTTTTATAGCCGTGTGTCTTTTAAGAGTCTGTTGAATAGATAGTAAATTTTAGAAATAAATATGGTACTACTGTTGCCTTCAACACATTTCCCTCACGGGAAATCTCAAAATATTTTATCCCCTATAAATATCTATCACCTCAGAATTTGTCATTCTTTCTCTTCTATCACACAAGTCATCTCTGGCATGAGCTTTTCTGCTTTGATTTTGAACATAGAGAAAATAGACTGCTAAATTCAGAAAGTGCAAATACTGTTCATCTGTCTTTGTTGTTTCCATAAAAATGAAGCTGTGTAAGTGTTGATGATGTATAGCATCACATAATGTGCCTCTGACCTGACATGATTCAGTGATTACAAATTAGGAAATCATTGCTCATTCTGCTCGACATTCTTGTTACGTTAATGCAATTTAGTATTTATACAGGATGACATTAGACAGTTTTTTGCATTCTGCGTTTTATGTCCCTTGAGAGGACGTGCCTGCAGGTGTAGGTAGTCCTGAGTCTAGGCCAACTCTGTCACTTACGCATGGGACATTACTGACATCAAAAATTGGTAGCCTTCATGATAGAATTTTGGATACCATACTATTCCCTGTTATCTTGAGAAATGTTGTTATGTGTATTTAACAAGAACTTGGAAGCCACTGTAAGGTAAAGACACCCCGGTGTGCTTTATCTTCTGGCTGGGTTTGATAGTGGACAGGTAGGGTTTGGATCGGTCCAGGTATGATGTTACTCAGCAGTCAGCCACTTCATAGATCGTGCCACTTTGGTCAAGCGCAGAAATGATGAAGGCATGCTTCGACATGATTACGGGCACGGCACAGTAAATTGGGAACAATTGTCTTTCCGGTTGAATTTGGAAAAAGGCATTCTGGTCCTCTGCTGAAATTTGAGTGTGCAAATGAAGAGATGCATGGAGTAGCCCTCTACTACTGGCCATCACTTTAAAAGCTGATGACAGATGCCCTGTATAGAAGGCAGTTATATTTTATATGCCTTATGTGCTGCTGAGAGACAGCTATGATGTGCATAGGTATTTTTAACTGGTATTAAATACATCATTTTTAAAGTGGTCATTAGGTTTGAAAAAGAACCAAAACTTCTCCATATCTAAAATGACAGAAACTTCAGTTAAAACCTTCGCTGCATGAATTAAGTGGTGTGTGAGGTAAAATACTTTTCTTTTTTGTTGTTTATAACACATTTTCCATTAGTAGTATGGCAATGTGAAAAATGCATTTGAGGCAAAAGAAATAGCATATCTTGGCGCTGTGGCTTAAGTAGATTTCCTATTCATTGAACAGATAAATGAAGCTAGTGTAATGCGTTACTGAAAGTGTTGTTTCAACGGCTATTCTATTACATTGTGATATCCTCCACAGGAAGTAGTCCATCACTGGTACTCACCATCAAATCCAGTTTCCAGCTGGGATGTTCTACCTGCTACATACATTCAAATGCAATCCTGTTTTTTCAGTTGTGTTTCTCTTTTATATGTAAAAATATAGTTGGACTATACAACTCAGAAGCAGTTATTTATTTCACAGCTAGTGACAGATAATGGTCCTGTAACACAGCTAAGATTGCAATGACAAAATGGTATGCAAATATTTTAAAATAGGGGGACAGGGGAGTTTTAAGTATAAAGAATAAAGTTAGATTTCATTGTGAGAGAGGACTGTGTAGACTGGTATTTTACTCTTGTCCAGTAGGCATTGCAGATGCTGAGTTCAGTGGAACCTTCTCAGTTCCTACAGTTTTTAGTGTTTTTGAGAAAGTTTTATTCCATTAAAAAGGCACAGAAAGGAATGTTCTTTGGATCTTTCTTTCAGAATGTTGGCACAGCTCATACTGTAAATTATAATACCAAACAATAAACAGTCCAATAGAAAATTGCTTAATCTCTGCAGGAACGGTAACAACAAAAGTGCACATATTTCACTTTCATCTAAATAGTAGATTGGCCAGTTTTAGCTGTTTGTGTTAAAGCTTGCCAGCTTGAAATTAATTTCAAAATGTTTACAGTAAAAGGAATCACAATGCTGGAATCCTAAAGCCTCTGTTACTGTGTTGGATCTTCTTGAGCAATGTCCTGGTTTGAGGTAAAACAGGACTAGAAGCATCTGTCATTTGTTTAGTGTCCAGCCCAGCATAAGCTATGAGAAGCACACCAGAAGTTTTGTAGAGGTGATTTTGGGTTTTGCTCCATTTGACATGATGCACAGCTGGAGTTTTGCAGGGTCATCCAAGGTGACCTGAGGACTATGAGAATACTCCTGTTGATTGAAACCTAGCTTGGACTAGACCTTCAGAAGGGGTGGAAGACTGTTTACGCATCTATGGAAGAGAGGAAGGGCAGAAGGAAGGAAGGAAAGAAGGAAGGAGGAGACAAAGCTCAATGAACCACTCAATTCCATAAAGAAATGGGTGCATATCAATCTTTCCAGCTTATTTTTAAGAATAAAGAACTGTGAAATGAGAGTCATTGAACTTCCAGCCTCCAAAGAGGTGCATTCTAACTTATTTATTTTCTTAAAATCTGAATACTTTGCTGCAGTGCAAAAGTTTTTAACTTTGTTTCTTGAAGACAGAGTATTTTATCAACTGGTGTGTCTTTTATGCATTTTGAAGTAAGGTAGCCTTGCCTGCAGTACTAATGGGCATCTGTCTCACGGGGGATCTGCTTTACTTAGTAGAGAGGTATCTGCAATGAGCTGGAAGAGGGAAGGCCTTTTCCTTGTCTAATATAGAGGGTGTATTCTTCATTTTCAGTATTCAATCAGAGCACAAACAGCTCCTTGGAGGACACAGTATCCAGCGTAATGCATGTTTTTATTGTGAAATAATACTTTATTCATGTCTCATCACCTAGTATTTGTTTCTCATAGGATTGGTCATCCACCCATTTTGAAGCCCTTTATGAGGCTGTTTAAACAGCTATTTCTCCTTTCCAGAACTGGGACAGGAAGAGGAGCAGACTTGGCAACTGTCACACAGTAAGTGTGACACTCACTAAATGTCATTGCAAGGACACCCATTTGTATTTCATGTCACCAACTATTGATAAATGCTTTGGAAATTGTGGCTCCATTCTGCAGTATCTCATTAGAAATAAACCATGAAGCTTAGCACTGAGTGCTGTATCTAATTACAAGGTTCTGCTTGAACTGGTCATGAAAGTCCAGTCCAGATACAGACAAGCATCTGAACAAATCCAAATTGAAAAAATCCATCACTTGCTTGATTATCAGTTGCTGCAAAAAAAAAAAAAAAAAAAGGTATGTAATAATGATCTGGAACAAGTAGCAGATTCTACTTTTAATAACTAGTAAAATATCTGTTCAGGACTATTCAGAAGAAAGTCTAAAGGTTGTGAAAATTGATCTCCACTTTTCCCTAGGGTAAGATAGATAGGAAAGAATCTTGCTTGAATTAGCTTGTGTAACTTTTAATCTCCCATCCTTGAGTACCACTCGACACCTAGAAGATGTAAAATGTACTTGCTCATTAGGACAACAGTAATCTCTTCAGTACCTGCGAGGTGAAGGCAGCTGTGGAAACTTCACCACTTCAGTCTGAGCTGTGTGCTGGGTATGGAGGTTGAGAGGAAGCTCCTGTTTTTCCCCTCACATCACTAGGGGGAAAGAAATGGTCATTAGTAACCTAATGGGATTCTCTCATCTCTTGTTCAATTTGCAAAGTTACTATTCTAGAGGTGGCATTTATAGGCTGTCTGGAGACATTCTGTCTCTTCTGTGTTGTCTGGCTGACACTACTGAAGCAGGGAAACCACAGAGGAACTGCGCTGATTCAATATTTTCTCAGAAACAATTTCACAGCAGTTAAATGTTAGGTATTCAAAAAACTGAGAAGACTGAAGGTATGGGCACCAATAGAAAATGCTGCATCTTTCCTGCAAAGGAGATTACGTATATGTGTGTGTAGGTATATTCATACACATGCATATGTATAAATTGATATGAGTTAAGGTGAGATGTGAAAGCTCGGTGAAGCCGCTGGACACAATGGCTGTTATTCATTCAGGCTGAAAAGAAAAATAAACTCCTTTACTTAACAGTCAGCAGAACAGGGGGAACCGCCAGCTGTGATACTTTGACTAGAGGAGAAGTTGAGCAATATAGACTAAGAAAGTTTGGGACCCAAATGCAAAAAGTGGTATCAAGAAGCCTATACACAAGACTTTGAGCTAAGGAAAAGCTAAATATAGAAATAAGTATTAAGGAAGCTTGGCAGGCAAAACAAGAAATTATAATATGACCTTGAAAACTACATGACAAGAGAGTTCCTTTGGTTGATGTGCCAGCTGGAATGAGACAGGGAACTGGGATCAAATAGAAAGTGTCATAACATTAGGTTTATAACATAGTGCTAATCATGTCCAATAGATGCCTGAATCAGGACTCAAGTTTCTCCTTCTAATAGAAACAATCTAAAAGACCCTGAAAGGACATTCAAAACTGCCAGTGAAATGATAGAACGTGTTTGTTTGAATCCTTGCTTTTAAGTCAGCCTTTCGTTTAGCTGCTGTTGCCTGAGTGGAACTGGGGGAGGGAAGGTGGAGGGAAGAAGTTCAGCAAGAAGAATCACAATACCACTCCATGGAGTGAGTGTCCATGGGTAACACATTGAAGCATTTTACACCGTAAACAGGCCTTTAGTTACTTGACTCTTGAAATTGTTTCAGGCAGCTGTTTCATAGAGCGTATGAGCTATGTGCAATTAGGGTAAACTACCCTGTGTCTACCAGCTTTTAGCTTAATTTATACACTAAAAAGCTGAAAAAGCTAAACAAAAAAATAATAAAAAAATCCACAAGGCTTTTTGTTAATACTGTTTCTGTACCAAGTGGTAGCCATAAACGACCAGAAGAATTTATCAAGTGATCACTTTGCAGAATTGGATCAGAGGTTAAATAAAAATGTGCATTTTCATTCATCCTCTGCTAAACTAATTAAAAATACAACTTTTTAACTAACAAAGCATTTGTTTGAAAGTCCCTTGAATTTAATTATTAGATACAGTAGAGATATTTCTCTTATAAGCTGACATGTGGCACTACTTTAGTGATGGGACCTGGTAGCTTCTAGTAGTGCCAATGAGCACTGATGTTTACTGGTCTACACAGGGCCACAGCTTTCACCGTCCTAGGACTATAAATGTAACTTCTGATAGAAGGAATATACTAATATGTTAGCTATTTTCTAGCTTGAATTACCAAAGTTGCTTTTGTATTAACCTGGCAGAGTATATGCCTGGAGGTTCTAAACCGCTCCAATTTGTCTCTGCCATGTAAAATACTGCTGGATACAAATGTCTGTTTATTTAATGAGATGTAGGACAGGCCTTTCTTGTGCATGAAATAAGTATTAAAAATATGGATATTAAACAAATAAACCCATAGACATGTTTCTCTAAATTTATTTTGGGCTGCATAGTTGAACCACAGTATTTCAGAGTAAGATCTGAATTTCACTTCTCATAAAATTTTTCATCTTCTGGATATTCTGGCTTTAAGAAAGAGCAGAGGATTTTGTTGTACTGAATCAGACCATGGATGTATCTACTCTGTCATCTTCCTCTCAAGCGTAAGTCTTGGTGCTAATCAAGGTGAAAGACTCAGGCCTAATGACACTGCATGATCCCATCTCTAATAAGGATGCTAAAAGCATTGCAGATAATGTCATGGAACTAATCTGAGTTAGTGTTATGTTACAAAAAAAGAATATTTCCTTTTCTTCACTTTCAATTTATATTTTCATTGTCTGTCCTTGTCTGCTCGGACTGTATTGGAAATTTACAGATAAGCTCTGGGCAGTTACCCTGGGACCTTAATAGTGTTGATGGCCGCGTGACAATTATTGATCAGCAGCATGTAAAACGGTTGTATAAACAGAGATAATTGAGAAATTTTCATTTCATTAGTAGATACTAATGGGTGTACCCTGTACTGAAAAGATAATTTTATGTAAAAGAAATTAGGGCAATCAGTTTGATTCTCATGAGTCACGTGCAATTTTCCATGTTTCTTGAAAGTGATTTTTTGTTTCTCAGGGAGGCAAAATTCCAGATTTTTATTTCTATACATGTTTCTATTCCTCTGTTCTAATCAGTGTTTGATCCTTTTCTTAATCTCTTTGGCATATGATAACTGTTTATTAAAACCTGCACTTACAACTTTGTAGATGATCCTAGGTATAACAAAAACAATACACTTAGAGGAAGAAATTAGTGGTTTATTCCACAATTTTAGTTGCTGTGTTGTCTTCATTCTTTTGATGAACTATGACAAAAAGCATTTATCTTGGTAGTAGTGGTTATAGTAATAATCTGTAACCATGACAAATAAAGCAATTAACATACCAGTAAGTTTTGAATATATAACCAAACATACCTGTAGAGAACTTCAGATTTATTAAAAATTAAGTTCTGCTTTGTAAGCTACTTTACTTATGAAACTAGTTATTAATAATATTTATGTTTATATTATGATACATATTTCTTCAGAATGTAAATTATTTTACTCGGCTGCAAGTATTTAGGAGAAATGTACAAGAGCTTTTACTGCTACAGTAGGTAGCAATATTTGTCTGAATATTATAAACTGACTGGGTACTTCAGCATCAGAAATATTGTATTACAAATTTCAAGATAACATCCAACTCCTAGAACATTTGCATAGACTAGCCTTACTCTGACTAAATAACTGTCTATCAGTTGCAAATCTGGAATAAAAAAATCCCAATTTCTCGGACACAACAAAATGTCAGCTTTCCATTCACATCTTTTAATTAGGAATTGGACAGCGCTTTGAACTCCTAGCTTACCGTGGGACAACTGTCACGTTCTGGAGAGGGAGGATTTACTCAAATCATCTGCTTCCCAAAAAATTAAGATCAGGTGTCCGCATTATCCAAGTATAAAATCTGAAAATAATTGCCTATATTTTGAGGAAAATATTGTTTCAATACTCTTGAAAAAAACTTTTCAAGTACTTGTAACTTGTAAGTAATAGGACTGTCAGAACACCCAAGTGGCTGGGGCCGATCTGTGGAGGTCTGGCTACCTTGAGGTCCCCCACCCCCGGCAGCAGCTCAAGGCAGGTGCTGGGGGTAAGAATGCCAGCGCACCATATACTTTTGAAATATCATAACTAATTCTGTAGTTGTGTGTGTCTGTGTATGCTGGGGAGGTTAGGACTGGACATTCAACTAGGAGCTGAAGGATGAAGTATCCTAAAAGTGTGCATTTTCATGTGCATTGTGCATTCTGCTTTTCAAAGATGAAGTTCTAGAGGTGTCAAATGGAAAGTTATGGTTCATTAGCCCATCTTCTGGCCTCCAGGTCTATATTCTATCAAGTCTTTGGTAACTGTTCTTAACACACATCCATTATCTTCACGTTAAAATCTCTCTTGAGTTTTGATATGGCTTATCTACTGCACCAACTGTCTCTTCCATTTACTCTTCTTCCTGAAAATGCTTCAATTTATACCCATATGCCTGAGTAAACAAGTGGAAGGCTTGGTGGATTACATCTTAAAACATCTTGGCTACCCGGAGTTCAGGCTTATATTTGTACATCAGGCAATTTTTCCATTAGTTTTACATGTGCTTTGAAAGAATTGTGACACAGATGAATTTAAGAGCAACAAAGGGGTTTTGTATGCATTTAATAAATTGTCTCAAACACTTTATATACCTTTTGTAGTAATTGCCGCCTCCTAGCAAATCAATGTTAGAATGTTGTCTTTCATCAGCTACCAGGGAAAAAGGAAATATTTTTTTAGAAAGTAATAGGTGAAAAAAACATATTTGGGGGTAGTTTTAGGGATATTAAGTCTGTGGAAGTATGCTTCAGCTAAACTCCTCTGGAGCTTTTTCTGTGGTGCAACATGAACTCAATACAAGTAAACCGTATTTGGTAAGTGATATATGCCTTAATGGATAATCTAGTATTCAAATGTACCCTTTTTTTTTTTCTTAGCAGTTCAACCCATCTCTACTTTTAATTAGTTTTATGATGAAAAACAGAAACTAAAACTGTTGCTACAGCAGAAAATCCACTTTTATGCTTGAATGGCCAGCTATAATGGCTATGCAAACTAAAACTACATACACTTCCTTTTTATTGCTCAAACTACAGCACATACACTACTTTGCATCTACCTCAAGTTCTTTCATTTTCTATTTCTTTCTTCAATGAAAGCACAGCATTTTTAGTTCTAGAAGTTAGGGATTTTTTCCCCATGCACTCATTTGTTTGAAAATATTTTGATGTTCTCAGTGATTTCTTGGAAATCTTTGGGGTTTTTGCCACACTTCACTTATTTTGATATCATCTCTACTGCGGCTATTGGTTAGGTAAATGGAGAAGATTTGGTACCTAATCCTGAAAGCATTATGAATTTCCCACATTATTTTAAAAAATAATCTTAGCTTTGTCATGACCTTTGGGCTTAGGTTGTTTCCATGATACAGCCATGGGACATAACAATTCTGAATTCATTAGAATCTGATGAGTCATAAATACGCTAGTGAATTCATTCCTAGAAAATGCAAAGTAGTCTTAGAAAAAAATGTGCACGGAAGTCCTTCCATACGAGAATCCATCTCTCCTCTTCTCCCTACCATTTTAAGTGACAAAGAGATTGAGAATGACTGTGGTTGGGTACTGGTTGGTACAGCTGCATCCTGCACTGATGCCCTAAAAGCCCTTACAGTGAAAATAGACACAAAATGAAGCTGAGCCTGAGGAGAAAAGCACTAGGCTGTAGCCAAATATGGCATGAAAATTAACCAATTGGTTGGGAGTTGTGGTTGATCTCAGGTTCTGCCATTTACATTTCTGCTGGATGTTCACAGTAAGCTGATAGGCAGAATTCCTTGCTTCACAGATCACAGACAGTGTTTCAGCAAAATAGGTGTCTGGAAAAATAGCAGATTTATTAGCGTATTCCCTGATAGGACAAGGGGTAATGGTTTTAAACTAAAAGAGAGTAGATTTAGACTAGATATAAGGAAGACATTTTTCATGCTGAGGGTGGTGAGACACTGGCACAGGTTGCCCAGAGAGGTGGTAGATGCCTCATCCCTGGAAACATTCAAGGTCAGGTTGGACGGGGCTCTGAGCAACCTGATCTAGTTGAAGATGTTCCTGCTCATGGCACAGATGCCAGTTACAGAGCTAAACTGAGATACAAAGTAATGTGGATGGTTAATTTGGATTTCACTTTTACAATCCTTTTCATCTGAGAAGTGCTTGACAAAGAAATAGCAGGGAAAACAAGGAAAGATTGTACATTTTTTGTTAGGTGAGTCGGATCAATATATGAAGTGTTACTTTGCAATGTTGTAATCAGCATCCACCATCAAATGTGTTTCTAAGCCTTCTTCAAATGTGTTAACTTATGACAGAGAAGTTGACAGTGTTAATGTCTCCATTATTTTGTACCAGAACTTCGGATGTATAGCGTTCAATAAAATCAAAAGATATAGGAATCAAATTACTCTTAAGAAGTTTCAAAAATAAATCAATTTTAGATTTAGGGTTGTGTCAGGATTTGGGTATTATTTGCAGGAACCATGTATTTCTGTGTTTGGTATAATTTGTTCCATGAGTCAAAACCTGAATATAAGAAGTACATTCTTTATAATTGTGATGTTTACCTTTTTAGGAGGAGGAAGTTATTTTGAATGAAATAAAGCCCTATCAGAATTTGGCTCTGATGAAGTTGACTGAACACTTGTAACCTTTTGTAATATCGTAGTACCCTGTA
Organism: Chionis minor; assembly: GCA_013398295.1. NCBI lineage: Eukaryota > Metazoa > Chordata > Aves > Charadriiformes > Chionidae > Chionis > Chionis minor. The sequence goes on along the minus strand of VZSF01009054.1, from coordinate 1,181,827 downwards.
CTGGATGCTAGCTTTGATTTTTTCCATAGAAGTTTGAAACTTCTGGAGGATCATCAATTAATCTATTTTATTTTAATTATCTTTTAATATTAGAAGATTAGAAGAATGCTTACACAGTCCTCAAAACGTTGACCTCTTCTCAGAGTCCACTGCCCAGCAATTTCCCACTTACCTTAAAATGTGGTCTTTATGATGGAACATTTGGCCAGCATTTTAAAAAGAATTCTGAAATAAAATCTGAGACAAACATCCCAGATTTGAAATGTGTGCTTTCTACCAATCCATAAAAATGATATGAAATTGTAATGGTAAAAAGAAGTCCTCTGCTTTCAAAAGAATTCTAGGCAATTGATGATGGTAATTCAGGGAATAAGGGCACGGATATTACCATTGCACGTCTCAAATGGTCTGTCATGAAGATAACACGGCAGCTACTTTTATGACAAATGTGTTTTATTTCTTAAGTTATAGTTCCATTAGACTGATAAATAAAAGTACTTGAATTAGATTTTACTCTCTCCTCCACCCAGACCATTAAATCTTCACTTTTTAGCCAAAGTGCATGTAGTATGTTAACGTGCATCATTAATTGTTAACCTTGTATTGTGAATACTGAATTGTTTGGGTGGTGTTCTTTGCTTTTAAGCCAAAGGACCCCCAAGAAAGGAGACAGAGGGACTTCCTGACCCTGTATATGATGGTACTGAGTCTACTCTGTACTTTTCAGTATATTTTTGCAGTGTAGGATTTGTCAGTCACTATGCAGTTCTATGCCAGTGGTGAAAGCTCTTCAGACTATTTCCAAGATTCTTAAATTGATTACTTGAGCAAAAGCTTCCACCAGAATTTATGCTCTTGATTTTTTAAAATGTAGTATCTGTTTAAAGCTGTTTGAATAGCTATACTCAAAAGTCTTTGCAAGCAGAGACAAATCCTTAAGCACTATCATCTTATGATTTCTCGGAGCTCTGGTACTTCTTAACAGCACTACATAAAGGGCAGGAACTCATGGGGAAAGTCTCCTGTTTAGGAACTTCTTATCTATCTCTATCTCATTCTAAAGGAAGAGAAAATTTATGATTTATGTGTTACCTAAGATCCAAAATGTCATATAACACAAATGTCATTAAATGCAGAAAGGTGCACTGGCCATTCTCTAGGTAAGGGTCTCTGCCCCTCTATTTAGTTTGTTAGAATTTCCTATTCTGACCAAATCCATGTGACAGCATTTGTGAAAGTAGAAATGGCAATGATACACTGCATACTGGTGCTCATATCTTTTTTTTTTTTTTATGGCTGCTATCACACCAGCTGCTTAGGGACAATTCCTTTCAAATTTCTTTATTCCCCCAAAAATATATATACAACACAGTAATGTGCACATTATAAATATGTATGTATATATGTAAGGCCTCTTTTCTTTCTTGACTTGCTCCATCCCATCAAAAGACGATACAACACATTGGAGCTGTATAACCTAGACAGCATGTGATGACAAACATCAAAATTGTTGAACTCCTTCCTTACTTTGATGGATGTAGCCCGAGTTTGGCAGTTTAAATTCTTGTCCTTATCCAGCATAACTCAGATGATTCTCACCGTTCTCCTCAATTGAATTCTTTGAAGGCTCAAACTCTGCGTAAATATGATCTCTCATTTATTTATTTATTTGTCTGACTAGAAAATAGCAGTGCCATAAAATGAAAGCTCTGAACCTTTTAAAGTGAAAACTCTGAATCTTTAGCCTGTAGACTAGCAGACATTTAACAGATAAATGGAATTCAGGTTAAATGACAACACAGAGCTGAAAGTATCTGATTTAAACTGAAATTCTCTGCGATTGTTACAGATATTCCCATTATATCTGATTGCCAAATAATAGAGTGCCTTTCAAAACCAGGTTACTTAAATCCCAGACTTCATAAAATTTGACGTCTTTGTATTGATGAGCTACAGGTTAACCAAAGATTGGATCTGAAGTCCTTGGAATTCAATAGAAGCCTTAGCACTGATTCTAGTAGGCTACTTGACTGCAAAATCCTGCTATCTTTGGAGAATACACTTCTCTGGATAAACCTAGAGACCAGAGAGTTAAAGACAGGGAACAGTCAAGTTCCTTGACATTAGATTGTCAATAGCATGATAAGATTTAGCCTTCAGCAGACAAAGGACATAGCTGAGCTGGAGACTTAATACAGCAACTCTCTGAAGACAGTAAGAGTGCAGCAGGGCGATGACTTTGAATTTTGGTGCATTACTGTAGTGCTGTATTACTTGGGAAGTCATTTAGGGGCTTACTGGAACTTATTTATGTGCCTGCTAACTCCGTCCTCTAAATGCTGTCTTATAATTGTGTTCATATTAGCGACATTGGGCAAATGAGACAGCATAAATTTCTTCCTGAAAGGGCCATCATGTTGCCTGTTGCGAAGGCATAGTGATTTCTAGGCAGCCTGAACTGGTGCAATCAGTCTACCTAAAATAATAGTGTGACTGCATTGAGCAGGGTACTAGGAAACTGAAATAGCTTTTTCAGCTTTGGAGTTTGCATTCAGTCCGGAGAAGAGCCATCAGATATCGACATAATCCTGCTTCTGCTGAATGAAATACCTCATTAGCTATCTTTTATTCTCTCTCTTTTTCTCTCTTCCCATCTCCTGCTCCTTGTTTTCTCCTCTTCTCGCTCACTCTCCTCTCTTTTTTCAAAAAAAAAACCAAAAACCAAACCCAACCCAAAAAAAAGCTGAATTGATAATATTGCTGAACTAAGCTAGGTTCCTGCTCTGTTCCATTGTGGAGGCATCAGCTACGCATTCCTGCTGTGCATGGAAAGAGCAACAAATAAAAGATATTTGGCCGGATAATGACCTTCAGTTAGATTTGGTGTAAACTGACTTTATTCATAACTTATACCAAGATAACCAAGTGGAAGAACTGACATACTGTTTGTTGGTACTAAAATACTCTTAAAACCATCATCTCTGTTGTCTAACAAATAAGAAACCTTTTCAATTTAGGTTTATGTAGGAAGGCAGTAATTTTAGAGTAGGAACTGGATTTCATTAACATTGGTAAACTCACGAAGATGCTACAGCAAGAGATATAAATCATCCTTTATTAGCATCTTAGTGGCAACTTTCTATCTCAAGATGAGTTTTGTTTGCTCAACTGCCAGGTTGATCTCTACAACACCTCCTGATAAACAATTTTTTGAGATTTATTACTTCACATATGTTCAGTAGCCCAAGCAAACATGGGTTGCAAAGAAACATGAGGGTATCGGAGTTCATTCCATTTGCACATTTATGGCTGTCGTTGTCTTTGATGGATTAATCAGTGCAATAAGAATCACACAGTCACAGAATGTTAAGGGTTGGAAGGGCCTTCTGGAGATCATCTGGTCCAACCCCCCTGCCAGAGCAGGTCCACCTACAGGAGGTTGCACAGGATGGCGTCCAGGCGGGTTTTGAATGTCTCCAGAGTCGGAGACAAGAATCTCACAAGGTAGTTTATTGAACAGGGTTGAGCTGGAAAGACATGAAAGTTGCAAGTTTGCTGAAACTCGTTTGATAAAATCAATCAATTTGGAGAGCCTTGTTTTGGAGTTATGTAACTCCTATGCCACAGTGAAGTTAAAATTCTTTACCAAATATTGGGATGATTCATGCTTTGATTGAGACTTGAAGCTGGTGAGCAGCAGTTGACAAGACTTAACTCCAAGGAATGATGAAGTTGGGTGAAATCAGAGTCATAAAAGGTGTATCCAAACAGGGGAAGGAATGCTTCTGTGCAGCTGAGAAGCGTGGCTGTGAAGTGTTGAATGGTTTCCTGTTCAAGTGGGGAAAAAAAAATCCTTCTGGGAATAAAACAGTAACAAGAGTTTTTCAAAACATTGATCTGTCTGTCCATATCTTTCAAGCATTTGTTTTTCAGTACTTAGGGTTTCAGTGCAAGTGACACGTTTTCAATACTATCTCCATAGAAAAAAAATGTGTAATATAGTACTAAATTATCCTCTTTATTTGAAATAAAACTCTTAGGCACCATTGCTTTTATTTTTGATTGAAAATACATGTTAAATCTTTATGTCTTTGAGTTTTATATACATTAGAAAGTTCTTTTTCAATGAAGAAACTTAGTGATTCCAGCTTTCCAGTAGTGATTCTGATAGCAGCAGGAAGATCTGAATTCTCACCATGTTTCAGGATCTCATATAAAATAGGTCTTGTGGGTTACTCAAAAATTCTTTGGGATTGCTTTGAGTGCCATGGCTTGTTTTTTCAAGCTGTTTTGTGCTTTGTAAAAAAAAAAATAAAAAATTGTACTGGTAGAAACAAGGAGCCACTTCTGAGTTTATTTAAAACTGTTGATGATTGATATTAATAGATGATAGCTGATTATGTATTGATGTTTACTCCGGTGAAACTGCTTAGGTGAAAATTAATTGTGCTGGATGGAGGGGCCTTTCAGGATTCTGGTCCAGAAATACGTCTTACTACTTTTAGGAAAAACTGTACTGCCCAAACTGTCAAAACCCCTAACAGCAATTCCTGACCAAGTTAGCCAGGAACTTCCCTCTTGAGCATCTTCTGCCCAGCTGTGCAACAGTTGCCTGGGAACACAGGGGTATGGATACCCAGCCTCTCTCTACTACACTAGATTTTCAGTGAAACTGGTTGATAACTGTAAGCCATATTATCAAGAAATACAACATAAAAAACATTAACACTGGTACAGGTTGCCCAGAGAGGTGGTAAATGCCCCATCCCTGGAAACATTCAAGGTCAGGTTGGATGGGGCTCTGAGCAATCTGATCTGCTTGAAGATGTCCCTGCTTGTTGCAGGGGCATTGGACTTGACATTTGAATATTCCTTCCAACCCAAACCATTCTATTGTAATGCTAAGGCTGCTCTCAGAGACAGTGGACCCATTAATGGGAATGTTATTTAAGAATGGGATGAGAGAGGACCTGACAAGTCCTGAGTAACTGCGTAAAATTAACCTAACAAAGTAGGTATTGCTTGATCCTACACATAAGATATTGCCACTGACTTGAATTACAAAGAGTTAATACTTACATTCTCCACTGTTTTCAAACATACTGTCATCACAAAAACTTCAGTATCATAGACATTTTAACTTGTCGCTCCTTTTCTTTTTGATAAATAATTGGCTTAATTTCCTATTAGAACATCCAAAAAAAGCTCCCATGTCTTCCATTTGTTGTTTTGGGATTTTTGGGAGGTATACAGGGGGTTGCCAAACATTATCAAGAATTATCAGTATGGATAATTTTTTCTATTTAAAGGAGCTTAACAGAAACTGAAGTGATAATTAGGATGTTCTGCTGATGTTTGGTATCAGATTCACAGTGAGATAAATTGTATTTTATAAATTTGCATTTTTTTTGTTCCTCATTTATTACATGCTAATAATTATTGCTATGCAGGATTACTTTTGACTTGGACCAAGGGATTTTCTTATCAGATACAGAATTATTTCACTAAGGTTGTCTGTAATAGAAATGTAAGCAGTGGGATTTTTGTCTCTGATCTATTAGGCTTTTGGTGCATGTAAGATGTTCATTGAAGGAATTGATATCTTATTCTACTAAAACCAAGCAGTAAGTTAGAGCTTTTCCTGTTAATACTACTCTTCAACTTTCTGCAGCTGCTCTGGATTCAGAAACACTGAATCATATATATATTATATATGATTGTGTATGTTCTTTAATCATAAATATTTGATATATGCACTTAACTCATGAAAGCTACTTTCATAACTTTCTTCTTCTGAACCCATGTAAGAATCAGGCCTGGGAGTATGTGATGAAAGATTAAAGTAAAATCTGAATCTGTTGTTCATCATCTCTTAGCTAAAATGTTTCTCAGTTTGAAAGTTACGTTAAAGTGCAACGCAAACTGAAGGAGGTGCTTATTTATTTTGCTGAAGCCATTTCACACTTGTGGTTAGTGATAAATGGCATAACATTACTGAAGTTGATTAGGCACTGTGCTGATATTTTTCTCAGTTTTCAGGGAAACATTAGTTACATTTGCATCTTCTTGTTAAATGAGATAGGAAAGTTCTATGAATTTACTTTCATCACATCATGGCAGAGTTAAGATTCCTTAAATAGCAAGATATCCTATTAGACAAGCATGATTTTGAAATTAATTATATACATCTTAATGAGGGGGAAATACTTTACTGTCATTGCACTGCTGTTCTATTACTGGATATGTTTATAATCAGCTTTTTAATTTCTGCTTTCCACACCGAGCAATCATGAGGGCTTACAGAGCATACGCTGCCGTAGGAGCTCAAAGCTCCGTTGGTACTGCAAGACGGCTAGACTGACCTGCCGGTAGGAACTAACTGGAGCAGTGTTATTTAAGTAAAAGAATAAATCTGTGAAACTTATTTTCAAGTAGACTGCCAAATGGTTTTAAATAAGTGACTTATTGCTCTCTACTTCTTAGCACGTTTTTTTGTCAAGGCAAGGCATCTGGTAACTCTCTACCTTGAAGAGTCTGATCTATATTAAGGATGTGTTAGGAGTAGCATTAAAGCTTTAAGTCTAATAAGTGGGACTGTAATTTCATCATAAATGATGAAAGGTATGGCTGACACCATTTTCCTGCTGTTTGAGGAACATAAAGTAGTTAGTAAATAAAATGAATTCATTGTAAAGAAAATATTGCGCATACACTATAATTCAGATTGAAAAGCTCTATTTACTCAACTGCAGCCAAGCTTTTCATAAAACAGATGAATAATGTATGTTACTCTTTTTCTGCTAGCTGTTTATATGCCTTCTAGTATCCCATAGTCATTCTCAGACAACTATTTACAATTTGATACAGAAAGAGATTAAATGCCTCATTGAAGGTCATACAGGAAGACTAACAAAGCCAGGAATTAGAGAGATCTGTAATAATGGTCTAGTTTCCTATGTATTTAACACAATTTCCTGGCACTTCAGTTAGGGCTGTTTGGTTTGCCAAAGTCATGCCAGCTTTCCCAGCTTGACAAGATACCTATGTTTTACTGTTGCTGTTAACAGTTAATGTTTATTCAGTGATGACAAGCTGCAGTCAGAGCCGAAGATGATCTTAAACTAGACTGTATCATAAACTCACGTGCTTTTCACAATGTCTTGGTTCTTTACAAGATCTGATCAAATGTTATTTGATGTAGTTTTAAAATGAAAAGTTATATTTTATTGTGCATTTTTTCCCCAGTGAATTTTTCAATGGACTTTTACTTTGAAGAACTTAAGATACTTTTTCATACAATGGAGAACTCCTCTTCATTCTCTGAAGAGCTATATTTGCCTATTCCTCTCCCAATTCAAGACAAAAGTATGATCTTAACACATAGAGGGAAGGGAATAAAAAGGAAAACTCAAATGACCATTGCTTTGTCTCACACTGCAATTATTTTATGCTTGAGTAGAAAAACAAAAGAACTGTTCCCTCTTCTCTTTTTGTCATTTCTGAGATCTAGCAGTTGTAACATAAACATACTAGGTATTCTTTCTACGTTTGGGAAGATCCGGGAATATATTTTAGGTGGTAAAATCCTATTTCGAAATGATTTCTCTCTGGTGAATCCCCTTTAAAATAAACCCAAAACCTAGCAATTTTTTTTCCTAGCCATTCTGTTCATCTTAGGTACATGAAGCTGGCAAAAAAGAACGGATGACATGTTTGGATATTTTCACATTTGCTCTCATTTCAAAGGAACAAATAGTAAGTTCTAGGGCATGCAATATTCCCCTAGAAATCAGTTGTGTTTCCAGTATACCCTTCACAGCTCTTTGACCTTGCTGCTTTCTTGCACATAAAAGCCGTATTTGCTATTGAGCTGCTAGCTCTATGAGAAACAATCCATCAATTTTACAGATGCTACAAACACTTCAATTCACTACAGTGTTAACAGTATCATAGCGTATCTCACATTACCAGTTCTATTTTCAAATAATTGACTTAGGAACAAATATTTTTGGGCCCAGTCTACGTCCATATCAGGCTGAGTAACTCGTCAGCGCACAGCTTAGGGAAAAGGAGTGCTCCAGCGGATATTGTAGCACGCTGTATTCCTGGGCCCTCTGCTATTTCCCGTCTGAGATGGGGGATTTTATCTCCGTCACGGAGGAGACCTGCAAAGCTTCATCGTGACTCCCTTAGTCCTTGTGCCCGTATTGGCCAATGTAAAAATAAAAGAATAATTTCTTGAGGCATGAATACTACAGCCTGACTTTCATCTCTCTTGAGCGCCTACCTGTAGAGAACTCAGTCACAGTTCTTCTGCTTCAGTGAAGATGTGGGGGTTTTTTACACAGTGGAAAAAGTTGCAGAACTGCAGGTGAGAATACCCACACCAAGAAAAGCCCTACATCTTTGAGCATTCTCCTAGAAAGCCCTGCCATCTGGGAAGGATTTTAAGGTAGGCCTCCCACAAGTCATTAAAGAAAGGGTGATAGCACACATATAATGATGTGGGCACATATAATGATGAACGATTCCAAAATTCAGTCTACTGACTGTGAACTCAGCTCTTCCCTAAGCACTGACCATCTGAGCCCAGACTAAGGGGGTCAACAACATTCGTGCAGGCTACCAGGGACCATGAGCAGCTGAGTAAAGGACATCTTTTGAAACAACATCTCAGGCTAACATTTCGGATATTACTCCATTCACTTCGGAGTGCCTGCATCTGCTAGGAAGCCTTTCGTGAAGTTCATATGTTAATTTGTGTTGTTTATATCTAAGGCCTGCAATAGAAAGACGTAAAAAAATTTCAAATCTATTCTAAATTGAGGGATTTATGATGAAACATTGAGATTTTAATTATGTCAGATTTCATGAATCTAGGGAATATTGGTATTATCAAACTAAAATTACAAAGGGAAAAAAACATTTGTCTCCTTTGTCATCACCACCATCACTTAGAGTGATCATTTCCTGAGTGCTCCTTTCATCAATTAAATAAGGGCTGAAGCGCCATGTAGCTTATTATTCAATAGATGCAGTAATATCCAATGTTCTGTATCAAAATAGTAAATAATTTATCAGCTGACTGTTTCATGAATGATCTGTGATCAATTTAGAATTTTCTTAAAGTGAATTCCGTATTTTTGAGTATATGCTAAATCACATTTGTGAATTTCTTTGCCAGTTATTCAAACTGTAACCGTTGTTGGGAACGGTCAACTAAGGTTGGTAGTTTTCATGTCAGTTTTAAGAAAAGGATTTTGCATATATTAGGCTTCTATTCTCACAACTTCACCGCAAAATCTTAGAATAGACTGTGAATTTTAGCTTTAAATTGAGAGAGTTTCCCCCCCCACAAATAGTATTCTTTGTCCCATTAAGAGAAGTGCTTATTTGCTGGAATGAGGGTAGAAAGTAAACAGAGGAGGAGTGCTGGCCACAGTAAAATTATTTAATTAAAAAATCACAATGTTTCTTAGAGTGTGGAATTTCATAGCTGCGCAAAAGCATTCTGTTCAGGTTAGCAAATAACGTGCTTTCCCTAATGCTGGCAGTAGTAGAGTATAAATTGTATGTTTCAGGAGAAGAGCTTTGCAATGTATTTATAAAGACACAATATTTTCATAAAGGAGTTTCTGAATCTGCTGTTTACAAGGGATAGCAACAGTGGTCAAATTGTGTGTAAGAGCAGTGTATGATTTTTTTTCTATTCACTTTTCACAATACAAGTCAAACTCAATAGATAGGATATCTATAAACCTATTCATATGCTTCTTATGAGCATAATCCAAAGATTATTTATGCAGTCATTTGTAATAAGTATAGCAAAAAATAGTAACTAGGAAAAAAAAACAATTATTTTTTGTGTGTGTTATGCAGAATTTTAACTCAATTTTGTGGTGAAAGCTGCTACTTTAAGTCATTTTGCTATACTTTCATACGTTTGAAAGTTAAGGTAGAAACACATGCTAGACTAATTTGATCTTTCGTGCTGTATTTTTCAGTACCACAAATTAAATCTAGACACCTCGGTTTAAAAATGCTGGCTTTTGATACTCAAAACGTCCTTTCCCCTTGTCATATCTCTTTCACGTCACTACTTTAACAATACTGAGCTTATTGACATATAAAATATTAAGTTTATTTTTTATTCTTAATCATTACTACATTAACTTAAAGTCAAGAATAATGGATTCCATACTTTGCCCTGTCCTAGGAAAAGTACATAAATCAAGATATGTTTCTTTTCTTCTTCACATCTGTGTCATAAATAGGTTAAGCTTATTTTTAGGTCCTTATTATTTTATATTCAGGGCTAAATCACTCAGAAATCTTCCTGTTTGAGGTTAGGGGTAAATTGTTGTATAATTTTTATGTTCCTTCAAATCTAGGTTAAATTTGAAGAACTCTGCATATTAATTTAATTATTTTTCAGAGATTAAAGATACTGGGGTTTAATTACATCTTTCCAGAGGAAGACAGGAAAATATCAGAGTATTTTCTGTACCATCCATATTGTTATTAAGGTGCCAAGGAAAAGACACTAAATTAGAAATCTCTGGAATAATGCAGTTAAATCCTGTAAGATTTGCGTGGATTTAGGGAGAGTTGCTTTGTGTTTGTGTGGATTATAAACCATTGGACCTGCAATTTAGATGCCATCTCAGAGCATAACCAGCTTTAATCCCGGAATTAGAACTGTCAGTCCTACATGCACTAGCGATATCAAACCCCAGCTTTGCTAGTTTCATAAACATCCCATGAAGAAACTGTGTTTCAAACCTTTCCAGATTTCCATGGTAAGGTGCAGTTTATATTGTTATGTTGATCTAGGGTTTGCTTCCAGTTTTGCACATGCATTTACAAAAAGTCTCGCATAGTCCTTTTAAAAGCTCTCACTGAAAGCGTGGCACAGAAGATTACTTTAAGAAATACTTAGTTTCCACTATATTACACTTTGCAGATTCCAAAAGGAACTAAGAGTACTTTGGGTTGCAAACATTTCTACCATTACTGGAGGTGATGCATTAAAGGGAAACAGATTTGTTCACATCCAAACTTAATGCAGTCTTTTCACAAACTGTCCCCCATATGACCCCGCATAAGAGTTCTTTTTTCTTTTCATCATGGGACCTAAAAGCAGTGCTGAGTCTTCTGATGGACTCTTCGTTTCAACCACGGCTTCCATTCCTCTTAGGCTTTTGACCTGAGCTCTGCCTTCCAGCTTGCTCTGTGTTTGGCATGATGAGTTAGAGCTTCATGCTCTCCTGCTCCAATCTTACATATTTTTTTCCTAACAAAGCAATAATAGGAACGGTTCTGGGGTTCTGGGATTTTTGCCAAAAGTGACTGCCAGCTTTCAAATAAATCAGGAAATATTTCTACCTGTCTTAAAGCCGAAGCTTCCAGATGCCTTGGAGCACAAATTGCATTCCTGGATGTCCACAGTGCACTTGAAACTTCAAAACGTGCCTTCACAGAACTGAGGGTGTTTGCAAATCTCACTTCTTGTTTGCTCTGAATAAATGTGGTCGCTTTACAAGAGTCTCAGGCAAAATGGATTATGTTCATCTAACCTCCTTAAAGAACAAGGCAGAAGATCCAGATAATACTTCATAACTGGAGATGTTGTAAACATAGCCACTATGAAAATGGAGTTTTAGCTGAATAAAAATCTGGCTTTCCTGTTTCCAGCGTGGACGGGTTAACGGGCAATCTCTACTACAGTCTCCATGACTCAATATATTACTTTGAAATATAAAACAATGCTACGTAAAATCTGTAGACTTATATAATATCTATTATTTTATATCACCTTTTTTGCCACTTTCCAGGTTTTCTGTAAATTCCATACATCTTTTTTATGCAGGAATTGCTTCTACCAATTTGTTTGAAAACATGGTGTTCTGTTACTGTGCTATACTTAGTGCAGCCTGCTGCAAATTCTTTAAAGCCGCAAACATTAACTATTACTCCCCTTAAGCCAGCAGTTGTTTCTGCTCACTCACTACCTAATCACTATTTCTCCTATTTATCAGCAAAAATAAAGTGGGAAATAGCAGGGCAGTTCTGTCATGGTATCTTTTAATGCAATTCTTGCATTAAACTCCAGGCAAAAACTTTCACAGATGAGCAGCATTCCTAGGGTAAATATTGTAAGAAATAAAGATTTGACAGGCTACAAGGTACAAGAAGACAGAGTAACAAACCTAATTTTTAGCTCCCATGCCATCACGTTTCAAACATTTTAAAGAGTTTGATCAGATTGCAAATGGAGTAGAGCAGTTTTTCAGTCACTGACAAATCTCATGAGGTCAGGTATTTTGGCAAATTGTAGCATTTGTACAAGAACAACCTGTGTAATGAAATTCCCAGTTTTAGAGTGTGAGTCTGACACGATTGCAAAATTTTGGAAGAAAGCATCAGAAAATTTCACTGTAATCAGTCTGTCACAGAGGCCTAGGCTAATCAAGTTTTTCATTAAAAATTTTAACCAATCTTTAATAAAATTATGATCATGATGAAAACTGTGAAATCATGTTGCTAAATTTTTCCTGTCTTTAGCTGAATTTTTTCTTAAAGCTAGCTTTTATTAGTATACAGCAGACAAATTAGTCACATAACAGGTATTAATATCTGAAATAAGGAAGCCTTTAAAACTATGATTTGATCAATATTGTGCCTACTTTTTTTGTCTCGATTCCTACTTTCTTTCAACAGATAAGAGAGAGGTAGTTACTTGTGCACTGTAGAAAAGAGATTAGGAGAACTATAGAGTTTACTTATTTACGATAACTTCTACAGTTTTTACAATTACTAAGCAATGCTTTGAAAACTTCTGTGCAAAATCACAGACTTACTGACTTTCCATTTTGAGTTTATTTTCCGTTTACCAGAAGCTGTGAATTGAAATTCCTTTTTCAATAATACCCTTTGCAAATTTAATAATAATATAATAGCTTGCCAAAGCATATAGGATATCGTACTGACATGCTAAAGAAATTAGACCATGTGTTAAAAAAACTTATTTAATGGCATTTTTTGTCAAATGAAAGAGCGCTTTGTCTGCTATCATAATAATGCCTTTTTATGTTGAGATAAATGTCAGAATTATGTTTTCCTCAAAGTTGTTGTGTTTAATCTTTCTAGATACTACATAACAAGTAAAAGATTGTCCTCCAAGTGAATATATAATTCATTTTTCTGACCCCGCTAAACTTTCTTTTAAATAAAATACTTCTGTTTATTTCAATGTTTGGTACTCTCGGTGTAAGGAGGATTTCGTTTAGCTGTAAATCTTGTTGCAAAATCAGATTTTCCTTCAGCCTTACAAATTAAGATATTGTGTTGATGTCGTGTCCTTTAAGGTAGTACCTTTTGTTTCACCAGCTAAAACAAACGCATTTGAAAGCTGGAATCTAAAGATGATAGGGATGCAAACTATATTGCACAGTATAGTAACTGTTGTCTCCACAAAAAGCCAACACCAGAAAGTGAAGGCTATAAGTGCCGGTTTAATTTCTTTTGAGTGTCTGTTAAACTATAGAAAATAATATATTCTCCTGCAGTTTCCTGAACTGTGAACACCATGTCTGTGAAAGAATAACCTATCCCTACTAGTTCTACTATCTTTATTGTTTCCTTAGATTTACAGCTCGTGCTGTGAAATATAAAATCCACTTACCTCTTGTAGAAATCTCTTTTGTGTAGTTCTAAGTGGTTGTATTGATTTAATTGGCAAAAGGGAACGGTCAGCAGGGCCTTGGCTTCATAAGAATGATTCCTTAGAGAAACTGTGGTTTAGTGAATTGTGAAGTGTCCAGAGGCTCATTCGGTTTCCTACCTGGAGGCCAGGACCTCAGTTTCTTGATACCTAAATAGCTCAGCAGCTGGAATCCTTGCTATGGTATTGCAAATGAGTGAGTCTGCAATGTCAGTGTCTCTCACTTGCTAATCCTATGTGTCAATTATAAAATATTAAAAATATATTTTAGACTTTAATTTTTGCACCTAAAACATTTTTAGAAAATTCAGATCCTCAATTATGTTAAAATGCATCCTATTTACAAAGGTTAGCGTACAATAAAAACCTTTCTAGTATCCCTATCAGTATAATGCTATGCAGTGCATATTTTCATGATTCCTCCAGATGTGTAGTTTGGAAAAAACATGGACAAAAACTCTGGCAAACCTGTGGAGAAAGAAAAGGAAATTACAAAGTTGAAAACCCTTTCCTGAAAATACACTGCTTTAGGCAATCTTGGCTTTAAGCATAAGCATTGTTATGTGAAAGCAGCTCTGTAAACATGAGGGAAGAGGTGGTCGACAAGGTCCAAGGAGTGCAAAATATTCAACACCTTAGGGATTGAAATCTCTTGCTTTAATTGTATTTGGAAGTAATGCAGAAGCCATTGAAAATCTCAGGTTGTATTTTCCACTGCTCTACCACTCTATAAGCTGTTAAAAATTTAATAAATAAGGAAAACACAAGGCAAGATGTACTGAATGGTGTACAGAAAACAATTTAATATCTATGTTACCTTGTGCAGCAGTGTCTATCACAAAATATGAAATAACTTTACATCCATCAAAATAATATCCCCATATTAAAATTCCTTAAACCGAAGCATGCATAATCCTACTATTTGGAAATTTGGACATGATCCTTTGTTTCTATTTACAGCACTTTCAAAAGATTTGGATTGCTTCTAACTTAAAAGTCAACTCTTTGCTAGAAGTTTCCCATGATTAGAACCTCAAAAAAGATCTCTAATGGAGCCTTTCCTGTATCCAACTACAGCTCCAATGTCTACCTGTTCCTCTGCGTTCCTTTCTTTTATTTCTGCCTGGGAAATCATTCAGGGTACCAGCGTTTAAAATACGGCTGGGCAATAGTATTATTAAGCTGGAATGGCTTTGTGGCTGCTGTCAAGCTGGTTTTTGACCTTTGAAATATTGGCTCCAGTAACATGTTTGGGAGATCTACGTGGTTCCCATTAGAATTTTCATAAAATTAGTAGGGTACTCTCCATTAATCACTATTTCAAGCTCGCTTGCATACATTGTTCAGAATTAGGCAGAGAAGTGCTAATCCTCTGAATTTTTAGGCTTTGAGTGCATAGCTGCTAGAAAGATTATTTCATGAGTTTTCAACTAAATATGGCGCTTTTTTGGTTTGGAATTTTGGGGGATTTTTTGGCAAGGGAGACAGGAAGTAGAGAGAAGGGATGATGTTGTGATGAGTAAGATTCAATAATTCGTTATTTTCTAATCTCTTGAGACTTACATTCTTCTCTCATATCATGTGGTCTGTTTTCTCTCAGACTGGACAATTATCTTAGTCGTTTGCAGGTGGAGATAAAGCATGTGAAGTAGCTTCAGATTACACTTGAGTGGCTATTCCAAATTAAGTAAACACAGTAGGTAAGTTGTGTTCTGCTATGTGGAAGATCAATTTGGAAATAGAAAAAGCGAACTGAGTTTAGAAACATGTCACCAAAAGTTATTCAAAAATAGCTTGTGAAGAAAGAGAGGTCCATACAGTAGAACTTTAATTCTGTAAGTTCTAGATGTTCAGGATATCCCAGTGATGATTGCCAGTTACGTACTACACCATATCCTTCACCGTAACCTGCCTCAGTCACTGGACATACTGCAAGACATTGTGTTCCCAATGGTGGTTGAAAGACCATAGAGTCATAAAGTAGTTTGGGTTGGAAGGGACCTTTAACAGTCATCTAGACCAATCCCCCTGCAATGAGCGGTGACATCTTCAACTAGATCAGGTTGCTCAGAGAATGATGGTTTATAGCAGTTTGTTTGCTGCTTTATTTAATATAGCACCCACAATTTTTCTGACTGCTCTACAACCGTAAAGGAAACTCCTATCAGCATCCGCTGTAGATTAATTTGTATTTTGTGATTTGTGTCAAGGCATAATGTCTTTTTATGTGTCACTTTTAGTGTGCTGATTACCATTAGAGTAACTGGCTGGTGTTAATAATTACACTGTGTGGAATGAGAATTTTTGAGCCTTGCCTTTGGGATTGCATTTGCAATTCCCTCAGTGGTGCGAGCTGCACTGTGCCAATGAGCAGCACTGAGTAAAGCTCCATTTTTGGGCTTCTAATGTGATTTTTTTTGAAGAATCTTTTAAGGTGGCATGGAGGAGGGGTTCATTTTGTAGGTTTTACTTTTTAAATTACAGCTAAAACCAGAACCATTTTCACACAACAATTGTCCTCTGCTCTCTAAAACCCTGCTATCAGTCAATGTAATATAAGAAAAGAGCAAGATCTTTGAGCATGAAAACAACATTGTACTTCTACTACTCACCAAAGAAATGCTTTTAGAAATTGCAAAAAATAGCATTTATTTTACTCAGACCTGAGCAAAACTTAACCCATAAGTAGAAATTATATTCTTAACTGGTGTAAGAAAAAAAAAATTAAGTGCTGTTTCGTATTGTAAATAATATAATAGGTAAGAAAGAAGAATAGAGCTATTTGCAGAAAGTACAAATCCAGCTATTAGACCCTACCTTTCTCATTAAATCTTTGGAGGTTATGAATCAAAGAAACCTTGAAAGATACTGCTCTAGTAGTTGAAGAAATGTGCTAAATGCATTGAAGCCCAAGACAAATCATAGAAAACTGTTCGAGAGAGATGTACAACAGTTACATATTGTTGTAAAAGTTGGTCACTTATTTCCTTTCTTGCTTTATACTTAAGATGGGGATTTTTTTGGATATGTGACTTCTCATCTGGTTTCTCATTAGAAATAACCGCTCTGTTAAAGGTATTCTCTAGTATTGACAAACCCTTTATAAAAGCTGTCTATACTTGGTCTTATGCTGCTTACTCTNAAAAAAAAAAAAGTTATTTCAGGATCTATCTTCATTTGTATTCCTGGACATATCATTCAAAAATCCAAACCCCCTTGAGGGAATTCAAGCAATTTTGCCCTATCCTCAAAATAAGCACGTAGCTTTTCTGGATACAATAAAGAAAATCTCATATTCAGTTGAATCAGTCCCTTGCATATTAGGTTAAAGTCCCATCTCTTCCAAGCAGAAGATAAAAATTATTTTTTTCTGGCTATCATGCAATATTACTGTGTTTGGAAAGCTGCGTGGTCTGCATTCTGTCCAGGGAAAAGCAAAATAAAGAATAGACTGGAGAACTGTTTTGCTGCATATGCATGATAACGTCAAGAATTATGAGCCATTTCTATTTTTCTTTTATGTTTCCTACTATCCCAAATGTATCAGAAAATTGTATTGTAACTAAACAAGAAGCATTGTTTCCTGTTGTTGTATAGAACCTAGAATTGTGATAATATTTTTCTTGATCTTGAGTTCAGAAGCCTTGATACCATTTCTGTAGCATTTTGAAATAAAACTATTAGACATATCTTTAGATTTACACAGTGATTTACAATCCTCTTCGTTCAGACAGGTGTATCACTTAAAATAGTTTGCACTGCACCCATGATTAAGAACTTCAGAACCTGTCTGAATTTGTGTTTTGTTCTCTCTTGGGAACTTCATGTTTGTCTGTCATCCTAATCTCTAAAAGGCTGCTTCTGTTATCAGGTCTTCATGCAACACCACCAGCATATCTATGAATTTTGTTTAGAGCTTCGGTGCTTTTAAGTATCATTTCCCATAATGTAACCTTGTACGTATTTCTATGCGTTATACTGCAAGTAAATACCACTCAGGTGAGCAGCTTAAGGTATTTACTGTCCTCAATTAGGGTGTGTGAAATGCAATATCTCATGCTATAATTAACGATTGTATATTTGAAAGCATAATCTTGGATTTTGATTTACGATAGATGACTACTAACATTCATTTTACCATAGTCCTATAATTTCAGAAATATTTATTGGCCAGTCAAGTATTTCAGACTTTATTGTTACTTTATTACTACTTCATTTGGTCTATTTCTGTAATATTTATCAAGTGGAGTTTCATTAACCCTTCAGAAACCCCGTCTGAAATGCTTGGACATTTTCCTTTTAGTTTCTGTTTCCCCCTTTCTTTTCTTGACATTATTGAAGGAGGTGAATGCCAGCGCTGGCAAACTCCTAGCAAAAAATAAAAACAAAAAAATGGAAAAATTTTATTCCACTGGAAAACATCCATAATAAGATAAACAGGTGTAAGCACAACACACATACACCTACAAATGCGCACTTAAAGACATGTTTCCTCAGTACCTGATTTAGATAGCTGGATTGCAGTCAAGTGTTCTTGTCCAACCATATTTTTCTTGTGCCTTAATGTTTCTGATATTTTAAATGTATGTAATCAGATCATATTGGAGGCTGTTCTTTTAGAGGGATTAGGTACCTTAAATGTGCTATGTATGACCGGTGGTGATTTGCTGTACATTGGTTCTTGCTATGGTAGCTACGCTCTGAAGAAACATATTAATTGCAACATTGGTCATAGTGAAATTTAGTGCTTTTAGACCTTGATGTTCCCGAAGCAAATAAAGTAAAGACAAAATTATGTTACAATACCCTTTAATCCTACATTATCCTGTATTAAATGTGGATTGTTTCTAGCTGTGTTTTAAAGAGCAGATGTCTATTTACATAATGTTAAGACTTAGTTAGGTTTCAAGAAAGGAAAATTACATCTCTGTTTTACAATGTGACTAGTATATGTGTAAAAGGATTAGATAAAACAATCCAAACCAGCCTATGATTTACACCTTACTTCTAACCAATTCTTTGTACTTGAAGCACTGTCAGGAATGTAAAACAGTATAGCTAATTTTCATTGGAGTGCATAAAGGTGTACCTCATCTATGGCAAAATATTCCCCTAGCATCCTTGGGAAGTAAGATCATCTTGTTATGGATTTTATTCTTTTACTAGCCAATTTCTATGCTGTTGAGCTCCCTTCCGTGTGTTAACTCAGAACTGGAGGTGCTAACATTATCCAATACAGCCAGCATACGGCTACATCTTTAGCCTGAAACCAAATTTCAGCAACTCACTATTTCTAAATCCTGCCCAAAGAACTCTTGCTATTTCCATGTCTTTGTGCACAAACTTTCCTTATGTCATTTTGCTTCTCCTATGTCAGAGTGCAAGTACAGCTCATTTTCAATTGTAATTTTGTTTGTTGTCTGTGTTGTGCACCTCGCCTCTGTAGCAGTATTCAGTTGCACGAGTCTGAAAAAGCTCAGCTCCTGAGCTCCAAAGGTGGGAGGAAAAGGGACACGGGACAGCAAAAAAGAGCACATGCATTGTTTTGCATTCTCTGAGAAAATTGTGTCCTTTATAAAAGTGAATTTGATGTGAGAACTAAAACCCATTTGTGACATTTACCTTGTCTGTCTAGAAATAAGTGAAGTCTCTCAATCTTGCTGTTTTCTGCCCTTGCAGTTTAATCTGCCTTAGCATTTCACAGTCTCTTTTGCACCTGGTCAAGTTGTCACTATTATAGGTCTAATACTAATCTTCTTTCTATTTAAGCTTGGAATTTGAAGCCTTGATACAAGTAACTTATTTACTTTACTTGGTCCTAAGCTTTCTTTAACGTAGAGCATTTTTGCAGCAGAGTGATTTACTGTGTTATTTCTATATAATATTTGTTGATATTAGGGCTTTCAACTCATAGTTTTCCTTTTACCAAGTTTCTGATGTGCCTATTATGTTAATACCCTCATTTAAAACCAGGTATTCCAAATCATATCCCTGGTTTTTAAATTTCTTACCTTGCTGTAGAAACACACACAAACAACATTAACTTACCTAAGCCCTACCTATATTAAACAAATAAACCAAATTTATTTTAAGAGGGGTTTTTTTTTAGCATAGAGGTTAAAGCTGTGTGCCTTTAGAAGTTAACAAAAGTCTTTGCAGCTGAAGTATTTGGTAAGTTTTTTGGTTTGCTCTTTGTCTCATCGTCGTTAGGATTTCATGAAGCTAGGAGTGCAGAGGGTTACGCAGATGATAATACATCCTCATCTGGTGAACAGTTGGTTGCAACATGACTGTTAATATCTAGTATGACCTTCAGCACTGACACTCCACTTCACCATTGTTTTAACTGATCCACCATAATAGAAAAGCAAAATAAAGTGAAAATGACATTGAACCATACCAGGAAAGCAAGGAAAAAGTAAACATGTTCAACTCTGTAATAATTTTGACCTGTTCTAAATGCAGCGTTGCAAGAGCTGTCTTGCGTGTGCAGTTATAGCTCTCAGTGGGTCAGAAACGCTGCATGTTCACTTTGTATTTCGCTTTTATTTGTCATAAATAAACAAAAGTCTGTCAGAGGAAGATTTTTTTTAAAAAATAGAAATAGTAAAAAAAGAGAGTCATATGACAAGAGTCATATATACAATGTTTTAAATACACACAGAAAAGAAGAAAAATACCTACCAGTAGAACTAGTAGAATTATTTCATTAGGTTATTCTAATGAATTGACTATCTATTGACTATTCCTACAACTACTGAAAAACATCTCATCTGCCAAACGTAGAAGATCTTTTCTAATTGATTACACTTTAGTTTTTAGGTGTTTTAAATTAAAGGGAATTTTTTTTTTTTTTTTGATGTGGCAACAAAATGTGGAAAGAATTTTAGGATCAAAAATCGTGCTAACCTACCTTGAATATACAATCAACGTAATAAGAAGAGGGCAATTAAATATTCACGTAAACACATTCTTGAAGTTAAAAAGATTTTGTTCTAAACGTATTTAGCTTACTTCTAACATTTAAATTATAATCCACAATCTTAATTTCTATAGTTTGTTTACTGACTTTTACTTTAAATGCCATAGATTTATAGCATTATGGTGGATTTTTGCAATGCAAAGACTCAATTAAGTACTTTTTGGACTTCAGTTAAAAAAATATTTTTTCCAAAGCTGCATTACTGAATCCTTTGCTTTTAAACTTTGTTGTTCGTAGACTGTATTTTTAAATATGTTGTCATATAAAAAGAGCATAATAGCGTAAATAGAATTAGAATTTTTGGAATTAGACCTCCAAATACACACAGGCCTTTGTTAATGTCAGTAAGACTATGTGTGAATGCAGACTTGTTCCTAAATAAATTCATTTATGGACTTCTTCCTGCAATATACTATTAGGCAGAAGTCAATCAGTATCTAGTTAAAAGAACTATAGATATTTCCATTTTGCCTAGTAATTCTACTTAATATTAGAAAATGACTTAATAAAAATTGCACCTGACAATTGTGCACAATTTTGAAAAAGAAAAAAGCGGTACTGTGCACGGTAGCACATCAGAAATCCTCGTAAGCATTTCCCCCTGACGACAGCCATCCTTTCAGATATTCAGAACTTTGGAAGGGTCTGAAGAGGAGGGTCTCCATTCAAATAAAAGAGGAAATTCATGCAGTGTTCTCAAACGTGTATTGCATACGTTTATTACATTGTATTTCCTTGTGCTTCATGGCTAAGAATGGTTTTTACATCTGTTCAGTCTATTGTCATTGCCATATATTAAATTTCTCTCTTTGTCTCAGCTGGTATTAATGGTAAGTCATGCTTTGGTTGAAATATTCTGAATGATCTACTGTCACTTACATGTATTAACACTGCAATAGTCATCTTCTAAATCTTTAGCTTTTGTCTTCCAAATCACATTCCTGGAAATCAGACTGCTTCAGCCTGAGTATTTGAGCAGTTTACATTTCAGAGCTTGTTCTGCACGAAACCCGCTTTGCATATAAAGATCCAGGTTTCTATGCTGTAAAACAAGAAAATATATGAGTTCCGCATAATGCTGTCATTTGAGCTCTTCTTCCCAACTTATCTGACGTTCTGTATCCTGAAGGGCAAACTTGTGATTAACTGTGTGTATAGAAGTATATACACACCTATAAGTGTAGTTATTACAGGTTATACACAGACACAGGAGGTTCATTTCAAGCTCCTCTCTAAAAATATTGAATTTTTATTTCAACAGAACACTGCTTCAATTTTAATGAGGTCATCTGCTTTATCATATTTCATTCCTGTATTCCTGTAAGTGGAATAAGGTTCTCCTTCATCTTTTTTTATTCTTATTTTTTATCATTAGCATTCTTATCTCTTCGGGCACTGTGGCATATATTTAGTAAAACAATAACGATGCCTTTCTGTCCGTGTTCTTTTATCATGCTTATTTTTGTCAAATTTAAAAACCTTCAATAATACATTAATAAGTGTTTCCTGTCATGTTTACTCCATCATCTTCGCACCAGGAATGTAGGTGCTTGCAGTGGAATGGAGTCTTTTGGTAGCTCATGCATAAGAATGTGGAACAAGAGATCAGTGAATTTTTCCTTCCACTTACAGGAGGTGGTGATGAGGCTTTCCTGATGTGGTGACCAGTGGTTCTCAAGTGCATTGTCTTTTTAGGGTACCTTTGAGAATGTTCAGTCTAAAACACACGTGATTTTTATTTGTGCTGTAGAAATTCTTGCTCTGCAACAGAAAAATAGCTGCCAGCAGGCTGAAGCTTGCAGGTTGCTTTTATTATTTCTTTAAGAGCTAGAGGGAAGAAGTCAATTCTAAAATTCTTTTTAAAAAAACCAAAAAAAAATACCCAAGGTACAGGACAGACTTGCTGTGCTTGCAATAATCTGACTTAATCAAGAAAATGCCATGTCATGCTGCATGCTGTACTTCTTGGGGCTTCCTAGTAGCAGAAAAATACGGACAGATTTTATTGCTGGTGTTTGACACAGAAGTGGGAAAGATTGAATGACCAAGGTCCTGTCTTCATCTGCCAGAAAAAGAATCTTCTGGCCAAGATGAGATAGCAAAATTATCATTCCTATTCATAATGCAATGTGAAATGCTGACATTACTCTGTGATCAGGGAATCCAAGTCAAGGAACCAGTCTGCAACTAGGGGACTGTTTCTCAACAGTACAGGTCATTAAATCCTTCCAGGATTTACTTGCCTCAAAACAGTTCCGTTCAGGGACTTGGATCCTTGCCACATTTGCTTGCTTAAGGTGTCCTAAAGTCTCACTGCTGTTAGCACCATAAAATACTGAACAAGTTGAGTTAATTCAGGGCGGTTCAGAATTCATGATCCAGCTGTGATGGTGCAGGCCAAGATCTAAATGTCCTGACAGATGTATTCTGGATTTAGTGAAAGGTTTGCAATTTTGAAAAAAGAGGCTGCTGTAAGAATATGGATTGGAGGAAAAGTTTTCAAAAGTCTCAAATTAAATTAAGTACTTAAGTATTGTTTTCAAACACATTTTGCCTGTCTATCAGTATGTGCCATTAAAACCACACCTGGATGTGGTGCCTGGGTAACATTTTAACCATTACTATTAAGTTCCATGCACAATTTAAGGGCCTTAGAAAATGTAGCCAAAAGTACTCAAGGGAAGCTAACATCTTTATAATGTGGTGAAGATTTTATTCTTACCGGCACAATGTTCTATTTTGTTTCTATCACATGTTTTGACTTGTTCTATAAAAACTTTCTCTTTCATATATATAGTAGGTGCATTATGATATCTGCAACCTGCTGACAGTTGCCTGGTCTAAACGGCTTCATTTGCATTTGCAGTCTTACATGAAAAAAATGTTTCAGTGTACGACAAGTCATCTGTCTTAATAATTATCTCTTCAGTATGCCTTATGGTAAATAATCAACTTGTTTCAATTTACCCTGTAAAATACATAAAACAGTTTTACATAACACTTGGCTCAGAATCAGCTCAGAAAATGACCCTTCAAGTGTACCTGCCTCACACGGTGAAACTGTTCCTCGGAAGAAAGCTTAAATAAGTTATAGTGGTTCATTTCACATTTTTAAACCTGTCTGCCCAGAGGGGACATACAACTGTGGTGAACGTGAAAATCTAAATGCGGGTATGTACTTGTGCAAGTAATTTAGGATACTGTGCTCTATGCTTCACTTCATAAGCAAGTTCATATATAGTAGATTAATTGAGAAATTACTGGATGTTGTATTTAAGACACAGGCAATTGAATGTGGATCAGGTGAACATAGAAGGGCTGCAAAGGTAGTCTTTTAACATCCTGGGTTTTTAGGTTTTTATTCATTTAGGTAGCCAAAAATGCATTTAATCCTACCAATTCTTGTATTAAATAAATTCCATTCTATTCAGCTCTAAATTTTTCTGTTTTCCTATTAAAATTCAGCTCTTCATGCATTTTGACCTTTTCAAGAAAGCCTGCTTCATTGTGAATTGTGGGTGCATTAGGAAGGTAAACACATTCAGTACTTGTTATTCAATGAGTTTGGATTTAGAAAGTCATTGTCAATAGGTTAATCCTTTTGTACAGACAGTCTCTTTGGCTAAGAGGCATCTTAAACAAATAAAGGTTTTACCAAAATGCTAATTTCTCAGTCTTTCTGTCAATTGTCAAAGAACAAATCTCAGCGGAGGTCTTAAAATTGGTTATTTCTAGTTTACATTCACTTCATGTCAGCACACTTTCAAAAGGAGCTTCTGTATACAGAAGTCTAGTCACAGACTATTTGTTACTCTGCTGGAGGAATCATTAAAACCTAGGATTTTCTTGGAGTGTTTTATGAGGATGAGGGAAGGGATAAGTTTATCTGGCTTCAACAAATATTTATAAATACCATGAATAGCAAGGATACCAAATTCAGCAGCAGATTGGCTGGGCACTTAAAAAGAAAAGAAAGTACCTCCAGTCTGATTAAACGTCAAGTGGCTCTTGAACTGCATATCACATTATTCACCAAGTTGATATATTTTAGACTACTGGTTAAAATGCGGATGTGGAAAGTAGGGATTCTGAGAGAGAATTGCAATAAAATAGCTACTTAACTTGCCACAGTTACGTGAGCAGAAGTTCAGCAATAAATAAGGGGAGGCTGTATGTACAACTTTTTTTATTTAATCTGTTATTATAGGACTTTTCGTTGCTTCACAGCCTTCCTGTGCGTCCTGTATTTCTGTTTATTTCTACTTCAGAAATGACAGACAAGAGGACTGCAGAGGAAAATGTCCATCCACCCCAGTAGGCATTAAGAGAGCCCTCCTGAAATACGAGATGCCAGAAATTGCTTTAAACTCATAGGATCAACAGTCCATTGAAACACAACCTGAGGTCATGAGTCAGAGCCACAGGAGACCAAAATTACAGTCAAGATACTCTTCACTGGACCTCTTCATAGATTCTGTTTTCTGTGAGCTACATCTAGATGATGACCACCACACGCCCCAAAATTTTAGTTTCTGTTCAATTTTAGGGTGAAGTTCTGAAATTCATCCCTCCCCCAATTTCTCCCTTTTTCAGTGAGGACATACTCGCGTCCAGAAAATGAATCAGTCAGTAGGTATCTTTTAGATTTAGATCTTGTATGAAAACTTTTTTTTCCCTCACATTGAGTTCTTATATAATCCATAGCTTTTGCATTAAACATCCTATTTAAAATGCAGTATGCAGTAAGGGACTTCAACAGTCAAACAGTTTTCTGCTTAAAAATTGCAGTACTTCAATACTTATAAATTGTTGCTAAATTAATAATGTGTTAATCATAAAATGTGTATTAATTGTGGAGTTTATGACTAACAGTTCTTCGTGAATATATAGTAAATATTAAAATTACACGTATTATCTGGTCAACAAAATTAAAAGCAGTTCCTCGACTGCTTCAGCAAACTCCCACAGGTTGAAGGCAAACTGGAATAAAGTCAGGTGACATTTGCTGCAGGTGTGATCTAGTGCTTTCACTTGTATCAGTCTTCATGATTTATGGTTTTTCTGGTGCTGTTCTTTCCAGATTGATATTTACATATTGGATTTTTAGTATACTTCATATTTGCATGCATATTTCTTTTTTTATTAAATAATCAGGATGTCATAGAGTATGGCTGGCTGAATGCTTACATGATGGAGTAATTTGGGGGATAATTATATGGATTCAGCTGGAAACAGAATGTGCCTGTTCAAAAGTCAAAGTGCATCACTAGTAACTGCTTTGCAGGATTTGGATCCAATTAACATGAGAATGGTCAAGAAGGTGCCAAAGCTTCCGGGAATAAAAATATGCTTCATTTTGCTTCTAAAATTACTTTTACATACCAGTAGATGGAATTTAAAGACTATATCCGGACATGTTTTGTTTTCCCAAGGAACTTTTTACAGCATGGATTGACAGCTGGTACTTTCATTGTGTCAGGGAATATACACACTTTTGGAAAATGGTCTCTAGGCAGTTCAAATTAGTCTTTTGTGAAGTCTTGAAAAGGACATAGCCTCTGTCAGGATAGAATACAGTAAATAATTTTATTAGTTCCACAACTAGTGGTCTTCTGCTCCACTAATTTGTTAGGAATTTATTTAACAGGTTTGTCTGGAGATTAATAATTGCGAAGACATTAGTAACTTCCTTCAGTAAAGCTGTGGGTCGTACTGATTATATTCCTCCTGCTCTGTCTGCCTCTTGGATTGTGTATTTGATAATTTTCATATTCTTTTGGATTTCTAAACCGTGCAGTAAATAGCTACACAAGAAAGTAGAAGGTCAGTCCCAAAGCTGGCCTACTGACTGCTGGTCTAATCTGTAGTTTGCTTCCCTTCATAGAGCAGATGAGGGAAGAAAAACCAGGGCTTTTTTTTGTCCCTGAAACTGCTTTCTTCAGGCAGGCATTTGTTAACAGCCTGTATAGCAGCAGGCTGCGTTCAAAATGTTCTTCTAGTAAGAACATCAATAGCAGTAGATACATCAATAGCATTAGGTCAGTAATAAGTGCAAATAACTTGAGCACAGTAACAGGCACGGCAAGAGCCGGAGGTACGGGAGTACTGTCTGAAGGAAATAACATGGCCCCTCAAACTAATAGCTGCAGCTAGGAAAAAAAATCATAATATATTACATTAGTTTATTATCTATTTATTTTAAATATGCATAAGTAGGTCAGTATATTGAAATTTATTTTGTATTTGTTTGTATTGCATGAATTCAACAAATAGCTTTTAAACAACAAAGAGACAGGAGAAAATCAATGACCTGGTTTTTTTTAAATTTGTGGATTTTTGAGTGTGATTAGATAGATAGTAATCTGGTATTTGCTTGCTTTGTTTTCTGTTTATTGACTGGGACAGTGCAAGCTCTCGTGCTTGAGTATCAGGTACTGTACATTCTCACAGGTTTAATACAGGTATAATTACGCTGTGATAAAAAATTATATTATGTAAAATATCTGTTTATAGTTGGAAAATATATGTATAAAATATTAGCAGGTTAAAAGATCGCAGAGAAAGAGACAGTACAATTAAACATTAATTCTAATTTGAATGAGCGTCAATCAGTGATTATCTGAAGACAAATGAAAATGGCTGACTGGCAGAATTTTAAGAGCATTAAAAGACTGTTTCCATGCATTTACCTTCATCTTCTTGCAAACATTTATTTTGAAGTTTTTCTTGAATGCAATGACATGTCATGGACTTGAGTGTAGACCCACTTGGCCTTTAACATGAGGCAACAGCTGGTGCTAACATTATTGTATTTTGATTTTTGAAACTACTCTATTTCCAAAGTTTTGATCTAACTAGCAATGTTCTTCTTTATACTACTAAGTAAGAAAAAGATTTGGAAGAAAATTCTGATTCATATTAAGTTGGAGATGGCCTGCAAAAATGCATAAAGATGTTGAATACCACCTACTTCCAAGCAGACTAGATAATTTAGAAACATCCCAAAGATCAGAGAAATGTTTCCTTTGAGAAGACAAGTAAAGAAGTGTTTCATATCAAAGCATTTTAAAATAAAGAATAATCAGACCAAGATATATATCCAGTCAACAAAAATGACACTAAAGATAATATTTTATTTTTGCTGATTGTTACGAAAGTTCTGCATGAATATTCAACTGAAACAAAGAATCTGGCTGCGTTGGGTTTGTGTGGCAAGGTTTTGGTAGTGGAGGTGATGGGAGAGGGGTTGTAGCAGGCCAGAAAAACCTCACTGCAGACACTGATGTAACCCGGGGCCAAGGCAGGCTGCAGCCTCGCTCAGGAAATTATCCTCCACAGGTGGAGGTCCCCAGGGGTCCTGGTGTATTGGGTTTGCACGGCAAAGTTTTGGTGGCCACGAGCTACAGGAGTGGCTTCTGTGAGAACATGCCAGAAGCTTCCCCCACCTCCAGTAGAGCCAATGCCAGCTGGCTCCAAGACCCACCACTGGCCAAGGCTGAGCCCACCAGCGATAGCAGTAGCACCTCTGGGATAACAGCAGCTGGGAGAGAGGACTAAGAATATGTGACAGGAACAGCTCTGCAGACACCCAGGACAGTGTAGAAGGAGGGGGAGAAGGCGCTCCAGGCATTGGGGCAGATTGCCCCGCAGCCTGTGGTGAAGACCATGGTAAGGCAGGCTGTCCCTGTGCAGTCCATGGAGGTCTGTGGTGGACCAGATATCCACCTGCAGCCCATGGAGGATATCCACACAGGAGCAAGTGGATGCTCAAAGCTGTGACCCTGTGGGGGACCCATGCTGGAGCAGTTCATGAACTGCAGCCCATGGGAAAGACCTATGCTGGAGAAGTTCATGGAGGACTGTCTCCCGTGGGAGGGACCCCACACTGGAGCAGGGGAAGAGAGTGAGATAGAAGGAGTGGCAGAGAACAATGTGGGATGAGCTGACCACGACCCCGATTCCCTGTCCCCCTGTGCCACTCAGGGGGAAGAGGTGGAGAAATCAGGAGTGAAGTTGAGTCTGGGAAGAAGGGGAGGGGTAGGAGGATGGTATTTTAAGATTTGGTTTTATTTCTCACTGTCCTACTCTCAAGGAGGATAGAAGGAAAGAAATTAATTTCCCCAAGTCAATTTTTTTTGCCTCTGATGGTCATTGGTGAGTGATGTCTCCTCGTCCTTATTTCAATCCACAAGCCTTTCATTATATTTTTCTTTCTCCCTGTCCAGTTGAGGAGGAGAAGTGATAGAGCAGCTTGGTGGGCACCTCGTGTCCAGATAGAGTCAACCCACCACACTGGCATAGTTTTAATATGAGATGATAAATATCTGAGTGTTTTGTTCCAGGTTTTAGGCTTGTAAACAAATGTATTACTCAGTATGCATACTAAACATCAGCATTTCATCATAAATATCAGAAACTATACTGGTAAAGCGTGCTGAGTGCGGTAAATAAAAGCTAAGTCGTCATCTGAGTATGATTCTGTATCCACATGCAACATTAATAATAACAGGTGTCGGTTACCCTTGCAATTAAGTCATTTGGAGGTAAAATCCACAGAAGCCAGTATGTATGTCAGCATCCCCACAGCACTGTTTTGTATCCAGCTGTTTAAAGCAAGATTGGCGTGTATGTGCTACGTCACGGTAGCAACAAGAGCATTATAGATGTATTTCTTGTGCCCGACATTTTGTGTTTGCCAACAAAGATACCCATTGTGTATCTACCAGTATAACAGCACTTGCGACCATCAAACACAATGATTCTAACTGCAAAATGCTTCTTCTGGTGTGGGTTATAATACAGTCGTGTGTAACCACGGCAGCGAGTGCGCAAAAGGGCAGTCGCTGTCTTATCATGGGGCAAACAGTCTCCTTTGCACCACACAGTTAGTGCGCGGGGTCCTCTCAGCCCAGCTGCTGAATCCAGCTGTGGCTTGTACCTTGCCCACTCCATTCAAAGACTACTCTTATGCTGCAGCAAAAGCTGGAATATTGCATTATTACATGAAATTCTCTTCACGCACTTGAAGCGGATTTAGCCAACTAAGCCCATTATGAATTGATACTGAACTAACCAAAAATATCAAATAGAAAAAAATGCTCTAAAAATTCTGAAAACTCCCCGTGTTTTCTTAAGCTCCCATGCCTATACAAAGTTCTGCTCGCTGCCTGAGTTTACATAACTGAGTCACAATCTGATTTATTTTGGTAATAGTGAAGAGGTGACAGCACGAACATCAGCCCAGGCTGTTTCAGTAAGTATTTTACATTCTTGGTATGTTCGACGTTGCTCTTGCTACATCTTCACAGCTCTTGTTACCTAATCTAAGTTGCGTATGTCTCCCCATGCTGTTGACAAGTCTCCTGAAAGTATTGGAATCAGTCCAAGAACTTAAAATAATTTCAAACTAGCAAATGAAAAATTATTCTTTAAAGTTAAGCTTTCATAGTTCACTTTCACTGTGTAGCTTTTGATCTTCCCCAGGTAGAGACCATATGTCATAGGCAAAGGTATATTTGAAGCTGGAATATTTTAACATATTTCTGTTGACCTATGAAAGGATAGATTTAGAAATGCTTTAAAAATACAAGGAATCAAGCTGAGAAATATTCTCATTTCCACTTCTCAAAATTATATGGGGATACAGAAAAGTCTTTTAACTTGAAATTGAAGATAATTAGGATATCAGGAACACTACAAAATTTAAACCTGGACCCAGATTACTTTTTATTTTCAGTCAATTATTTAAAGGCTTTATCTGTCCAATTTTAGGTCCAATCTTAGAAGAAACAGAAACTATTTCCCATGTGTGATTTGTCCTCTCTGCTCACTGAGAGAAAGAAATACTTTCTGTCCTGTCAGGACAGTTGTATTAATAGATTCCAATGTACTCTATGACAGTATTTAATGGAATATATTGTTTGTTGTATTTTGAAGAACAGCATAGAAACAACTTGTGCAGAGGAAGGCAGCTGAGCTGAACAGGGATCCCTACAGAGAATTCCAGACTGCAACAAAGCCTTTTTGTCATATTCCTTGACAGATGCATTCCTCCGTACAACTGTTCAGTAGTTTTTTGAGGAACTGAATATATCTGCCATGAATCACCTGACAGGAGTACAAGGACACTCAGTTTATATCTTCGCTAAGATATAAACCTCTGCCCAACACATAATTATATATGCCATGTTTTAAAAATGTCAATTATATAAATAAAAATAAATACTAGGCAATTTTATAATTGGGTCTTTCATTAAAGACACAGTATGACAACATAATCGGCTCTTCATTTAATTATTTGAAAAGTCATCATATTATAATTAATATGCTATAATAATATCAACCATGCTGCTTGCTTTCTTGTTCTTTCACTGTTCTTGCCCAATCTTTTTCCAGTTAGTGATCTCAAAGTACTTCCATATGCAGATTCTTGCATATGATAGTATTTTGCATATGCCATATCATGCATATGTCATAAATCATATGCTAGCTTTGTCAGAACTGTTTAATTCTTGTTAGCGGTGAATTTCAGTAAAGTTCTAAAGGTAGTTTGTGAACACTTGCATTAGTAAAGCCAAACATCTGCACTATTATGGCTAAACCTTTTATCTTAGAACGTGCTTGTATTCACCTTGTTCTCAAATACGAATACACGGTTCAGCCTTTACTCTCCATGTCCTGAGAAAGCAGAATAGACTGAAGTGGGGTGGCACTTTAGCAGTGAAGGTTCAGCTAGCAAGGTGTAATTAAAACAGTTGAAAAGAGTTTTAATGATCATCTAAGTCCAGGAGGGAAACCTGATAAATCCTTCTATTTTAGCAATGAATACAACCATTTCATGATCCCTGCAGGGAGAAACATGTTTGAAACAAAAAAATCAACTCTCTCCTCAAATACCTTAGCAGAAGAATATGCGCCTCTTGGATGGATGGAAGTTTAAGAGAGGAAGACAGAAAAAGGACCTCCTGCTCATTCTGGAAGCTGTGGTGGATAACCACTTCTCCATACATGATGCTTTGTGAGAAGACCGTAATGATTGCAGTCATTAGCAACACACGGTTTAGTGCATGCTGTAGTTTTGATGAAATTGATACCGCATGACCTGAACGAGAAAAGTGACATTTAACTCAGGTACACTTGAAAAGATAAATGATTTAACCCCTTAGAGTTCTTAGCAGAGAGATACTCGTAACTCACTAGACCATCCTTCAAAGAAGCGGCAAAAGTATTTGTTTTCTTCCCCCATCATCTTTGGCTCTTCAGTGTAAGAGATCTTTTAACTATAAATGAATAAACTGTCTTTTATGAAAGTCAATATTTTAGAGAGTGGAATGGTAAACCGCACCATCATAAAGAATTTTGTTACTGACTTATGAGAACAACACAGTATTCAGTTGGCAGGGGCTAATACTGTTGAGATTAAATCAATCTTCATTACAGTTGTGAGGAAAAATGATATAACAATAATAAATCTGAATGTCCATGAGGGATATTTGCTATGTAAATGTTTACTAAATAAAGATGGAAGTGAGTGCAAAAAACCTGGAACGTAGCGCTAGTGAAAACTGATGTTTTATACAAGTAATTACCAGTCATTACTGTGCATATATTTTATAGCATATTTCCTTGCAGAAAATAGGAAGGCAAAAGATTTTGAAAGCTTGTTTTCCTGCAGAAGCCCTGTTGAATATTCTGACAAAGGATCCATGAATATTTGGTCAATTGGGAGAGTTTCTGAATAGATATTTTGTGTGTTGTAGTTCTCCGAGCTTTCTGGGAGCTAATCACTTTGAGAGGGCAAGACAGGGCATAGAGAAAGGACTAGATTGTCCATCAGCATTTTCAAAAGCGCTAAGAGGCCCCTAGAGAGATGACATATGGCTTCTTAAAATGCAGTTCATGTGTTATCACCAATCTGGTGACATACATGCCCCTAGAAAGATTAACAAGGTTTGCGAGACATACTGCAAGGTAAAAATACATTGTCAGAACTTAACCAGCTTGGAATGATGTCAAGCACAGATGTGCTCTTGAAGGATCCCTCTTAGAATCAGTCACAGTTAATTTGATGTTCTTAAACTTGTTTCTGATATCTGTGCTGAGAGGCATGTCAGTATTTCACCCTGCAGCGTTTTCAAGGTGATTTGGACTGTTAAAAAGATGCAGCATGAGAGAGGTGCTTAATTATAGGTAAATGCGTGAACAAAGTGTGATATAAAGTAATAGAGTTAATAAAAGGATAGTGACTAACACAATAATAATAGCAATATGAGTTTGTGATCCATATCCAGTAGACTTCAGATATGGTTGATAAAGATCCTAAATTAGTTCTCTAATTAATTGTTTGGAAACAAAATATTTTCATTTTACTTTCCTACTACTTTTGCTTGATTGCCACGCTTTCATTTCAATTCCATGTTTCCACTTTTCTGCTCTATTTCGTCTTTGCAATAATTGCTTCTGCTTCTTTTCCTTTTGCTTCTTTTCTGTAATTTTACATTGCAGCTGGTCTTCAGCTAGCGTAACACACAGTGTATCCACTTACACAACAAATGCCACCAATCCCTTGCGTTGCCAGTCATTAGGCAGTGTTTTTAACTGGTTATCAGCTTCCCGAATTATTCTCACACCATCTGCTTGTTGAATATTTTTCATAGTTCATGTTTTTGGTTTTGTTCTGTTATTCTTTAAACTGAGACATTCTGCAAAAGTAACATTACTCTTTTGCTGTGATGAGTTGATTTTTTCACTACCTCTTAGTCTAGTTTCTGAAGTAGTCCACAGCCCTGGCACTCTGTAATTCTTAGTCTGGCCAAGCAGATTCTATCAGCTGTGTCATTTCAGAAGACAAAATTCACTTGTTTTTTGTAGAAGGGCCAAACACTATTTGCAGGCCTAAAAATATACTATCTGCTTTTCTCTGTCGTTTATCTACTCTGCAGATTTTAACCCAGCTGTTACCCTACCTGTAGGTGATGTGGAGATATCAGTAGATTTATTTACCTTCCTCTATTTCTTGTATTGTTAGTGGTAGTCCCGAGATGGAAAAATGACCTCCTAATTTCTCTTTCCCTTTAAAGTAATTTCAGCTGTGTAATGAATCCGCCTACATCACACCTTCACCACATTCTCTCAGTACCCACGGAAGTTTTGTGAAGAGGAACCTCAGGGTGACCCGTAGCACCTGTACAGGCGGTATTTTTGCCACGGCATGCATCCAGACATGGTCAGAAATGAGCCTGGAGGTGCCACAAAGCTCCTGTAACCATCATGTGTTATTTTAAATAACAAGGCCTCCAGTGGTATTGGAGTGGTGTTGGGATGTTGTCGATTGACTTTCCATAAATGGAGATCCTAATTTTGCCAAGTTGAAGAATAATAGCTTGTTGCTTGATAGCAGAACTTTGTATTGTTTTAAGTTATTTCTATCTTTGTAACGCATTCTCACTAGCAGTTCAAATAAGATAAATACTTGCAGGTGCTGTAAAAAAAAAATAAATCTATCCTCTGTCAGCTATGAAAATTATGGCATAGTAAGATATACATGTACAAGCCTACAAGCCTGATGGGGCTTTAGTGGTT
The DNA here is from genome assembly GCA_013398295.1 of Chionis minor. NCBI lineage: Eukaryota > Metazoa > Chordata > Aves > Charadriiformes > Chionidae > Chionis > Chionis minor. The sequence continues at coordinate 1,147,541 of VZSF01009054.1, read as the reverse complement.
TGTGGATTGTTTAGTTCTCTGTACACTGCTATGCCAGAAGTAATTTTTCATTCTCACCTCAGCTTCTCTGTTTTCTCCTGCACACATCTATCTCTACGGCTTGGTTACCACATTGATGTAACTGGTCCTCACTGCTCACACCTGGGAATATTTAGTAGTCTGTAGTTTGGGTGGAATCACCAGAAATTAGAGTAGTTCTGCCTGGTTTTGCTTGAGTAGTTACTTTGCGATCTAATACTTTCTCCCAACAGGGGGATATAACTCTTCAAGTTCTCTGTACAAGTTCTCACACTCAGGATTCATTTTGCACAGATGCTTCCTTGTAACGGATCATAAACTTTCTATATTTTTATGAACTTGCTTGTTAGTGAGCTCATGAACACAGAAAGCTTGATGTGCAATACCAGAGATAGTTCACAAAGATATTTATCCCATTCTGAATTATCATCATTGAGGGCATCTTCGTTTTCTCCATCTTATCCTTAGAAGGTAAATGTCTATGAATGTTTTCAGCCATCAGAAGCTTTTTCCACTGTATAAAAAAGAAACAAACAAAAAGGGATGATAACTTGGCTTCCTCAAATTTTCTGTGTGGTTGATAGTTCCCTGTCTCATGATGAAAATTGATATTTCTTCATTTTAGGAAAATGATTCTATTAAGGATTTGCAAAACTGAGTCTTCTGATTTTATTTTATCAAAAAGTACTTCTTAACAGGCACCAAATTTTTGGCCCTTCCCTGTCATGCAGCAAAAACCTTTTGGGAGCATGGACCTGTGAATTCATGCTCCAGTCCCCTCGGCTGTGCCTGTGCCGATGGGAGGGATGTGGGGCAGAGAAAGGGCCACAGCTCACCTCTTTCCACCCTGGCTAGGATAAGCTACACAGCCTCTTCCCCATAGTTTTGCAGAAGGCTGATGACTCCAAACTGAATATGCGGAAGTTTTATATGAAATCTCACTTTCCCAGGGAAAGATTTTCATTTCTTACAGTAACATACATTGTTAATCTCCTGATTGCATAAACCTTGTGTGAACCCTGGATCCAAGTTGCTTTCTTCATCTTTAAAAAATGCGATATAGTGGTATAGGGCCATGAGGGAGCTCCTTAGCTGCATGTACAGTCAGAGGTCATTGATTGGGTTAATTGCCTGCACTTATCTTTTAAAGCAAAGATACAATGTTGAGACAAAACCCTTTTATACCATTTAACTCTTCACAAAGGTGCTAGAGCTTTTAGTTTCCAAATGCACTAGGGCTATGAAACTTTATGGCCTAACAAATTAAAGTGTCATGTCTAGTAGTTGTCTGTTTATTTCTACCTCTGAGAATGGTAAATATGCAAAATCTATGTAAATTATAAAGTATTATAAGACCAAACACTTTTATTTTTTTCCTCCTAGAGATATTCCAAACTACAAATTCATTTATTTTGTCAAAAGAAAAATGGTGTTGGTATCAATTCCCATTGCACTTATTATTCCTCATATGTTGTCAAATTTGATTTAAGATTGTAGGCTGCTATTATTCCATTCTTCTTTACTTGAAAGGTATATTCCTGACCTAACTCCAGTTCAAGTTATGAGCTAATTCTTACAGTAGGCATCTCTATTCTTGAAAAGTCACTTGAAGCAAAAGTGACTAAGTGCTCCTCCCTTGTAAAAAGCAGTGGATGTAGAACTGAACGTGAGTTTTGAAAGACAGAAATGAGTTGGTAATATTGGTATGCTAATTCATCTGCAAAGTCAAGGGTTAAATACTAGTGTACTTCAACTGGAATTTGATAAATTAACTTAGCCATCTAAGTGTGCTGAAAAGAGCAAGCTGTAAAAACTGAGATATCCTTTCCTTTTTTAATCACAGAGAATTAGAAAACAAGGTACTTTAAGAAAGTTGTTGGATATAGAAGGATGAGCCCTCAGAGACCTGAATTACTTGTATTTGCATCCTGCATTTTCTTCAAAGAGTAATTTCCATAAAGATAATGGAAGTTCACAGGTTATCCTCCAATTTTTTCTGGTAAAAGGTACCAGAAGCATCATGTCTAGACTAGTTTTGGTCTTCCAAGTGCCAGTAATCGAACATGCTGCTCATACCAGCTGTATCTGAGTTACAGTATCCTGAAGGCTTTCAATTTATTTTAACTTTTAATGCATTCTAGAAGCACTTTTCATTTTTTTAGACTTTCAGCATAACCTGTTTTCCTTGAATTATTATAGAACAAACAGCTAGTGGCAGGTAAATTATTCAGAAGAAATTAAGCGGTACCAGAGAATTTAAAAAGACCTTTTGGCTTTCTTTGTTGTAAATTTGCAAAAGTAATGCAACTGTGGGATTGGAAATGAAACTTGAATACTAATACATTATTTACCTTCCTGCTGTTCGATGAAACTTTTTCTTTGTGTCTCTTCCTAAGACTTTCTCACAGCTACTAAGCTCATTCAAAAAAGTGGATTCTTATAATTAATTGCACACACACACACACACAAAAAAAAAAAAAAAGAGAGAGAGAAAAAAGATTTAAGATATTTAAATGAATGGAAAGAAGTAAAGTCAAGAGCTCATTTTGTTTGGCCATTTTATTTGTCATTGACTGTTCTTTCATTCTGGTAGTGCAAACCATTGTCCTTACTTCATTGCCTGGAAAGGATATTATTAATTATTATTTACTATTACTTAAGCACACAGTTCACCTCATGCTGTACGTCCACAGGACACAGCTCCTAACAATGCTAGATTTACTGAAGGAAAGGTGCTGTGTGTCTGTGCGTGGGGATGTGCATACATGTTGGTGCACATACACACACACACCCTCAAGGATGTTTTTTCCTTCAGAAGTACAACTAAAAAGGTGCAGCCCAAGAGACCCTAAGAGGGGCCGTAAAAGAGACAGCCCAAGACCCTAATACATGCCTTGGGGCTTTGGGTCATCTTACCGCTGCCTGTTCCCAGACCTGCCTAGGCTCTCACACACATTTCACTGCTTAATTAACTACTGTGGCTGGGATCTTCGTCTTGTCTGCCTGGAGATAATGTGTACTGTTGAATATGTTCTTGTTATTTTTTTTAATTATTAAATGAGGTAGGAACGTAATTCAGAAAGAATAAAAAGATTGAACAAAAAGTTGAAGATTACTCTATATTCCGGTCCTTCCTTCCCCCCAATTAAAACTAAAACAAGTCTTTTGGAAGTTGCAAAATCTTCTGCTCAGACAGAATCCACATTTTACAGCAACATCAGTCCCCTTCTTCTTTTGCCTCTTTTCTCACTACAGCGCTAACAGTTGCAAAGTTGTTGATTAACTTCTGACTCCTGTGATTCTCCCCACAGCCTCCCCCAGAAATCTTGGCCTTGATACAGGTCAGCCTTTGATCTGATATTAAAGAATACTTTGGGACATTCGTTTTGGGCTGGACAAGACATAATGAAGGACAGAAACCAACAGTGGAGTACAGCCTTGCATGATCTTGCGTGGGGTATCTCTACCTGTATATGATTTTTGAAGGTAATGAGGTCTCCCCGTTCAGTTGTCCAGCGGGTGGCCACGTGTGACCTGAGCAGTTTTTCTTGGGTTGACGTTGCTACAAAACACCAGTTACATCTTCTGTGCTAAAGTAGAGAAAGAGTGTTTCTTGTCTTCTGTTCCAGTGCCCTTTTGATGGGTTCACAGTGCCTCCTAGGAGCTGAGTGAGAAATGAAACGGGGATCAAATGATTCTAGTTGCAGGCATGGTGAATGAAATTGAAAGTTACGAATGTGTAAGTGAAGAGAATATGACTTTTATGAAATAGAAAAGCGTTTTGGGTTGATAAGGTACATTTTAAGGTTTGCGGGTATTAACACTTTGGTACAGTTAGCTCTTAGTCCTCTTCTGAAAAAGCAAGGGTAACTGCCAGTGCCTTATATGCAATTAGTCTACCAAGTGCCTTATTACAAATGTGACAAGAGGATTTTTTACTACGCCAGTCTTACTTGCGTGTTTCTAAGGCAAATGGATTTCACGGCTTTGAGTTAAAATGCAAGAGTTCTAAGTAAATAGCTTCTTATCCCATCATCAGTCCAGGAAGAACAGTATCTCTCCTTGTAGCAGCGAGCAGTTTGAAGAAAAAAAATCCCTAACCCACAAAATGATATAGAATGTGTCGTTTTCCTGAATGCTCTTTTACAGGGTGATCAAGAGGCTTTCATTTAGTGAATACATTTGCTCACTCAGTTTTGGAGAGTCGCCCTTCATTTATTCTTTCCCTTTGGAAGTACTTTCGAGTGCAAATTACTGCTATCAGAAGCCTTGAACTGAGAGGCTATTATTCTCCATGCTCAGATTAAATTAATTTTGAACAGTTTAATGCAGCATGTCCGAGCTGCAAGTCCAAGTGGTGTCAAATCTATTTCTCTGCTTTTTTAAGCTGCACCTTCAAGGGCAGTATGATTCATGGTGAATGTGTTCTTCTAATGTCTTTTGCTAAGCGTTATTATTTTCTTTCATTTGCAAGTCATGAGGCTAAAATGTTAACCGTTTTCCTTCTAAAATTATATAAAGAATGCACAATTTTATACCAGCCTGATTTTCTGAAAGAAGCTTATTATATTTGCTTGCTATACGTGAAATAAAGGAAAAATAGTCATGACGGAAGACAGAAGTTTTTTTTTAAAAAAAAAATCTAATGGAGAAAAAGGAGGCACTACAGGATCCTGCAACATCATTGTTGTGTTAAAAAGGGATTATCTTGATCAAGGTCTTTGTAATAAAATTTAAGGGGTTTTTAATGATTGGCTATATAACTCTGGTTTTGCCAAGTTGCATAAACAAAGCATGATATAAATCTATTTGTATTTTCTCTTCAAGCTGAAGCGTTCTACTGTCTCTCTGCTTCCTATTGCTAAGGTGTCATTAAAAGGAGGTAATGAATCTTTCCACATGTTTTTGAATCCTAAATGGTCAAAAGAATGGCAGTCAGTTTTGCACAGCGTAGAATTGGAGAATTTGTGATGTTGACAGATCCAGTGTACTTTCTGTGGAGGGTATTTGATGGCCAAATAAATTTACAAACCACATTCTAAAAAAACCCATTCTCTGGCTTAGCAGTTGCCATTTCTGTTTCCCATTTTGCACTCTCAGATATTATTGTATTCTGATACTTAGGTAGTTCAGTACATTCTGATGTATTTGAATACTTTTCCAATATCACGTTGACATATGGTGTCTCTATTTTTACTTCATCTTGCATGTCAACTAACTGTTGTTGCTTCCATGATCATACGTATGTTTGAAATTTTTATGAGATTATGATAAAGAATATATTTAGTGTAGCATAGTCCAGAGTATCTACTTAGCTACTATATAGCCTCTCTATAAAATGGGGTATATACACAATTAGATTATGAATATAACACCATCTGATGACTAAAGTCACCTATATCATAAGGCACAAGTCATAGTAATATCTCATAGTAACTGAAAAAAGGGAATACATAATTCTGCCTGAAAAACAACTCCTCTTTTTAGAAGAGTGCCAAGGATGGATTTCTCTGAGAAGTTCTATTGAATTTTTATGGGCTGGAAGGCGACAAGTTTCACATTGAGCAATTGAGGGCTGAAATGTAACAAGGAAAAAACCTGTTCTGTAAATTATACAATATAAATTGCCAAGCTTTGGTCCTACATTAGTTGCCTAAGGAATAGTTATTTACCTGATCTGTACCATTGGAGATATTTATTTTAATGGATTACATCACCGGTGTTGCAGTGCTCATGGGACGCATATTATTCACACAAGCTGACAACCCTATGGCTGAGTTTTTTGAGATGACTGCCGCGCATTTTATTTTCAATAGATTAGCCTATTGAGTTGAAAAATCAGATCAGGAGGCTTTCTGTTGTTTTTGTGAGGTTTCCCTTCAGTAAGCTGGTTTTTATCTGTTAAACGTTGGGTTAAATAGTTCTGTGTATATTTTTCATATATAGCTAGGATATTTGCAGAGTTGTAGAATCCTTCAGGGGCAAGGATGAACCATGCAACAGGTAAGTATCATCATCACCATCGCCATCACCATTCAGTCATTTTAGCCAACACATATTTTGTCGCTATATTTGGACAAATAATAGTTTCAAAATACCACAGTCATACATGATATCAGAGCATCTGTGATATTACTTCTTCAATTTTCTTTCACTTCTAGTGCTATGGTGTTTAATTTATCTTAGAATTTTTTCTCAAGAGAGGGATGTTATCAGACAATCTATTTGTTCTTCTGTTTGCAGTTTTAGATGCAAAGTTGAGTTCCTAGATGATTTGGCGGCATCATGGGGCATTAATTGCTCAGGCAAAGAAAGCTATAAGGGCACCTTTTGTGTTGCAAGTGCAGAGGAGAGTGATGCCCATCATACCAGAATCAAGGATTTGCTGGTTGTGATAGAGCGTTGTAGTGAGAGGTCTGTCGCTGTCAGGAAGGAAGGTTGAGACCCAGCAGAGTGAAGAGACAGGATGCCATGCTTGTGAGAGAGGGACTGAGAATAAGACCAAGGTACCAATATCCTGGTCAGATCTCTAATATTCAAAATTTTAAAGAAAAATAGAAAAATAAAATGAGGCAACAACATGAAAAATTACATCAATGTTTATCACAGAGATATCAGAGAAGCAGCAGAAACTGTGGCGTTGATACAGTAAAATAAGATAATGGATAATAAGCATTGGATGCATCCTTATTCTATTTACTGTGGGTGAAATACAGTACAACAGAGGAGACGTTTGCTCAGATACTTCTAAAGCAATTTGAAGTACACTTACAGTACGTTTGCAGTCCTTAGCCAAGTGGCTTTTCAGACACCTAATAATTAGGAAATAGTATAGACAAAATGAATAAATAAAAAGTTTTCATAAGAAGGCTGTATGTAAGACTACTGAGACTGTAAATGCTTTGTTTTCTTCATCTATGAAATTAATGTAATCTTTTAAACATCCCTGTGTATTTTGTGGGAAATTTACCTGGATTCATCTAGGCATCCCAACTGAGATATGTTCAAAAGCATTTTATTTACGTGTAATGCCAAAATGTTCAGTTTGTGGGACATGCTATAGTAATTTTTATCAAAGGGGCTGGGGACTATTTTGCAGTTGAGTAATGCTGCCCCACTAATGCTGTCATCAATTCAAAGAGAGAAGACTACTGAGCAAGTCTTATGTATCATAACACATCTAATTACTGTTCTCTGTGCACTACCACTCAGTAATATCAGACAGTTTTGATTTCCCCTTCTTCCATTCAGAGCTGCTGTTATTCCCTGCCCTCCTGCTGTAGATATTCCCTTTTAATAGCACCCAGAAACCAAGCATTTGCTAGAAAACCCCTGCAGAGTGGTACTTATGTCCAGGATGAGAAGATTTTGTATTCCAGATAAATCCTGTCTGCCACTTTTTCTGTAGATTGTCAAAATACAGGAAAAATTAGGCCAAACATCTGTTTCTATTTTCACTCTTCTTGTGCTACAAAGGAATTACGGATATCTCAAAAAATAAACCAGTTTATTCTCCCTTTATGAAGATTAGATGCTTTTTCGTTGGACAGCTAACATAAAGTCAAGAATGGGATCTTGCTGAAGTTTGTAAGTTAGCATTAACGAATGAGATTTCCTTTTCTCATACAGAGTCCAGGACTTACTGGCATCTCTTTTCAAATTTTTGAGGACATGGCATAGCTTAGCTATATGTAGTAGAAACTCACTTTTTCTTCCTTTTTAAAAATATGACTTGGTGAAAACATTGAAGCTGAAAAGAAAGATTGACAGTTTGTATTTCACTTCACAGAGGGTCAGGTCCAATTTCTGTTAAAGACACTGGACCCAGCTCCTTGATCTAGTAATTGCCTTTGGGACACAGGCTGAAGTCCCTGGAGTTTTGTCTTGAGGCTTCATTTAAAATTTCCTTTAAAAACAAAAGGGAAATACTCCTTTTTTTGTTTTGTCTTTCATGTAAAATCTAAGATTCCTACATAATACCAAAAATAACAGCACATGTAGTGATATGAATACATTTATGTCATCAAACTTTTTATTATCACAGTGTTACCTCAGTTACTGGATTACACTCCAATAGATGGTGGTAAGGGTTTTTTTCATTAATGGTTGTGCTAATCTCAGCTCACATCTTCACAAGAGAAGTCCTTTCAAAAGAATTTAAGCATTATCCTTTTCTGACTGTACAGGCATCTCTTAAAATATATTTAGGTTTACCAATGATGCACAGTTTTCTGCAGTCATTTATATTACATAGATCGAATTTATCGTTGCCCAAAATATTAGGTAAGTCACAATAGCTCTATGTTGTGAGAGAAAAGTCCTTCAATAAGAAGTGGTTTTGGATGGCTCCAAAAAGTGATTTAGTTATTATTTTTATTTTTGAAATCTTTGATAAACAGGAGATGAGATCATCTGGCCCATGAAGCTAGGCAGAGAGATTATGTGTAGCAGCATTTTTTTATTACTTGAAAGAGAGGGAAAGAGGAGAATGTCAAGCAATCTGAACAAATAAAGGAAACTGGTTATGGATGCATGCACAAAACCCAAGCAAGTCTTAGAAATATATGCGGATTATTTGTTAGCATTTCTTTAACCTTATCATAGGCACCTATCAACCTGATTATGAAAGACAGACTCCGTGTTATTTTTAGTGTCTTAATAGTCAAATAACATCCAGTGTAGAATTTTCTTATTCCTCCAGAATATTTGAGATTCCCTTTTTAAAATTCGGCTTTCCAGCTGGAAACTTTCTGAGCATTTAAAAGAATTTAGGCCTTTTCTGATCATGACTGAACTGCATGTGTTGCTCTGAAGTCCTTCTTTTAAATAACTGCTCAGTCGCCTCATTTTTCAGAACAAATGTGCCACAAACCATGCACTAGAATAAATTTATTGGATGGAGACGGGTTTACTTACGTGAATATCAGTGCAAAAGTGTGTTCAAACACCAACTGCAAGGAGCGTCTGTATTTTCATGACATTGTATAATTCCTGCGCTGCTAATAAGGTGTGAGTCTGATTTATAGCAGCAATTTTTATAGGGCATTTTTGAGCTCCGTGCTATTTTAAAAGGTTTGGTCTCTAGGAACTGCATAATGAAATCACTAATACGATCAGAAAATCTCTAACAAGATAAACAGAATTCTCATTCTTCTTCCTGTCGCTAGCAGTGTTGAAAATGTTTTTGTTGCCCTCCTCATCAACCTGCTCTCATCTCACAGGGGGTATATTTGGCAGCTGCAAAAGCTGTGTGCCAAGCCTGAGAGTGCATTTTTCATGTGTTAGTAAGTAGGTCTAGTGCTGACTGTGTGAGAGCCGAGACACGCGTTTATGTAAATCGTATGTGATTTGTGAGGAATTTAGTCACTGTTGCATGCTCAAGACCACAGTTTTTCACAAAATCCCTCATGAGCTCAACTTACATGGTCACGTGAGAGCAGTTAATCATGGAAAGAGATTGTTTCTGCTGCTAACATTTGAGCAGAAACGCGCAGCTGAGTCTTCATAGCCACCAATGCCCCTTTTACAGTTTACTTAAAGACTGAGGTTTTGTTCTAGCATGAACTTGAACCCAATATTTATTTTGGTGCTCTGGCACAAATGCCAGGGAGGCCAAAGAGGGAAAAACCATAGCAAATATAAACATTATATGAGTAGAAAACACAGTCAAGCTGACATACAAATGGCATAACACTTCACTAGGAATCTTAACGAAGAAGTCCCTTTCTAGTCCAATTGAGGGAGCCTGCAAAAACCATGTTTCAACATAAGTCAGGATGAAACAAATTTCAGAACACACAGGCACCGGGGGCCGGACACCATATTCCGCTACTAAGAGCTGATCATTTGGATTGTGATTTCTGAGAGAGACGCTCCTGAGATCTTCAAATCCTGAAGAGATGACCAAAATAAAATGTCAGTCAGGGTCACTTACTAGGACAGTCCTCCTGTCCCCCAGCTCAAGAGTTACCATGGGACATGCTCACACCTATGTTAGAAATACTCTCGAGGGCGTATTCCCATTGGGAAGTACAGATCTGAGGGGTTGGTTGAAGGTGCTTTTGGCATAAGTTTATGGTTGGACTCAATGATCTTGAAGGTCTCTTCCAACCCAAGTGATTCTATGATTCTATGACAGGTGATGAGGTTTCGGAGTGAGACCTCTGGCTTGCAGGTACTGTACTTCTGGAGGGTGGTGACCTGTTGGAGGAAAGCAGAGAAGGAGCAGAAATGCCTGGTGGATAATGCAGTAGGGGCAAGTGAAAATAGAGGAGCTGAAAGAACTGAGATGCTAGGTATGTGCTAGGCAGAGGGAAGGTGGTTTAATTGGTACCATTGCTTACAGAATTACTTGCTTCTTGAGGCATCTTCTTTTGAGTAAATCCCGTTCTAGTTATCTCTCTACTTCTTTCATGCAATGAGGAATTGCAAACTCAGAAGCAGTAAAAATCTTGGAATCACTTTTTTTTTTCCCCCTCCTGAAATTAGCTAGCTGATTTGCTGCAATCCTGATCTCTTCATGCTTAAGAGATGACATTACCAAGCAGAAATTTGACTTGTTAAAGACACTTTCAGCATTGGTTAAAAAAAAAAAAAAGAAAACAAAAAAAAACAAAACTGTAATGAAAATATATAAAAGGTCTAAGTTCTGACATCTAAGAAATGAGGTTAAAAAAAGATACACCAAGTTAGTTTTAAATACCAGTATTGTATTGTGATCTTAGATGTTGAGAGAATTATGATTACATTCATATAAAATGCACTTGGAATCACATACGTAGTGCAGGTGGTTGGTTTGATTTTACCATTTTCTCTCTAGAATATAACTAAAAGCTCAAATTTTATAGTAGATGTTGGTTGCTTTCTTTTATTCCTTATTTGTTATTTCCCTTTATATTTCACACAAATTTTTTTTCTATAGTGAAAGAGAGAATAGAAAATGGGAGACACATTTGAAGGCAGGCCTGGCTGAATATGATGTTCAGAAAATGTGCCTAGATACTACAAGAATGAACCCAAATTGACTCTTGTCACTTTTTATCAGCTCTGAGAAGGAAAGTAAATGAGAACCTTACCCTGCTAACCATATTTTTAATATCTTCTTTAGAAAGGATCCGAGTCAACTTTGTTCCACATTTACAAACCTATTTGAGCTTCGAGTTCTGCATTCCAAGATGAGAATAAAATATGTTGTTTAAATAAGAAAAAATATCTTCAAAGTCAAACGAGCAGTTCTATAATAAAAGCATGGGCTTAAAGCTAAAAAAAACCCCCTGTGCATAGAGGTTTATTTTTAAAACATTATGAATTGTTGTCACTCATCAAGCAGCATTGAGAGTATATTGAAAACCTACAAAAGATCAAAGAACTTCCATATTCTGTCAATTCTGCATTTTTAGCTTAACTAGTATATCAAATAAATTATTCTTTGGCTTTTATTTGAATGTGAAGCACAGTAATCAGCACTCTAAAGCTAATCTGATTATGTGGTTTATTTCACGGAAGCTGTTATATCTCTTTTTCACTGAAGATTGGTTAAAAACTCAATGTTTCTTTTTCATAACTTTAAAATTCAGGAGTATTATCTAACAATTATATTGCTGACAGAGTATATGCTGCCCCTCTTCAAAAATATTCAGTACAGCAAAACCAAACAAATGGTTCTCTCCTACCTGAAAGAAACAGGATGCTGGGACTGTTAAATTACCGAAGAATTAGTAAAAGCCTAACCTTTTTCATGAGCAAATGTTGCAAAAAGCTACAGGTACAGTACTTTCCTTCCATATTATTGTTGGGGCTTATGCTATGAGTATAAATGCTATGAAAATGCAAATGAATTACTTAGAGTACTTAAGACATGCATAACATGCAGCTTTGCTTTCAGAGGGAAATTTGCTTTCCTTTCTCATCGCACATCTGGTTTGTTTTGTGGTACATATTTTTGTTTCAGATGTCTATAAGATACCCTTTAGATTTTGAACATCACATTCTTAAACCAAAAGTGTCTGCAGTACTGCATTTGTTGAACTTCATCTTTTGGAAAACAGGAATCTTCCTAGGTTCCTTTAATATTCATAGCATAACACCAGCATGGCAACACATTACAAAGAATATTTCATTTGGATTGGCTCCAAATGGAGGTGTATTTACTTTTTTGCATCTTCTTGCTTCCCTTATCATGAGAAGCAGGAATTCCAACCTACTTACTTTGTTAAAATATAAATTAATATATATAAAATATAAATTGTTAATATGGTACAGTAATTCTACTTTATATGTCATAAAATGTGGTTCAGTTTTCCCTGATACATTTTACTGCTTATTTTTTGTCAATTTTATATAAATTAGAGCTTTGAGTTATTTAATATTTTTTTTCTAAATGTATTAGTATGTTTCATATGTATTTTTAGACTTTTTCAGTTTTATAACTAGAAAGTTCTTTTTAGATCAGCATTATTTGTGTTATTTTTAGCTTTCGTGTTTCAGGGGCTGGTGTGGAAAATACTCAATAAAATCCTGGTTTTATGCAAAACCAGCAGATAATCATAATGATCCCTCTGGCCAGAAAACCTTTGGAATGCTTTGCTCTGGCCATCCTGAATGAGGAACTGTTCTCTTCTCCATCCAACAATGAGCACATCTGCTCTCAGTGAAGTGGATGCCCCTATTTTGTAGCAGATAATTTAATTTCAGCATGGAGTTTAACAGAGTGCTTCCTGCTCCGAATCAGGTTCCAGCTTTTTTCCAGTTGCAGACACTGAAAGCTGTTTTCCTTTTCTACTCCTTCAGTGCTATGTTTTGATGGGGGAAAGGATTTGCTCTCTGTGCTTGCTTATCTTGTGTCCTTAGGTGCTAGTGAGGTGTCCAGTCCAAATAGCCCTGAAGTTTGCTTCCATTTTCTTATTCTGTGCTTCCGAAGGTTGCTCCACCTTGAATGGCTAAAATAGATTCTTGCTGTGTGACTCTGACGAAGCATCACTGATGCACCCTTAGGTATCACACATACGACGTGTAATGGGAACTTATCTTACCCCCCTACCCGCTTAGTGTATTGTTGGAGAAAACTGGAAAAGACTATTTAGTATCACTGTCTCATGCAAACTGAGTTGATTTTAACAGTTTTAAAGTTTTAAACAGTTTTAAAGGCTTGCTGTTGGTCTAACAGGGGTTAAAGTTTGAAAGAGGACTGCCAGAAACTTGACATATGAGGACTGAAATATTGGCACCCTATCCAGAATTTGGAAAATGAGGGAAATTAAAATACACCCCATACAAATTAAAATAGCAAGAGAAATTGGTGGAGAATACTCATTTTGCCATCTGATGGTTTTCACACCCCGGAGCTATGCCTCCGGGGTAATCTGCACCTGGGATGAGACTTTGCGGAGGGCGCAGGTTGGTGGTGCCAAGCCCGGATCTGCCTGTCCCTGCAAGGCAGCACCCACCACCCCTCTCAGCTCTGACACCTCCAAAGTGACAGCATCCCCTTTCCCTCCCACCCTGTGGATGAGGGGAAGGAAATGCCTGAGCTGAAACAAAGTGCTTTAGCTACCCATTGGGAAACAACGAGGAGATCGAGAAAGGTTTGAAGATAACAAAAAGAACGTACATATCATTTTACTAAGCCTGGCCGTCACGGGGAGGTATTGGTACCTGCCTTCTTGTCCCCACTGTCAAGCTTGTCAGGACTGGTTTATCAGTGGACACTGTCCTCTGCCTTCCCCAAGGGTCAATTGTTTTTAGTGCCTTTCACATTCTTTGATCAAAGTTTCAGAGTGGAATCTTACCATACTTCAGTTGTGTCATGCTGTGGAAAACGTGCTTCAAAAATACTAATGTGCTCTCTTGTCCGTATGAATCCTAGCCGTTACATCTATCTGTGTCTGCTTGGGGAGGCTAATGCCAGATTTGGCTGATAAATGTAATTTAGACAGCAGTACCGTAGCCAGCCAATGCGCACATGAATACACAATTTCACAGTGCTCATGTATTTCACAGCTGGAATTTCTTTTTCAGGCATTTTTTATTTATAACAGTTTGGATTATTCTGTCCTTTTATGTCTGTAATAATGAGTAATTTCTGATATCTGTCCTTGAGGAATTTCCTTTCGTCCTTGGCCACAAATACTTCATACAGGGTATGTAGGTATCACCTCCTCAAATAATTCAGAATGCAGAAATTGCCAAGAAGAACAGTAGCTCAGCTACTTCGGTATCCTTTTCTTTGGCAGTAGACTGTGCCAGATGCTGCACAAGAAAATAATTTGTTCCAAACCTCATCTGGGAACAAGCTTATGCCCTGAAGTTCATCGTTTTCACAACATGTGTCCTTTGAAATGTCGCATTTGCTTTTTCCACTTACGGTTTTAGAGTTGTGTCAGCTCAGTAAATCATCTTTGCTCATCTGAGTTTCAGGTTTTTCTTAATAGCCTGTGTTTTTCATAGTTTGCACCCTTGATAACCTTGAATACTTTTTGTTAGTTTTTAAAGTGTTTGGTGTCTTAGCAGTGATAGTTTCCTACAACAGAGGTCAAGCTTTTACAGCGAGTGTTTCTCTTCTGCACACATAGCACTTAATATGAGGAAGCTTTTCTTTTTGCTGACGTGTTTCTGTGTTAAGAAGTACGAAGGGCCTAAGACATTTCATGGTAGCAAATCCTTCAGGCATTTATGCTATTTATTTAGACAACTTTCTAAGAATTTTAACTTCTTGCTTTTTTCCAAAAATCCATGTGAATATTTTACACTAAAGGCAGTTTTAAAAGTTACTTTTGCACTGGTGAAATTATAACTTGCTCTTTATATTTCATTACCGCCTGGAGTGTCAGTCTCTTACCAAGGGGGTCAGGGGGACCGTAGTCTTAAATTAGGAGGGCTAAATCTATGCTCAAGTGTCCGGTGCTTTGGTCATGAAAATAATTTTACTATTTCTTTGTACGAAATAAACAGAATGTGTGAAAAACAACAGGAATTCAATGTTGCTAGGAGACCCTGCATGGCAGATTTCACCAAAGGAAAGTTTGGGGAAATTACAAGCACGTGAGAGAAGAGTCATCAGTTTGTATTTGCAGCAAATGCTATCAGATACTCTCTCAGTATAATATCATAAATAATAGATCTTTAAAAATAGGTTAAATGTTAAGATTAACATTTGACCACCTACTAAAAGTCAAGTCAGTTCCAGTTTTGCATATTGCCTGCATTAGTGTGGCCAATTTCTTCTGGAGACCTACTTTTTTTAAAAAAAATCTGTTGAGAAGTTTCAGTGCTTGCCCTAAAAGTCTCTTTTCTCACTAGATTAAATATTGAGAAATAAAACAAAATATGTAAATATAGTATACCCAAAAGCAAAAAATTAATTTCCAACACAGATGGGTTTCAGGAGGTCTGCTGCCAAAGATTTTAAAATTCTTGTGCCAGGGGGCAATTTGCTTGCAATAGAAGAAAATGCATCCAATTACCCTTATGAAATTATGAGTTTTGCTCCCTAATCAGCCATTTCATGGGGCGTTTGAAATGAAGGTGCAAGCAATGGCTATCTGTTTCTCATACTCTTGAGAGAATGATAGGTTCAGTGTGTGTTGCTTCTCTGTGTTCCCAAATATGAGGAAAATTATTAATAAGGATCATAATTTGACCACCATTACACTGCGGCTAAAAATTAGTAATGTGGTTTTTTCTATATATGCTATACAGTCATTAAAAATTAACCTTTCCAGACAAGATGATACATGCTATAAGGAGTGTTTCACTCCGTCCCAGAATCTTCTGGATTTACTGACTGAAGTCCATCCTGTTCAGTTTAAAATCAGACTTCCCTGCAGTCAGGGAACCGTGGCAAATCAACAGAAGTGTTTAGGTGGGTGGACGTGTTTGGTGGGTATGTGAATAACACTTGATATGCTTTGGGTCTTCCTTTCCCTCGATGAAATGATTCCTACTTGGCTTCTCTGCTGCTCATCTATATCCAAACTCAGGACATGCCCATGCAAGCAGAGGTCCTTTATGTTTATTCCGTAGCAGATGTCTAAGTGAAGCTGGCCTCCACTCTGTAAGTTTATGTATCTCTTAGCTCAACATCCCTGCTGCTACTGTGATTTTTAGTACTTTGAGCCTGAGTTTGAAACTTTATTTTTAAAAGTAATGTATCAGTCTTCTATAGAAAAGCCATAAATATGGAACGTGATCATGTAATATAAAAAAGTTTTTGTATTGATTTCTTTGTAGAAATCATAAATTGTCCATACTACAGCTTTGTAAAGACTTGAGAAAAGCATGGAGCAATGGTAGCGTTGGAGAAGGTGCTCGTCAGGCTGCCACTGGTGCTAACAGTCCCAGGGCTGCCGCTCAAACACACTTACCTGCCTGCTCCACTTATGGAATGAGACACATCACTAAGGGATATCTATGCCCTAGTAGCACCTCTGGGTTTGAATCCTGCAGGAGCCCGATCAAACTAATTAGACTTTCTCTCTTTAATTTTACCTATCTATCAGGCATTGTCATTCAGCATGAGTCTCATAGGAATTTTGTGACTGTTAATTAGCAAAACATTGTGGGATGAGAAAGGACTCAACCGCAGTGAGGAGAAAAACATACAGAAAAAGAAACAGAACTGGGAGCAAAAAAAAAAAGAGCCCAGAAGAACAGGGACATAAATCAAAAATATGAGAGGGCCCAAGGTGAAAGGACAGGTGGAGTGCAGAGGGCAGCATAATTCTGATAGAACTTGAATGAGAGACCAGAAGAGATTGTTTTTTCAAGTAAAGACTTACGTCATTGGGCAGAAATGAGGGAAAAGACGGTGTTACACAGGTGGCCTGAATGAGCTCAGAAGATTTCAAGTACATTAAGGTTTGAATAATTTGTTATTATTCTTTGTCAAGCAGTTTTCTACATCAAGATTACTTTACCTAATTTTGCTGCATTGACATGTTTGAGTATTCTGCTTGTTCTAAAATAATTGCAGAAAAATGAAATTTCCCATTGTATAATGTTTCGTACAAGTAGGCCCTGCACATCTCATGTATTTGAGAAATTATCTCTGTATTTGTTTAAACTAAGAATGGTTTAGTTTGGAATTTTATTCCCTCCTTCCTACCACATTCCTCCTGCTATGATTTAATTTCATAGAAAAGGTCTCCTACATCTTTAATATTGATCATTGTTGGAAAAATAAATGTGACGGATAGATAAAATTGAAATGGCTGGTGAGTGTCAGAGCTCATACAGTTGTCTCAGACAAGCATTAAAAAGTTGAGAAGGAGATCCTTTCTTTTATTAAACCCCCATAGGATACAGGTGATCCAGAGTACGTATTGGAACCTTTCACGTCTACAAAAACACTGCAGAAATTGATGAAAACTGGTTCTTCACTACTTAGCTTAAAGAATGATTTCTTGTATGTTTCTTTATAGTTCAATTTGTCATTTCATTGAGTCTAC
This sequence comes from Chionis minor, assembly GCA_013398295.1. Classification (NCBI taxonomy): domain Eukaryota; kingdom Metazoa; phylum Chordata; class Aves; order Charadriiformes; family Chionidae; genus Chionis; species Chionis minor. Next base: position 1,130,079 of record VZSF01009054.1, on the reverse strand, counting down.
TGGCAATATGATTTAGGAGTCTGACAAACACATTAACCTCTTAATAACAATTTCCTCAAATTCCTTTTTGAAGCCTCTCTCTTTGATAGGACTAGAACACATAGTAAATCTTGTTTCATTTTGATTTTTCGTAACTCACTCTCTAAACTTGATTCATTTATTTTTGTCTGAACCTAATAGGGCAGACTCTGTTGAAAGATGACTGGGGTGGTTATCTAAATAAAGAGAAAAGATTCCAAGTTTCACCTGACTAGGCTTCTGTCCAGGAGACAGAAAATTTCCTTTGATGAACAGAAACAAAGGATCGCCAAGCCAATTTTAAAGACTGAATGTCTGCAGCATTTAAAAAGGAAAATTACCACTGCTATAAAATATACTTATTGTAACATCTCAAAGAAAAACCTGCTAACCTCAATCGCAAACTTTCTCTTGTTCCATTAATCATCTTCCCCCTCTTGATTTGGATTTTACCAATGTAAATTATAAGCAATTTCTGAAATTTTTTGTAACCCAGACTTGCCTGTGTAGGGTACATTTTCCATCCTTTTTGTGGTGTTTAAGCTACGTGAAAGCTGAAGATAATACAGTGGCTTCCTCTCTTTAAAATCTGTCATTTTAGAAAATGTACCAAAGATTTTGAAATCAAAAGGATTAGGTAAATGACAGTTATATAGGAACTGAAATAGGTAGACATCCAAAGGAAAAGTTTACTTGTTTACTTGTTTGTTAGACATTTCTCAGGAGAGTTTGACCTGTGCTGAAGAAAAGCTTTGGGACTTTCTGGAGATAATCCATTCTGTGAGTCCCCCACCTTCCCGCACACAAATGGAATTGCTACAGCGCGTGTTTGTTAGGATTCAGGGCAGCTGGTGGTAGTCTCTTAATCTGCCCTTGTCATAGCAAATTATTATGAAGTTCACATGGTAGGACATGGTTCAAAAAGGTTTTGCTCCAAGAGAAAGCGGGTAGTCTAGCATAGGTCCCTTTGCTAATAAAATTGTTATTGGCTTGTGAAAGATTAAAGATCTGTCCTCCCTGACTTGGTCTGGAAAAGAACATTGTACTTTCCTATAAGGAATATGTTTTAAGGGGAGTGCAAGAAGGCTTGTCCTTCTTCATGTAGTGAAAATTCTTGCATGTATGCCCTTACAACATTTCTTTCTTCTTGTGGCATCAAATTTGACCTTAATTTGGCTCCTAGCAAAAACATTTTAAGATATGGATTTGATCGGAGGTATTTAGAATATGAACTGTGAAAATTTAAAGAGAGTAAAGCAGATGGCATCAGATTATCTCCTAAGTTTTCATCTGCTAATTTGAAAAGATCTTCATTCAAACCTCTCTGCATACAGAAATCAGATTCAGTACTGCAGCTAGATCATGTAACAAATTTCCATGGATGATGCTGGAAAGATGCTATACAACTCAATAACAGGACTAATTTGAAACACTGGTAGTCAGCCTCTGCATCTGAAATATGTGCCTCTCAAGCGTAACATGTTCAGCGTAACGGTAGAGTGAGAATATACCCTTCCAAGCTTAGAGACAGAAGTGGTGTAATCTACTCACATGGGTAATGTGAGAAATAATTATTTAATGCTCATGAAGCAGACAGAAAATTAAAAGTGCTATAGAGTGGTTGCTATTAAAAATCTTTACAATTTGACTTTGCAATTAGATTACGTTACCACAGTATTCCCCTTTTACTCAGTATAGGAACATCTAGGGAATACTACAAATCCAGGAATGCAGCAATGGCATTAATTACTTGCAAATGTAATTAAGAAAAACAATACTGGTGATCTCTGATGATCATGAAGTACCCATTTACTAGAGCAACTAGAGTTTAGAACTGAAAATGCTGCATTTTAGAATATGATTTTATATGTCAGTTATAAATTGTGTTACTTACACTTCAGACATTTCTGATGGCCTCACTGTAGATGGGAATGATCAGATTAGGAAATGCTGGCCTCATTTAGAGCAGCACTGAAATACCCTTTGACCTTACTAGACAAAGTTTCATCCTTAGTCACTTGCCAAAAGCTACGGAGTGGAGGGAGTAACTGTCATAGAAGAGACAGAATCAGAACTCATGAGTATTCTGGTTAGAGCTGTGCAGAATATTTTCAATGTCATCCAGAATTCTTTAAAATGTTCCAGTTGTGAAGCAAAGAACTGAAAGTAGATGGATTTGAAATCTATCTTAATGAAGGTATGCATGATATCTCAAAAAATGTTTGTGTTTTGGTACAAAACTTTGATCTCACTTTTTACTTTTTCTTTTTTCTTCCTCTATTTTATTTCTAAGCAAAAAGTGGAAGCCTGGGGTGAAGCAAGATCGTAGTGATTTTCACATTGTTCAATCTTTAGTTCATTTATGCAATCACTTGACCGTGACTTTTTCTTGTTTTAAACAGAATCAGAGCCCTGCACTTCAGTTCACAGTTATTCTAAGTGAATATTTACCTTAATCTTTACATTTTTTATTCCACCACCATGCAGTACAAACCCAGCAAATTCAAGATAACTATGTGGCACATCTGTTTGGTGATACGATCCAGAGATTGCACAGTGGGAAAAAAATTCTATAGGATTTGTACATATTGTGTGCTGCGTAGTCCAAATAGCAGTCTGCTAATTTTCATTTTTCCAAGTGATTGAGCTACAGAATTAATTATACAAGGACAGATAAGTATCCTGTGAACACAGGGTTGTTTCATAGCAAAGGCTGACCTGGCAACTCAGTGGTAAAATGCAAACTGAAAGTGTAAATGCAACTTAAGGAGCCCAGGGCGGGGAGAGGAAGGGCGAACGAGGATGAATTACTTCTGTATTTTTAGATGGTAGTATTCATAGTTATTTTTGCAACACCGAGAGTCTTTGAAACATTTGGAGTAACTCTACTGACGTTCCTCCGGTACTGCCAAGGCCCAGGCGCAGCTGCTTGGATGCCGTACCGCACTGACAATGCCATTTCTCGCTCAGCAGTTTCCGGCTTTGCAAAATTTCTCTGTGTATTTCTTTGGGGTGATGTTTCTTTGCATTGATCCAACTTCCAATGGCTTCTAACAACTTTTACTTATCAGGGGTTGCCAGGCAGGATTAGGGCTTGTCGTTAAGACCACAGCACAGCCTTCGGAGCTTGTTTGTGGCTGCCAACTGCCAGGAAACGTCCCCGAGATCCTCAGCTGAGGTGGAGGAGCGGAAAGGTAAAAGGCTGCAGTGGTGCGTTGGTGGGAGCAGATTTGCCATTTACCTTTTAATGTGCGACTCCCTGTAATCTCTTCAATATTTACAGTGGTGTTGTGGGCGGGCACGGGACTCATTCTGCTAAACACTGTCCATAGGCATGTAATTACACTCACGGGAACTTGTGCTGTTCTGTGAATTAATTGAAACATTATAGTAACATACAGGTTCCCGTGATACTTAGAGTATTAAATTGCAGATGAGAATTCCTCGGGGAGAGGCAGTGCTCTGTGCCACACATTTGCTGCTCAGCGAGGAAAAAAGCTCTGCTGGATGTACAGTATTGCTGCAGCTCGGCTTCACCGGGCTTGCGCAAGAATTACTGCCCAATACTTTCTGGGACCAGCAGCGAGCTCATTTAAGTCGGTCTCCATTTGGAACCTAGTCAGAGCTACGCGGGTTCAGTCATACTTAACGTATATTGTTCATGGATTCTGGTTGTTGCGGGGATTTTTTGTTTTTTCACTAAATACAGCATGTGAAAAGCAGTAATGCTGCCAGTAACAGCAATATAAGTCTAACCTTAGATTAAGTAAAAAGAGAAACACAGGAGAGCATCAACATTTTTGCATTCCAAGCTAAAATAGTCTTTGCTGTACTTTGTTAAACAGATCTTTAAGGTTGTGTTTAATGTGACCGAATGACTAGATATTTTTCAATAAATAGTTAATGGGCTTGGCTCCCATGCTATCAGTTTGCTTGAGCAGCTTGTTGTCTACTCACCCTCTAGACTGCCTGACAATGCTTTACTGCAACATTTTGAAAACAGCTTAAGAATCAGCCATAAGGTCAGGATCTGTCAATAGTATAAGAAGGGCAAGATTTTTACGAGTCCCTGAAATTGATTGGTGGTTGCCTTACGGCACGGCACATATCATCTGTAATTTCTGTGGTGCTTATACAGTGCCTTTCTGCAACACGCTACAACCAACCAGCAGTCTAGCACATCTAGGACACTGTGATTTTTTTTCTGATGTTACTTGTCAAGTTTCTTCTTTAACAAGAAAGGATTGAGCATATATATGTATATCATTAATGCATGAGAAGTCTGATATTCAGAGATGAACTTCCTGTGCACCCGTTGTGTATTTGCACACATACTTAAGCATTCACATACAAAGACAAAAGCTAGAGGAAAATTATTGTTAATTTGTTTGATCATATTCTGAGTTACCTTTCAGTATTTTAACCAAATGCTGAATAGTTACATTTAGCATGTAACTTCGATCTGGTTTCTGTTTGCAGTTAACTTTCAGTTTGTTGCTGAAATAAAACAGGATGTAAGGAGATCCTGGGGACAGCAGCAGAGTGGGATAGGTGTGCTTTCAAAAGATAATGGTGTATATAAAATAGAAATTTACACTTCCAAAATTTTCCTGTTGTCATAGTATTGATATCCATCTGATAAACTACGCTTATTTTGCAATTTTGACCGTCTTAAATACAGTCTGCCAAATAGATCATCTCCTCCTGAGCAACTCTGTAAACAATTACACTCAACTTTAAATAGATGCTGCATGTTTAAAAAATCGCTATGCACAATTAAAAAAATATCTGACAAGAAATTTTCAAATCTTCACATTAAAAAGAATGAAAAGTGTGTACACATCATGCTATTGTAAGGCAATATGCCCATGTGGAGCTGAGAAACGTTCATGTTAGAATAACCTGCAAATGGCCAGGCATAGAGAGAAGTGTTTCATAAATTTTGCAACTGGGATTTTGACTTTTTTTTTAAATTGTTGCAACTAATTAAAAGTTCTTGTGCACCTTGTTTTACAGCCTGTATTATCTTTGATATTTCCTGTTGTCTGGATAGTTGTGTGTTTCAGATACTGCTGTTCATTAGAGAACAATGAATATATTTATTTTAGCAATAAATGTCAGCATCACAACAGTTTTTGATCCTGGTAAACAATAAATATTGATTTGAAAAAAAGCATGACGTTAAAAACCCAAAACCCTCAACAAGACTGCAAGACTATTTAAGATAACACATGGATGCTTTTAATTTAAATTGTTCTCTTATTTTTTTGCTTTGGAGGTGTACATACGTAGGCACAGGACAGGTAAAGGAAATAAGAATTGTGTTAATAATTTATTTTTTATTTTTTATATTTTATAATTTTTATTTTTTATAAAATTTTAAAACATTTTTAACATGAGCTGTCTGTAGAATACGTGACATAATATTTAGGAGGAGAACAGATGAAGTTGTGGGCCACGGCGCATTAAAAACACAGCAGCAAAGTGCTGCGCCCCACTCAGTTGCACCTCGTGGGGGCTGGGAGTGTGTGTGTGTAGGTACCTACGCACAGATACGTACCTTTTTCCCAAAAAAACCAGAAGTCAGCCTTGACTTGGGAGGCCTGCAGACACGGTGGCGCAGAGCGCCCCAGAGAGATGCACCACCAGACAATTGCACACTGTCCTAGTGGCGGGGGGAACACGCAGATCCTCGTCTGAGCTCCCAGACCTTGAGCAGAGCAGTCCTACCAGAAACCCTTCCAAATCGATTGCCTTTGTGTTTGACCTGTAGTAATAGCTTAGGAGCTATTTAAAATCTCATGGGATGCTACTTCCAGCAATCTTTATGGTTTTCAGCTGCTGAAAGCATGTCCACTTATATGTGCCAAGCTGGCTTGCATTTCTTCTATAAATATCTGAATTGCTGTGGGCATCACCCCTATAGTTATGTATTTAGTATCCTCTGTAACTACCACCAGCATTTACACACCATAAGTGCCCATGCTTTGACTGCATTATAAATAATCAGTATTTCATTATCAGTTTTTTATCCTATGTTAACACATGAAAAAGTAGCTTTCTCACTCTTTCAAGTAATCACCGTATTTTAATATTTCAAGTAAGCACATTAGCTGACACACCTACAGATATGAAGTATCTCTCTCATGGTAAAAATACAGGAATAATGGAATAGCACACAGTCATGATTTGCAAATATTGTATTAAAGACTGTTTTGGCTCAAGGATTTTACTATTCTGAAGTCAAGCAAAGTATTGACCGTTTCTTTATTTCTTCATTTGCTTTGTCTGAGGTTCTTGTTAACTGTTAAATGTTAGACAGGACATTTACAACAAGTAATAAAAAGAGGTAAAAATTAGAATTTAATTGGAAATCCCCCACAGCAATTTGGCTACATATACCTTACTGCCTTAACAATCCCTTAATGGACTAAGACAAAATGAAAATAAAACACTACTTTGTGATCTGCTTAGTCTTCCAAAACTTTTGGATAAGGTTTAAAGTGTGCTGTTTCACAGTGGCCTTAGGGGAAAAGTAGTTTTCAGATACCCTGAAAGAAAGGTAGTCTGGAGAATACCTCTAGAGTATTCTGGGAAATACTAAAATACAAAAAAATAAAAAAAAAAAAAAAAAAAAAAAAAAAAAAAAAAGACAAAAAACCAGCAAACCTTTTCAGAGGATTTGAGCTGGAATATGACATATATACTTGGAGAGGCTTCAGCACAACATAGTAAGATCTATAACAGCATTAGTTTTTCAAGTTTGGGGTGTGTTCAATTTTTTCCAGTTATTTTATCTTTTTGTATATCATATAGATACTTTGGTACAAACAAAACCTTTCCTCCTAAATGAGCAACCTTTTTTTCTTCTGCCTGCTTACTCTGTAAGATGCAGGGCAAGGGTGAGATGCTGCTGTAGGAAAGAAATCTGTCTGGCCCTGAGAAAACTTTGCAGCAAATAGATAATTCGCTACTGTTCGTGTTAGCTGCCCTGAAATATTCGATCAAGGATTTATGTGATCAAATTGGCATCCTCCACTTTGTCTGGCGGTCTGATTCTCTTCATCTAAAGTTTATTGTTCATAATTAGCTGCCCACTGATGTTAGTTTGACACACATTTCTTAAGTGCTATGTTTTTTCTTGCTCTTCAAACCATGCGTGCACAAAAATTCATTTCAGTTTCCCAAAAGTGGGGATAGGTGAGCGTTTGCTATCAATGTGAATTTCTGGGGTTTTTTTTGAAACGTATTCCTGAATACTTTCTTTTCAGACTTCACACATACCTTTTGTTGGTTCTGGATATACAGTGGGTACTTAAAATTGGGCTTGAGTTAATTAATAGGGTTGTGAAAGCAGAGTATGGAATACATTACAGAGACAATTAGAGAAAGACAGTAAAGAATTGAGGCAAGTAAGCAAGCGAGGTGCATGTGAGACCAGTGGCGCGTTGTTTGGCACCTACACAGTGTGGGTTGCTCTTCTGTGTAATGACTGAAGGGACTAAAATCCCACTCAGATACAGGAACTCTCCCCGAGCGGTGACGGGAAGGTTAAGCTGCATGAATCAGTGACATACCGTAAACGAGAAATGGAGTGAGACTGCCTGGGTTTGATGAGAGCATTAGGGTGAAGTGATAGATTGAACTGATATTACTGAGGTAGGGAAAGCTTTATATCATAAAAGAATGGGTAGACAAGGAGATAAAATAATACTATGCTTTGTGTCAACAAGAAACGTGAAATGTGTGAGGAAATGCTTGGAAGTATAAAAAAGAATGAATGAGTTTTCTCGCCAGCACACCACTCTTTGCATAAATTCCATGGTTTCCTGCTTGCTGTAAGACTTGGGATATATTGTCTTTCTTATGCTTTTCTTATATGCTTTATTTGGGCATATGGTGACTTATTGAAATCTCAGTCCTTCAAACATTTAGTGCTTCGTATCACGGTAATAGTGTCTGCAGTGGGAATACAGGCAATAGTAAGCAATAGGCTTGAGGAGTAAGAGATTCCTAGATTATCGCTGCACTTTATAAAGTTCATGCATCTGAATGTCTTTTTTCTTTTATAGTGAGGATCACATTACAATTAAATAACATACCAGTATTAGAATGACTGTGTTGAATAGTGCTGTGATGGTTGCTATGCAGTCTGCACATTTTTTTATTTGATGATTGATAAGAGGATCCAAGTTACAGATGTCTCTGGGTACTCATCATAGATGATTAGACCTGGGAGGGGTCTCGGAGATCCTTCAAGTTCATTCTTATATCCCAAGATCAATTAAACCAAAAGTGTTCCTAAATAATATCTGCCTAACTTTAAGATCTGTTTAAAAGAAAAAGAAAACAAATACACACCAAAAAAAGTTTTTAAAAAATCAGATTCTATTAACTTAATTATAAATCATTACATATATTAATGAGGGGACAAGAAATATTAGCTGGTATGGGTTTTTTTAATAACAGACTAACTTGAAATTTGTCTTTTCTTTTTTCCCTCTATTCTTTCCCCTGCTGCTTTGGAAGTCAAATTTCACATATTGTGCTTTTGTGTATATATGTTCTCCTGTGATATTCTGATACCCTCTATCCAATTTTGACTCATTATACCAATTATTCTGAAATTGTCAGCATTTTTTTTTAAGTAAAATTTTATTACTTTTCAGATTTCTTGGTATTCCACTTTTTCTTCTTCAGCTGAATTTTCAACTAGGACTTGCTATATATTATTTTTTCTTCAAATTTCCATGAGACCATTAAGATATTGATAAACATGAATTGAAATATTGACTTTAATATAATCTAGTGACAATCTGAGATGCTAAATGTGTGGACAAATATATGGGCACCCTTATTCTATAAGTAGAGCAGGAAGCACCACCCAGAATCAACACTAAATAGCTTCATCGTAAGACCTGTTTTTCACGCATCCTTAACATTCTTTAACCTCTCACACTGAATTTGTACATGAAAACTGTCTGCCTCAGTCTGAATATACTTTAAAAAATGTCAGCAAAAATACTATATATGTCCAGAATGAGACAAGGAGAAAATATATTGGTTTGCTCAACTAAAAGATCATCTAACGCTTCATAATGCTATTTTCAAATATTCCTAGGAGTAGGTAGGAGGAAGACTAGCTGTTTTATCCAGGGTATTATTCTTGAATATTTAATATGAAACTATGAAAATTAAATCCACTTTAAAACCTTCTGGTAAATTTGGTTTTCTCGGATTTCTTTTTTCTAGCGAACTTTGTAGAAGTTTTATTCGCAGTGGGTATGATCCAGCCCTGGAGCCAAACAAGACTTTTCCTGCAACTGCAACTTTTGATTGTGTAGTTTTTGCCAGGAGAGACTTAGATCACATAAGTGGGAAAACTTTCCCTCCTGTGTCCTCTGTAGCCCCTAAGCAGAGTGGATGAAATAGATGAATTTTCCTATTCTTTAGTTGTCAGTAAATATTTGAAACCCAGTGTGGAATTTTTGGATCCTTTTCCAGAACTGGCCCACAAAAAAGTTTACAGCACTTGGACCCACGTGATGGGTCCCAACACTGGTAAGGAAGTATATGGTTTTAAGGAAGACGGCTTGCAATAAGAGAATTTAAGGGGGTTTTGTTGAAGAAAAAACCTCCAAGAAAATACATTTGGGGTCAAAACAGAAGGCTGATCTACCCCAGTATCCTGTGACAGGTAACTACCTACAGGGGATGCTTAGGCAAGAGCAGAACAGGAGAATGTAGCCATGCTCATCTAGAAAACTCTCCAATTCTCCAGCAGTTTGTGGCCCAGCGACTTTTGTAGAAAGAAAACTGTTTAGATCCACTGTCTCATTTATTTCAGCAGCTGAATAGGATTCAGTGAATGAGGCAGGGTGTTGCGGGAAGAAAAAAGATGTCCTCATGGTTAGTGACCTGGAGAATTGGTTTTCTTCATGCTCCTGACACACAGTAATGCTATGCTGGTTACTAAACCCGCTCCTGATAAGGGGTTTGCCTTAGCTGTATATATTGTGGACATCTGACCTGGGATTGTAATATATACCAGTGCCGAGACCTGATGGCTGCAACTGAAGTAAATTGCTCTGCGTTGGATATATAAAGTACAATATAACACTAAATCAGCTTTTAGATTTCTGGCATTGCATCTGCTATCTTTAGGATGGGAATAACAATATGTACTTATCTCAGATAGCTGTTATGAATGTGTTGTGAAGGACCTAAATACCGCACTGATGAGTGCCACAGAAAAGGCTCTGAAGAAATTAATCATTTAGTCTATGGAGTTTGAATAGCGTACGATAAACAAGGCATGACACCGTACAGTAAACAGCGGGGATAAAAGCATAATATTGAATAAGCATCACCAAGTGATTTATTCCCATCTTGTGCACTGATTGAGGGGATTTTTTTTCTGCAGAAATATTAATTTGGGGGTTTATCACAACAAGACTATGAGCCGAATTTGGTACATAAAAGTAGCCCATCTGAATTATGATGTTTCTTAATTTTAGGGGCCTGATTCTGAAATGTTAGTAATTTGAGCAGTTTATTTCTAGAAGAGGAATACCTTTGATTCATCTGACTCTGTGGAGCACATAATCATTATACGTGCTTTTAAATATGTCTGTTGCTTATTATTTGAGCTGTTACTTTTGTCACATATAGAAGCAAACCTTTTAAGACTTTAGAGAGCAAATTTATTGGATGATGATATAGACATGCAAGTCTTATAAAACCTTACTAGGCAGTATAGCAACTTTGACATCGCCACCAGCACCAGATTTTCTTCTCAGTTATGGAAAACAAACCCAACTAAAATTAGAAACAAATCGGTTTTCATCAGGAAGATACAAATTATTCTCTGTTATGGCTATTACAGTCAAGCAGGAACAACAGAGGGGAATATGATATTCTATCTGTATGTAGACGAGTGACTTTCCCTTGTGAGTCATGCCTGGAAAGAGAACTTAACAATTTACTGGTATTCTCAGTAAAGCAGCATTTCATTGAGTGGGTCTGTTGGCTTTTTCACACAAGGAGACGTGTGAATTTCCCAAAGGCCTAGTGATTTGGAAGGCGCTATTTAGATTTATTCTTATCGTTATGTTAGACTTGGTCTGCATCATGCAGTCAGGCCCCAGGTAAAATGTGAGCTTTCTGTGGGAAAGTCAGGAGGTTGATGAGTTTCAGGAGCATATTTGCTGAAATACTCTGGTGAATAGGCATCTAAAGCTGCAGTATTTATTTTTGTAATGTCAAAAAACCCCCACAACCGAACACCCAAGAGAACAAGAAAAGAAATAAAATTTATGTTAAAGACCCCAGAAGGTACTATGCCTTTCTACTGTTTTGGAGCCAAATTCAGTGAGAAGATACGTGGGGCTTTTTTTTAGAATAACACAGATATGTTCAGAAAACAGTATAGAAATTACGTATGGACCAGCTAGAAGTTTCTACAACATTTGATTTGGGTCATGTCTACAGCAAGCATGTAAACTTATTTTCAAACTGTGTTAGCTAACTTTTTTTACTAACGCAATAATCAAGAACCTGTATTGAGTGTACACAGGACAAGTTGTGTTCAAAAGCATACTCAGCTTCTTGGAGTCATAATAATGTTGATAAACTCAAAGAAGCTATTACCAGTTCTTCTAAAATGAGCAGTAAAGATTAGCAGAAAGGAAACTATTTCATCATGTTATTTGAAAAATTGTACTTTTAATACTGGAGTTTTCCCTGTTGTCTTGTAACTGACTGGTGTATTCAGTGTGATATGACATTTTATAAAAATAAGTTATTGAGGCCTAGTTTAAAACCCAATGAAGTGAACAACAATTTTTATGTTGACCTCATTAAGCTAGTCCTCGAGGATTCTTGAAAACTATATGGAACTCAAAAAAGCATCCAGCCATAATTTCCTCTTAAATCTTTTTGAACCCTTCCAAGTGAAAGTGCATCATCTCCAAAGTTACCTTTTCAAAGCTCAGTGGGAACAGCTTCAATCATCGCAGCCCAAGTAAAGCTGATACATATTTGTCTCCTCAACAAGTTAATAAGGATTTAAGCTGATTTTTTGATGACTGTGAAAATCACATAATTTTTTTATATAACTCTGGGTTGAATCAGAGCAGCTTGATGCAACACCTGCTGATGCTGACTATTCGTATCACAAGCAGTTATTTACAGCAGAACCAGCTCCTCTACTGAGCAGCCAGAGTAAAGGATGCAAAGAGGATAATGGTATACCAGAGTGGCATATTTTACATATATTATAATGAAGGTAGGCAGTAAAGTAATCTACTTCTGAGTTGAATATTGGACGCTATGATCTTGGCCTAAAAAAATGCTACTGCTATTGCATTTCTGTGTTCAAATGTATGCAGTGAATGTGTTGCACAACCTGTAAAAAATATATTATTGGTATATTTCAATTAGGTATCTTAATCTTTGGTTACTTTGCTTTAACTCATAGTTTAATCACTGTTATCTGGACTGAGATGTTTATAGGCATTTAACAGAATGCTGTTGTCAGTTTAGTGTGAAAATTATTCTGAAAAATTTGAATCTATGTGGAATCATAATTGTAAACAAATTTTGTAGGTTAATGCTGACAAACACGCACTGGCACACACATGCATATGTATATAAATACTTTACAGTACGCATTAACATAGCCTGCTTATGCCCCCACCCCTTCCTCTATATTCTGATACTTTTACCTAGTGAGTCTATTCCAGAGTTAAAATGAAATGGTTCAAATATCTAATAGTAATTGAGAATCATTCTTTCCCTCCGTAATGTGGAGTACCAAGAATAAATATATTTTTTTCCTTTTTGGTAGTAAACATATCATGTGGCTCTAGTTGAAAGACCATGCTCTTTGGATTTTATGGCCAATGTAATCTCTCTGTATTGATTAAGTACTGTAATTTTGTTGGAGTATCTGAAAAGGCATTCAGTCAGTACCACAAAACCATATACATTTTGCATTGCATTTGTCTCAAAGAAATTCTACAGCACTCTGCAATATGCTGAAATCCTCGGAGTTACTTTATAATTGTAGTAAACCCTTTCTGCTGTCAAGGAACCTCTATACAGCAATTTCAGTGATTGCTGCAGAGAAAGCTGTTGCGTGTTACTGAATGCTGCAATGGTAGTAAATAATTTAAAGTAATTAAACTAGAAAGTGTTTTATTTACAAAATATTAGTTTAGAAAATGCTATTTTGTTATACAGTAAAATTTCAGTAGTAATGCTTCAGCAATTAGTATCTTTTCCTTAGGAAGAAAGAAGAAAAGATGGAGTCGTTAGTTTGTCATAAATTAGGAAGGTGTGCAAAGTATTAAAAATTAAGAGTTTCCATCATCTGTCTGAAGTTTTTCCTGTCCAGACATTACCTACTAGAGACAAATAATGTACACATTTTTAAATAAAATTCCTACAGATAAAACCTGTTGGAACACAGCAATTATAAAAATAATATTAGAATAGTGGCAAATATTTATCAGCATACATTGCACGCCATCCACACCACCCTGAGCAAGAAGGGCTTCCCTGTGGACAAGTAATTGCCCTGCTAACAGATAAGTAGGGAGTAGAGTTCTCACTGGCTTTGAAAGATAATTTTTTAAAAAATAAGCACAGAACTGCTGGAGTCCATTAGCAGAATGCCTTCCAATAGTAAGCTTCTTGGACCTTCTCGGACCTAGTCAGTAATTTCTGTGTTTCCTTTGCTTTCTTGACTTTATTTCCCCCTAGACACACCTCTTCATTCACATCCCCATTGAAAAAATACAAAATAATTGAGGAAAGAGGATTTTTTTTCTTCTTTTCCTCCTTCTTCAAGTATCCAGTAGGTTTTTTCTTTTTATATAGGAGAGAACTGTTTATCAAGATAGACAAAGATTATCTTCAGTTTTGTTAATATCTGCGTAAATCTGTACAAGCTCTAAGGATGTCACTTGTGTTACAGCGACAAAAAGAAAGCAAAATTTGGTCTTGGAGACACACGTTGAGTGAGGATGGTGGAGAAAGGCATAATAAATAGCACAGGATCTGTGGCTGAAAAGATGACTTATATGGGCAGTGTGGTCTTAACAGGGTGAGTATTGACAAAACCAGCAGGTTCCTGCAGAACCCTGGGTCGTTTGCAGACAGTTTCCTCAGCCTGGAGGTGAAAGGCAGACTCAGATCCCTTTTCTGCCAAACAGTATTCAGGCTTTCAGCAGCAACCTCCTAGGATAATCTGAGTATAGACTGTTCCTTGAGAATATGCAGAGTGATTCACATCAAGTTGCTTTCAGTCTCTACTGTTTATACTGTTCTATGTTGGACAAAATACTTAAATATTTAATAACCCAGACACTGGGACCATATCCGCTAGCTACCAAGTAAAGTAAGTCCCAGGGCCACCATTTTTACTTTCACATTGTAAATGGTGATTTACATTCATTTGAACTGCTTTTGTTTTTGTTAACAGGGTCAGAAATATTTCATTTTATCTCGATTTCTTTTTCTTTTGGTGGGAAGAAAAATAATTCTGATTTGGTTCAAATTTGCTCTATTTTTCCCAACAGCAGGATAACCTTTTATTACTTGAAAAGTAATTTCTGAGTTAAAGCCTTTTTTTTTTTTTCCACTGTCTAGTCTGACAGTTTACTCCTCATTTTCAGGATTCCTGATTTTAGGTTACTGCCGTTAACAATTAGTACTCTTAGAATAGGAATAAAGATGCTACTTCTGACCATTACATTAATGAAGCTTGATATGTAACCATATATATCTTTGAATCTCTTTGCACCTTGCAAATTGTCTTTATTTTTACATACATACTTCTTTAATTTTAGCTCTTACTTCTTTAATTAAAAATACTTGATGTTTTCCAGTTTGAGAAATCACCGGATCTAAAAGATTTCTACAGCCTTTACAAATCTTTGAAGTCAGTATGCGTACATATAAATTTGCAAATAGTATTATAAACATTTCAAGTGCCATCTAAATAATCTTCAGCTATCTTTATTTACTTCATATGTCTAATGACTAGTTATGAGTTTGTGTAACATACAAAACTGTAGAATATCTATAGTAGTTCTTAGGAAACCATTGGAAAAAATAGACTCTTTTCACTAAATAAAACACTTTCCCAGTACCTGGAAATTGTTTACCTGGGTTCAACCCTTTGCCTCTCACTTTGATTTAATTTTCTCCAGATATACTGTCTCCTGAATACATTTTGGGATCCTGCATTGTAAAATAGACTAGTGCTCCTAAACAATATTTAAAATGACATTTTTATTAAGTTGGCATGAAGCATGTTGCTGAATTGCTTTTAATACGATAATGTTTTGCAGTTTACTATGCCATAAGTGCAGCTTGGCAGTTGAGTTTACATGAATATTTCATCCAGAAAAGGCCATGAGTTTGTAATTATAAATAGACCTGTTCAACAGAAAGAGATGGATGACTCTACAGCTACTAATTTTCCAAGGAAATGATACCTAGTTGAAAACCAAAGGCAACTGCAGGGGGACATCTGCAGATCACTTTAAACAGTATTACAAAGCTCTAGCTACTTTTCCTAGGGGATTACTTGGGGTTGGCTGTGATGCTCAAATTTCGGTGTCCTGGTTTTCTCTGCTGTGTATTTGCACAAGTACTGGTTCATCAAGGAGGGTAATGCCAGGCCATGAATGCCTACCTCTCTCCTCAACCCTTATTTCATTCACTACCCAGCTCGCCCAGTAGTTCATTCTGGTTTAACGATTTAATTTATATTCAAGAATAGGGGAGTCCAGATGAAATGTGATGTGAATATGAGCTTAAATTTTAACTTTCAGAACTTTCCTGTGTTATGAATGGCACAAACTTACCATACATATCATCATCACCACGCAAAAATTCCCGACCTGTCAACATCCCAGGCAGCTCTGGAATTGGAATCAGTGTAACCTGGCTTCTGAACTAAGTGGCTATCCCTTTTTAGACCCTCAAACTGTATCTGTATGGTATTGCACTGCTGCACATTGATCTGGAAACAAGGACAGGTTTAGGCCAAGCTAACTCACACATCTTTGTGAGGGGTGCTGTGATGTGGACACGCCAACACATAAAAGAGAGAAGGGAACAGAAGCAGTAGCACATTTGAGTACATTAACTTCACTCCTGCTCACATAAACAAGATATAATACTTCTAGTTATATAGAAAAAAACTTCCTGATTCTTACTGTCTTCTTAAAGTGAAGAAAAATTAATTTTAACTTGTTGAATAGCTATGGATACTTAAATGCTATATAAGGATAAAAGTGATAAGAAACCAGAGTGTTCAGTTAGAAATTCTACTGCTACCGCTAGAGTAGATACTGCATCACACATGATATGCTCAGTATAGTAAATATTGTGTAAATTCTCTAAAAGCCCAACAAGCAAGTCTTACACTTAAACATCCCATCTCTACTTTGGTGGAATTGTAAATATTCTTAATATTATTTAGTTGTGTCCAGTTCTGCTCAGCGGTCAGCACTGCTTCTCTACACTTGGAAATAATAAACCCTACAGCTGCAAAAATTGATTTGCATACACGACGGATTCTATTGTCATCTATTCTTTTGTTTTAATGGTTTTAGTCTTGTTTTACTCTACTAGTATGTTGAAAGCGCCTTTAGTGCCAGATCTTCCAAATGCACACTCAAGTGACTTTGCTTACCTGAATTCAGCCTGCGGTAGTCAGTGCTACACATCTGCAAGATTAGCCCTGATGCCTTCGGCACATTCCAAAGACTGTCCCTAAAGTACCTGATAGAAGTAGTTTACATATGTGAGATTCACTGACAGAGTGAAGCAGCATGAACGTGCCACTGTGATTATTTATAGGGGAAAATGATTCATCCAGCTCAATTCTACCGGACAGCTGTGATATTAATTGCTATGGATATATACAATACGAGACAGGGAAGCTGTACTAGAATGTTATCTGTTACTACACTATATTCACAATAAACTACTCTACTGTGGTTTCCAGCTCTGTTAAAGCCAAAAGTTTTGCCCTTGGTTGTACCTGTGCAATTCCCTGGAAGTTAATAGAGCTGTCTTGCCTTAGCGGAGAAGGTTCTCTCCATGTCAACGTGTGACCACAGAGAAATGGACAACTGTAGCATAAACATGTTTACATGTTTTCACATACACATTTTGAAATACAAAAAAGAAAAAATTAGAAAATAGATTCATGATGTGGAGAAAGAAACTAGGAAAGCACTTGGAAATGAAATGGAGGGAATATACCATATGTATGTAATAGCTATATAAATAAGAAAAAAGGAGTTGAGTTGAATTCTCTGCTGAAAGAACTAAACAGGGTAGAGAGGTTAGAGGCTAATCTTTCCTCCATCAAAGTTAATGGCAAGGCATCCATTAACTTTAATAGGAGCTAGATTAGCCTCAAAAGTATTTAACTATAGCAGGATAAAAGAATTAAATTATGATTAGTAGAAGGATATTGGCAGTGTAAATATATTGGTATGAAAAGAAGGGAGGGGGAAATATAGTGTTTTCAATTTATCATTCCTGGTTTTGAAATGGAAGAGAGGAGAAGGGAAGAAAAGAAAGGAGAACAGGGAGGCTGATCATTTTGCAGAAGGATGATACGTGACAGGAGTAGGACTCAACAGTTTCAGGTTGATGTCTAGTAGAAGATTTCTTTACAAATATGTCTCCAGTAGATTTACATTAAAGGCCAATGGAAAGTTAGTGGACCCACCCCAAGAACTAAAATATAAAACTTAATTTAAAATATACAAATAATAATAAAAACAAAAACAGAAAAAAACCCCAAACCACATGTACACAAGAATATACAAATTTGCCTCTTAGATTTGCCTCCAAATTACTACGAGGTCTTTAGCAAATAAAATAACTTCTACCTGTCTTGGATCCCTAGCAACATTTATCCATTTCATACATCAAATATTAATGTTGTTCAGTGGTCTGAAAAGCATAGAGTGCTAGAAGAATACTTGTTTATTGTTTGATCATATTCCCAAACCTAGAAGAATGCTGGACTCTTCAATATTTTTCCTATAGCCAAAGAGAGCATGCTGCTATAATGTGAAGTGGAAATAAACAACATTGTTTTATTCAATTAACTGTTCCCTTTTAGTAATGTTTTTAATTCATGTGAGTTAATACTGATACAAAATAAACACACAGGAAATTATTTTGCTATTTTCTATCCCAAATAAAAAATGTTGTCCCTTGACTGAACATCTCAGTAAATGTTTCATTATTTATATCTATTCAGTTATCTTATATCTATTTGTATACTTCCACTTGTTAATATTTCTTGAATGTTTTTTTCCCCTACATCCCCTTTCCATTGCAATCCCATTTATGACAAATGTTTGATTTCAAAAGCAAAGAGCCTTTGCATTCTGTCCCTTCTGAATGAGTTTCTGAATGTATGTATTGGCAGATTTTTTTTATTAATAATGAATATACACTTGATTTAATCTTCTTAAAGTGTTTCTGTTTTCATAAATAGGTCTTTTTGCAAATGAAGGTTTTTTTCTTAAAGATTTGTCTTTTAATTTGCTCAAAAACGCATTTGGAGAGCAGCCTGTCACAAAAGCTGTAGAAAGGTTTCTTTTTTCCTGTTTCTAAATGTTCTCCAAGAAATATTTGCATTAATACAACTGGAAAAATGGTGTCTTACTTTTGACAGACTGGCTGCATGAAGAAAACAAAACCCAGTTATCTTAAAAACAGCTAATAACCAAAACAAACTTGCAGTATAGGTCAGGAGTTCTCAGGTGATTCATTTTTATTTCATTAAAGAGTAGGAAACTGTCAAGGCAAATTCAAAGAGATTCTGAAAATGGAAGGTCTGACTCCGCTTTGATTTACATTTTACAAAGCAGAGGCTTGAAATTTGGCAGGAGGAGGGAAATCTTTGTGTCAGGAATACGTGTTTTGCCGTTTCTATGAAAATCCATCCATACTCGTGAAATAATAAGCCTTTGAAAAGTTTCAGCACGTGCTCAGAAGAGGTTTGCTAGATGTGAAAAGGACGTACAGGGCTCGGAAGTTTCCCTCTTCACTGGCACGGGAATCTGCTGCTGCCTTACACCGCTCAGCTCCTGTAGTTGTCGAGCGGTTGGCCGTACCTGGCCCCAGATCTGTTGCTTCCAAGTGCAACATGCTGTTGAGCTGGTCGTGCGTTCTTAAGAGCTGCTCAAAAAGTAAGAGAAAGACAGTGTTTGCGTGCATTTCATAACGTAGGTTTGGCGATTTTCTTCTTCTCAGAGCCACGAATCCCTGGTGCCGAGCGACTGACGCACCAAGAGTACGCCCTTGCAAGGCAGAGGCAGGGAGGAAAGGTGGTTCTTCATGAGACTCAGCACGGGTACTTCGGTAGGCACTCTTGACAGAGGGGCTGGAAAAAGCCAGGGAAATTCAAGCAGATAATCTTGAAGCTTTCTTAGAGCTTTCTAGCAATTTTTCTGTGGCAAAGTCAACGTGACCAAGAGTTACGTGTTCTTCAACTGATAATAATACATTTTTTAAAATAACATGCACAACTGAAGAAAATTTAAAAGTGTCACATTTATAAGTAATAACACACATCCTCCTTCAAAATACAGCGTTCTTTTCCTAAAAAATTTATAAAACATTTTACATTTTCTTTCTAATTCTTTTCTGGTGTCCAAAAGGCAAAAATGTGGTCAGTGCATTAGGCTAGAGCTTTGCGAGACAGTTCAGGTCCCTACCATGCCATCAGTTTTCTGTGCGAACCTGGACCAAATTGGTGGGGTCATCCTTTCAGCTTGCCACCCATGAAATAGAGTCAATTCTTTGTTACCTTGAGGAGTGCTATGAGATTAAATACATTAAATATATTTATATTCTCACATAAAAGGCACCAGACAGGTCTTTGGATCAAAAACAGAAATAATCAACCCTTTCATAATCACGTGAAAGATGTTCTGTAATAAAACTGACATCATTTTTACAATCAACTTGTTTAAGTGCATATTCTAGTTCTACTATTAAAAGAACATAGAATATATCATGGCAAGGAGCAATACTGTAATTATGCTACTGGGCTAAGACTGCTACTCAGACTTTTCAAGAAGTTTCTGCAGACATGGAAGGAAAGAACAAAGTTGCTGGTGAATTACCACTGGCGTTGGTATAAACATACCAAGTGTTTTAGAGAAGTAGATACAGCTCCTCCCACTGTAAGAGCACTGTGTCTAGCCCAGAGAAATAAATTACCTTTCCTTTCATTAAAAAATAACATTTTTAAAAACGAAAAATCTTGTTTAACTACCCACAAAGCCCTAAATTTAGAAATACAAATTTACTTACATTTCCAATCTATCAGCAGCTTTCTGTGAAAGTAAATCCTTGAATACTTGCATCAAGCGTGTAATATGCCACAGACCTCCCCTCTGATTTCTTTTCCAGCCAATTTTAAAAAATAAAAAAAAAGCAAGAGCAATAGTTCTTTCTTCAACATAACCTGTACTTTGAACTCCTTATACTACTTCTAAAATGTGGCCAGGTACTAGTACTGTGCTAATCGAAATCCATTTGTGTCATCCAGGCAGCTCCTTAATCATCTAAAACATATTGAACAAATTTATCTAAATCCAAATTTAATCATCAGGTTATTAGCTAACCAGTAGCTAACTAGCAAACACTTAAGCAAGCTGGCCAGACTGTTTGCTATGGCAACTGGAAAATGTGCGACGTGCTTATATGTCACGTTCATGTCTCTGTTTCATTGTCATTAAAAG
The DNA here is from genome assembly GCA_013398295.1 of Chionis minor. NCBI lineage: Eukaryota > Metazoa > Chordata > Aves > Charadriiformes > Chionidae > Chionis > Chionis minor. Next base: position 1,109,266 of record VZSF01009054.1, on the reverse strand, counting down.
AATAAAATGTAACAAACCCTGCATTCGCTTTTAGTGATTATTCATTATATGTTACAGAGCAGAAATATATCATTTTCTAATAGTTGTCTGATACTAGATCTTACTCGTGCGTATTTTAATTTTGCTCAGCTCTGCTACTATGCTTGTCAAGCAAAGGCAGTTTGTGGAGCACCGTTTCAGATCGCCACGCGAAATAACAGAGCCTGGGGACAGGGAGACAGTAACTGATTCGAAGGACCTCGCGTGTGTGGTTCATAGACCCAATTATGAGATCTTATAAAAAACATACCCATATACTTTGAGTTTCTGAGTTCCTAGTTTGCGTTCCAAAGTCTAACTTTAAGCCTCTCACTTGCCATGTTCTTATGTCCTTTTTTTTAAGATGATGCAAAAATTCATAGAAACAAATCAAGATTTTTTTTGGTCTTCTTTTAAACCGAAAACCTGTTGCGTGCTTCTATCTCCACGTGTCAAAGGACAGGGCAGTATGTTATTTCAGTTTCCTACACAGAACCCAACCTTCCTGTTATCTGTCCTCATCAAAGTTACTCTCCTGGTGACTCGGGAGTACATGTGTCACTGACTTCTCCTGAACTGCAATGGGCCTATTCATGTGTAACGGATTCCCTCGGATGCTTGGGTTTCACTCAAATCTAGTAGCTAAAATTGAAATACTTTTTACTGTGCTGCTTGCCCTCCTGTGTCCAAAGAACTGCTTGCCAGCATCTGAAATACTGCATTTATTCTGCTTCCAAGCTAAATTCATGCTGTCGACAGCTGATGGATATTTTTAATGTGTAGAGTTTAATTGAACAAACTGTGGGTTTGATTTTTAGAATGCTTTATGAATTTTAGTTAACTGTTAAAACCAGAGGAAAACAGATTATGCATTCCAGTGATTGCTGTTATTGCTACTAAAAATAAGTTTACCGCTACTTTCTTTTCGAGCTCCTGTGCTATTTAAAATAGGCTTTCTCATTAGGCTCAAGACAGGAGAGGGGAATATAGTACACTAGTACACTCTTTACTATTTTTTTAATGCTATCATAATTATGTATCCTGAGAAAACAGGTGTTTTAGAACCACCAAGGAGTAGAAATCGGTAATAATAACTAAAGGAAGCCCAAACACAAAGTCAAACAATAAATCTAAGGGACAGGTTATTTCCCTTATCTGATACATTAGTTTTCATTTCAGTTCTTTTCCTGACTTTTCCCCATCATTGGACACTTTTAAGATCTGGCTGGACAGGGAGCTGGGCCATCTTGGCTAGACCGTGCATTTGCCAAGAAAGGTTGGACCAGATGGTCTTCAAGGTCCCGTCCAACCTGGTATTCTACGGTTCTGTGATTTTGAGAGCTTTCTGCTTAGGTCACGTTATGGGATCAAGTCTCTCTACTTTTTCATGTTATTGAACATAGAGGGAAATATAAGGCATGTGTTTATTCCTTGGGTTTTCAGACAGCCTTGGGGTGGGGTAGGTGGGCTGTAGGTTTTACTTGCTGGCTGAAACGCTCCTCTTGAAGCTGTTGGCTACCACCGGGCATCGGCTTGGCCGGAGGCACTTGCGTTCTGCCCTCTTGTATTCTATTCATTAGCCAAGAAAAAGTCAGAGTAACATTAATCCCTAAAGGCATTTTTATAGCCACTGCATGTATGTTAATTGGAGGTTGTTGTGTGCAGAGCTCTGGGTTTGTACCTCACGCACGTATGCGTGCCTCTAAAACCGTAAACTGGCATTCAGCTGCACTGATGTTAGACTGAAAAAAACGTGTTTGGAAGTCTGTAAGGTGTCACTTGATAGTGATTTTTATGCAGAATGATGTGTGCGCTAATTCTATTGATGTGTGATGGAACACTCAAATGGTTCCATACACTAGGGGTTTTTTTTCAGTGAAATTATTTTGCTGTCTTGTCAAATAGAGGACATTTTGTTTGAAATGAGAGATCCTACCTCTTAGTATTTCACATCTACACAAACAACCCAAGTCCATTATCTCTTGTGCATCCAACAAACTCTCATAGAAAAAATGTTACTACATGATGCAAGCAAATCCCACGCTCAGGAATATTATTTTGTATTTGGAGCAGCGTTCTGTGGAAGAGACACTGCTGACTTCTAAAGAGATCAGCTGTGCTGAAGGCCTGCAAATCATCATTAAGTGATGAGAAGTGCCTGAGCAAAGTCAGCTGAAGTTCCTTTACATTTATTTATCTGTGTTCTAGAAGACACTCTGTGTTTTGCATACCAGAGCTACTTCGCTGCTTCCAGTTACCAGCAGGGGAAGCAGGAGCTGGTCCTGATTCCCCATGAGTGAAATGGGGAATGTTTCACTCCCCATTTGAGGAGCCTCATAGGGTTGTGGTTTCTACAGTCAGAAATACGTGGGTTTTAATCATGAAAAGTGTGTTATGCAAGTGCTTTTCTTTGCTAATAGCTGGACTTAAACTTGATGCTAGGGAATTCTAAGTTGAATTATTCTCTTTATACTTAAAGAACTGTAATATGAAAGTTGGAGTGGGGTAGAGGTAGGAAAGGCAATATCTTTAAGATGTTAGTCTGAGGTGTACGATTAGTTTTTATTGCAGTTTTTAGCTGAATTTTAATGTCTCGTAGGGAACCTAGAGATTCTGGGCTACTTTTTTTCCTGGGCGGATGGAAAAACCTGCCAAAACTAGCTAACGTGAAAATCAGGGGTTAGGGGGCAATGTCTTATATTTGAATTCTAGAACTGCATTTCTTAATGAAATGCTATAGAAAAAGGATTCCTTTGAGCTATTTCGTTGTTGGGTTTCAAAAATACGTGATTTTTACACTATCAAAAGGTGAACTCTGTTGTAGAACATTAAATGTGAAAATTATATGCAAATGAATGAAAATTCTCTCCCTGATTGAACGTATCACTGGTGTTACTTTAGCCTTTTCTACTTTTGTGATTACTGATGTCAATTGTTCTGACGTATGTTTGGAAAAGTAGTTGGAGCAGTTTTATGGGTTTTGTGTTTATGTAAATTACAGAACAGCTAGGAGATCACGCGGTGTTAGAGTTGTGAGCCAGGCTTTGCTAGGATAGATTTCTGAGTGGTATCTTTTGATTAGACACGTAATTATTTGGCGATAAAACTTTCCCACATCGTGAAACAATCTAGCAGGTTTTAGCAATGTGTATTCAGTATGTTCTTTATTGCAGAAAAAATAGAAGTACTACTTGCTTTATGTTATTCCATTCTAAAAATAGGCACGTTGAGTAACTTAACGGTACTATTCAACAGTATGCTTGTCTTCTTTTACAACCCCACCATTTTCACTTTTTCTTGCTATATTTATAAATTTTTTAAGAGGGAGTGGACCATAATGGACTACAGTTTTGTACAATAGGACCTGAAATGAGTTTGTGATCTTCCAGTATTTTCTTAGCATAAACATAAACAGCAAATAATTAAAAGTGCTGAGATTTTAAGATATGGGTATAATATCCTATGGAGAGAATGACTTTTATCACGTGAATTCACTTCAGAAGATTCCTCTAAAAACCTAATTTATTCAGTGGTGCTTAAAACAAATGTTTTACTTCATGGCTAAAATGTAGTTGCCTCTTAGAATGAATGTATGTATATTTTTCTTTTAGAATTTCCCCATTTTAAGGCCTTGCATCTGGGATTGGGGTGTCAATAAATATTTTTCCGCAGAATTTCAAATAAATAAGTTGTTCATTGAATGAAGCAAATAAATTCAAGAACTTTTTAACACAGAGTTTTCCTTTCTCCTACAGTTTTCTGATGACAGCTCTTCACTTGTTTTTCTCACTACAAAGTTTGTAGTACTAGTTGTGTTACTAATTAATTTGAAAATAATAGCAATAAAGGAGAGAAAAAAGTAGAATAACTACTTTTGACTTGGTCTCTGACTTGATGAAATTTCTCTGAGTACATGTAGCAGTAACAGAGTCTTATGACTTTGTCTTTAGTTTTCTGACAGTATTGCTGCAGGGTATTGGTGCAAATGTGAAAAAAAATAAAGGAAATTGGGGGGAGGGGGGAAGAGAATGACCCCAAATTCTGTTATGAAGGCCATTTTTCCCTTACTTTCATGCTGGATTTCAAACTTCATGGTTGTAAAAGTAAAATAAATTCCGAAAGGAGATAAATTTTGCAGAACATTGTGAAGTGCCTATCACTTAAGATTTGAAATTCAGGTGCAAGTTGATGTCTAGTGTAACACTGATACGTGATTATATCAAGGGACATCTCATATTAAGTTCAGAATCCATAAGTAACAATTTTTATGAGTAAAACTTGATATTAAAATGTTGTGAGATTTTCAGTTGTAAATGGTACTGAGTTACTCTGGTAATTCAGTTCTGTAGCTGTGCGATACATGGGGGCGGGGGAAGACAGTCCATTACAATCAGGTGAAGTATTTCCAAAAGAAATAGTGAAGAATGAGAGCCACTGAAGGCATTAATCTTATTTAGAATAGTAGGTACAATCTGGTCATCCTTGTTCAAGAAAAATGAATTTAAATGAGAACAGATGGAAAGAAGTGCAATTACGATGATTAAGTGAACATTGAATCTATCATATGAGAAGACATTAGAGTGTGTTATGTAATAGGACCGACTTGTTTAGCCTACTAAAATGAAGACAGAAGCACGCGATCCATCTTTAGAAATAAAGCTAAGGGTTAAACACAAGGAAGGAGGAGACGGTGTTGCTGACACTCAGATAAGTCCTTAAAAACTGGCATGAATGAATGCAAAATGGAAGTGTCAGAAGTCCCGCACTAGTGTTTTTTTGGACGGTAGCCTGGAAAAAATTGCTGCAGGTTTTCTGAGTCTTCCCCTTATTTCCAGGCTGAAGCCTGGCTCAGGGCTCCGTCTAGCCTGGTACAGACAGAGGAATGTGTAGCATTGAAAAGACTATCACAAATTTTAATAATTATAGTTGTATTAATAAATGTTTTCTTTAGCGGCTTCTCTCAGGTCATGGCAGGGGAGTTGCTGGGAGGTTTTTGAAGTTTTTTTAATGTTTTGTGAAACATTGCTAATGTAGAAAAGTATTGAGTCAAATATTTGAAGAAGTGCAAGAAAGCAAACGTCAAGGCAAACGAAAATTAGGTGAAGTATAGAAACAGACTCTGCGTATGCTTCAAATGTGACAGTGAAAATAAACTGATGATGCCGTTATTGTTTTTTAATGTGTCTTGGATACAAAAGTCTCCAGGAGACTGGAAACTGTAAATTTAGTTACTGCTCTTCAAATGAGAGCAGACATGAAAGGTTGAAAATTAGAGTCCCGTTAAGTTGCAATATTTTCAGCATGGCAGCAGAGAATACTAATTCACAGTTGCCAAAAGGATGCACTTAGAAATTTATAACTTAAAGGGCATGAGTAAGCTAGGATTTCCGAAAGGTGAATCATGTTAAGCAAATAAGATTACTTCTTTCCAAGTGAATGGAAGAAGAGAAAACACAAGATTTAGTATTTCTCCATTTCAATAAAGCTTTTTCTTTTTACCAAAGTTTCATGCAACAGATTTTTGTACCACCTGCCTGAATATGGAGTGGATGCTTAAGATTTTTGATACTGATAAGTAACCAGAATAGCAGGGCACGGAAAGTGCATTTTAGGGGATTGTTGAAGAGTAGAATCCTTTTGCTTTCTTTCTTTGGGAACATTCTCTTTAATATTTTAGTTATTGATTTAGTTTAAAACATGTAAGGCAATAAATATTTCAGGTGGTGCTAAAGTAAGGAGATTGTTTAAGCGGCAGATGGTTGTAGTTGCTTTACAGTATAATTTCTGATAAATTGAATGAACAGGCCAAGGGGTGGAAAATTAAATGCAATAGATCTAAGTGTTAAGTGATGCTCCTGGGTTGGAGTATTACACAAGTTAAGTGTAGCTGAACTAGATATTGAATTAGGTAATAGTCAGGAAGAAATGTTCAGTGCATGCTTATTGACAGATTTCACATCAAATGCTTACTTCATTGTGTAGCAGCAATAAAGGCTAACGTGTCCAAATGGACTTTTAATATGAAACTGAACTTATTTTATAAACCAGTTGATACAGAATAACCATTAGGCCAAATTTCCCTATTTTGGTTTTATAATTTGTAAACGTAGAAATATCATGGAATAAAATAGAGCAAAGAAGCAGTTTCAGTGAAGCTGATAAATCTGGGAATATATGATCTAGAGAGGTGTAATACACAGAGAGGCTGAGCACCCCTGTTTGGAGCGTAGAACTCGGAGGAAAAGCTGTAAATCCTCTCTGAGGACAGAAGGTCTTTGAGAGAGGACCAAAGGGGTTTTGTTCTACTTACTGTTCAATCATATTATGTTATTTGATATTTCAAAACTTGTCACCTTCCAGAAGTCCTCAAAAGTGAATCTCAAGGAAAAGACTTTGCTGCTATGTTCTAATCCCCATAATATATGTGTGGTTAATTTAGTGCATGAGTTACCTCGCTAAGACTGCTGCAACACCTTGTATATCTAAAGTTAACAGCATGCGTACACGTTTGTGGGATCAGGCTTCGCTGATCAGTTTTATATTTAGATGTAACTAATAACTCCTTCTGTGAGCTGGGTGGAATTTTCCCTGCCTCCTGTGAAATTTGATGTGTCTATTAGGAAGACAGGAGTGACTGTTCTGTGACCACTCTTTTTTGCACTATTAAAAATGAAAACTGTTTTTAAAACAGGGTTCTTTCTCATCAAACTATTCTGTTTGCTGGCCTTTGTACCCATGAGATCTGGCAGGTTCAGCCACTTGACAAACAGGGTGGCTTTGACTGAGGTGCTGGTCCAGCCTCCCGGGCAGGTGGGGAGGCGGCTGGTGGCCCTGCAATCGGTGGGAGGGGGAGATCAAACATGGCCAAAGCCAACCCATGATTTAGTTCTGTGAATGGCAAAGAAGGCTCATGCTACCCTTCTGAACTCAAAAGAGGCTCTTTTCTCTTTGTATCTATCTAAAAAGCTAGGCAGTGACCCTTTCAAAAGGGATATACTTGTGGACCCGACAGACCCATCATGATCCCAGTCAATCAACGCTGACAGTCACCTAGAAATTATAAATATGAATCTTAAGATGTTTGCTTCAGCTATAGGCAGCATTATTTCAATTAATATTTTCTGTATTTTCTTTTCAACCTTGTTTAGAAACGTGCCTCCCTTGTATATTAGATATTACTCAGTTCTATTCAGAAGGAATGTATTATGAGCTAAGATCTTGAGGGTAGGATTGTCAAAATAATAAGTGTTTGCATATGTAGCTGAAGATAAAAGAGGATGTGGCTGCACTCTATCTGAAAATCAGATCCTTAATAATTTTTTTATCTCTACAAGATACGAAGGTGTTTTGAGCTGAGCTGTTGGCAGTATCAATGGCAATTCTTTATAGGTCTTTTCTGTCTTACTTAAGCTTTATTTAAGATTATCTGTAATCAAGCAACACTTCTGTCTTACTATTGTGTATACATGCTTTGGTTTTTGCTGTTTTCTCACGGATTAGTGATTATTGCAAAACAACAACAAAACAATGACATGAACACAACATGCTGCCTTACTCATATACCTGGCTTAAACATGTTAATTATTTCTTTCTGCAGTTGGGGCTGCATGTATTATTGAATAAACTTCTCTTATTTAGGCAGTGTTAATTTCTACAATGCTTTCAGAATGAATTATTAGGAAAAAAATATTTTTTTAAAGATAGCTAGTATATTCAGTGCCCAGGGTGAATATTGTAAGCAGGTAAACCTGCCATTCTGCCTTGATTTTTCAGCCATATTTTGCTGTCCACTGGCAGAAAAACAAGTAAACCGAAGCATGGCATGGCTTTATTGTACCACTGTTCAGCGATTTTTATATACTGTTTCCTTTTATAATTTGAGACATGATAATGATTTTTGCTATAAATTTTTTCGTAAGTATTCTTACTGATGGATGATGCATTTATTTAAGCATCAGTGGACAAATAAAGTTATCCACGGGTGACTAACAACCTTGAATAAATACCATTTCACTCAGCAGCTATCCATAGTACCTTAGCAATGCAATTACATGCCAGGACCTATTATCCCAATTAATGGACTGTTTTATATTCACTGTGCATTATACTTGAAACTCTTCAGAGGCCTGGCCTTCACTTAGCCAGAGGCAAAAAAGAAATGTATAACAAATCACCAAGAAAAGGCTTTCATTTACTTTCCAAGATATGTAGTGTGTAATTATACTTTAAGCGTAACTAGACGGCCTCAGAAATGCCCTTTGATTTAAGTTACAGTAAAACGATATATTAAAACCATGATTAAATATAGCTGTCTTGTTTTCCAAGATTATTGTTGGTAACTGCAAAAGTAGATATTCTGCTATCATCTTTCTGCATCTTCTTTTTCATAATTATTTTGCCAAAGGTTAAGTTTGAGGGTTATTTATGAGATTCATATAGCTTCCCTGTTCCTAAGCATATGAAATAAGAGCAGGAATTCATGGGGACGTTGTATTTGCTGGATGGATGAACAAATAAAATAGTCTACTAAGAAGTACGCGACCCGGTGTTGTGTTGCCACTTTGTAAAATGTCAGCCCTGGGCTACGTTTTACGGGGCTGGAATTTGACCACTGGAGTTTCACTCGACTCCCTCTGGTGGTTTCCAAAGCTGCATTACCAAAGCTATAAAATAGAACACAGTTGTATTTTGCCTCCTTATTGTAAGCAGCATTGATTGCTTCTCATTGTATATTATAGCAAAGGGGCAGTCTATTACATAAATTTATTGCATTTTCTTCACGATAATTACTGGAAGTTATTGAACAAGGCAGGGAGTTATGACCAGTAAGTTCCTGCTATAGCTGAGGAAGCAAATCCGCAAATATTTAGTGGATCTAAACAGCTGTAAACAACACATCCTGTTTACAGTGGAGTAGGAATTTACAGCTTACAGCACATCTGAGGATTTCTTAGGAACTACTACAAAGTCAGGCTTGAAATACAAACTGCAGTGAAAAGTCATCTTGCGTCACATCGTGTAGGTACCTTTTGTCAAGCAATTTGACAGCAGTTAAAATGACCACTAGATTCACTAGTTCCCTTATTCAAAAATGACATTACTATTTCATGATTAGGGAGCCTCATGAAATCTGCATGCATACATTAATGCCTGATTGCTCTCTTTACATTCCGAAAAGGAATCTATCAATGGGGGGGGGGTTGGGAATCAATAATGCAAGCGTCCCAATAGGTCTGCAGATTCCAGTAAAATACAGTCAGTGAGTCATCTTGCCGTAATTTCTTTTCACGAATAATTTGTTCATAGAGTTGGTGTACACTGGCAAGTGTGCCCTGCCAGCTGTGGGCCACGCAGATTTGTCATGCTGGGCTTGGCACAGCTGGACTGCGGAGCCGCTGCAGAAGGCACTTGGCAGGCTGTGAGTGCGGAGGGCAGCCCTGCTGCGCCGCTCCGAAGTCCTCTTCCTCCCAACAGCCCTGGCTTTGCTGCACACGTGCAACTGTCACCTCTACCCAGGTGACACCCTTCCTCCCTACAGTCCAGCTCACGCGGTAGCTGGAGGATCTCTTAAGAAAGAGGATGGCTGCCACAGCCAGAGCCATCACGGAGTACTCTTCCCGGATTTCCTGGGGGGCCTGGTTGCCTCAGCCCTTTGCCCCCCATGCAGCTGGATATGTCCTTGTCACACGACATCACGTCAGCTGCAGGGAATGAGGAAAGATGGCCAGAAGCTGCTACAACTGCTCTTGGGTGACTGGCTCCTGAGAGCCTCGAGTGAAAGAGGGTGAGCAGGTGTCTGCTGCCCGCTGGACATAGCTGTAACATACAGCACCAGCCAAATGCGATGTTAAAAGAGAAATGCCAACAAATGCAAAATGTGGATTCCTGTTTTTCTGAAGTTCCTTCACCCCTGAAAGAGAAGGGAGCCTGATCTGTGAAATGGCTTTAGATCCTGACCTCTCCGCTCTCCTTTCTGTCTCAGGTCCCGAGACATCGGTGAGTGCGGTGCTTGGGACAGCCGAGATATTTAGATTTATTTCCCAAATTCAAACAACTCTCAGATTCATGCCTGGATGAAAGGCTCCATGAATGGAATCACATCTCAAGCTAATATGGTAATCATCTAATTCTTTCATAAACATAAAGCAATAGTACATAAACGTATGCAGATAAAGTATTCTTACTGACTTTGAATTCCACAATTCGTAGTTTTTTACTTGTATTACTTCTAAGACATACGAGAGGTTTTGTTAATGTGCAGGTCCGCTATGGAAAGTGCTAATGCATTTACAAGGTAGCCCAGCTGTCCCACCAAAGGAATGCTACAGGTATAATCCAAATACACATTTATTTAAAGTTGGAAGATAAAAGCCAAAAAGGGTTAAAATAAATCTAGTAGGCCTAGCACTTTATCCCTAAATATATGAAAACCTTGTAGAAATAAAAAGCTGGCAAGTGTATGAAGTCTAATTAAATGTTGGTGACTTTGATAAATACTGCCGTCGCAGTAAATATGTGATCTTCACATTACTCTTCATTTATTGACACCCTCGTACTATTTTGAAGAAGATACATCTTCTATCAAAGATTTTTATTGCTATAGTATTTCACAACTGACTAGACAATTCCTTCCATTATCTTAATATTCATAGTTAAAATGAAGAACTAACATTATTGATAATGACTATGTATGTCAGATATGAAGGCGGGGGGGAGGGGTCGGGGGGAACTTGATAAAGATAATTCGTGGCCATCATTCATTGTTTCTTACTTCAGTTTCAAATATAACACTGGACTGGGTTCAGAAATATATTTTTTTTTTATTTCTGACCTATTTTTCTGGTTTTATTCTTAGCCTTTTTCCTTTTTGAAGGGCAGAAGCTGAAGATGGCCTTTGTTGAGTCTCAAAAGTACTTTAAAAATTTTTACTCCCTAGGTGGAAGCATAGGCAATTTAAGCACTTTCGTTTCCAGGATTTCATTGGGAGAAAAACATTTTACAAAACCGAGAAATTATTTTTTTCCCCACTTCATTGTGAAGCTGAAACAAAGATTTAAGAAGTAATCTATGGCAGCGGTGACAGAATTGGACTAGAACATTAGTCTCTCAGTTTTAGCCACCCGCCAGAGAAGAAAGGCAAAGGAGAGAATAATGTGGTGGGCCTTTCACTTCTGCTGCTGCTTTTTAAATAGCCCCCTCCTGCTTGGAGAAATGGAAGAAAGAGTCGAGCCTTTAACGGCTGGTTCCAGCATCGCTGTACAGACAAGTGCCCTTGATACGTGCTCTGATGTACGGGTGGAAATATGCAGGATCATAAATGTCATCACTTCTCCCTGTCTTGCAGCGATTCATTGCTTTCTGAGTTTCTTAGTTACGATTGTCCAGACAGCAAATATATTTTGGTTGTCTCTAAGTATTAATTACAGAGCGCTACAGACGATAAGAAAATTTAGTATCACTAACGTTGATAATTGTCCACTAGAAAGAATTCAGTAATAACAGCAGAAAGATAAGATCTAGGAAAAAAAGAAATTATGGACCTATAAATAAATACTGATTTTATTTTTTTCCCTCCCTTCCACAGTATTACCAGTGTTATTAATACAAAAAGACTGGCAGTATCCTGTCCAGAATTTTACTGGAAACTTACAGAGCAATGAACCTCTTTCTAGGCCATTACAATGTTGTGATGTTGCTCAACATATGCATTTTATAATTATCACATATTATTACATTACACAGTTAATGTATTAAATAATTCAGTGGGTATTTCTCTGCTGTGGCTCAGAATAACAGGAAGGTTGGATGTTTTTGCTTGAAATCACATAAAAAACCTCATGGTATGTGGATGAACACAGCTTTTCTGTAACAAAATGAACTTTGGTGCTGTTTCATTATCACAATAAGACATTTCCAAGAGTGTGGTATTGTAAGATAGTCCTTTTATTGGATCGTTTGAGGCCAGTGGGGCATGTGTTATCTTACTTTAACACACACCTTGTGGGTTTTTTTCTTTAAGTAAATGATGGATGTTTCCCGTCCAACAGCTTTTTTGTGTACAGAGCAAACTAAAGAAGGTGAATAATGCGACCATGGGAATCTTTTAATTTAAAAAGAACTGTTTCTTAATTAGAGATAATCGTAGAAGCTTGGCAGGAACGCTCACTGTATCAGCAAACCTTACCAGCATAGGGAAGGTACTGTACGTAACACACTGCTTTTACTTAGCTCGTTGACTTTTTCTAGTGACTTCTTCTAACTACCTTTTCCAAACAATCTAATTTTTTTTTAATGCCTGTGTTCACACTTCATTAATATTTGGATTTGGATTACAGTGGTGTTTAAGTATGTTAAGTTTAGATGCACCAAATTAAAGAAACCATCCTCTTCTGAGGGAACTGCAATTGTACAGTATACCTGTACATATTCACGTAAAGAAAAGGGAAGTAAAAAAGGCAGCAAGTGCTGTGCTGCTGGGGAGTTAGCATCGCCTCAGGGTCACTGCCCAGACCGGGGCTGCAATGTGGAAGAGCTGGGTCTGCTCCTGGGTTGCTGTGGGACACTGGGATACAGCCTGACCCGTCTTCACTTGCTCTGATGTAATTCAACTCCACAAATGCTCGGACAACTTTTTGTTTCTCCATTCATCTCCTACTGAACAGCCCCTTCTGCTGCAAATAACACCTCCAGGAGTGGCATCTCATTTCCCTTCTCGCAGCTGCACCATCCTTTTGTTTAACCGTGACGGTCATGGCTTATCCAGAACACTCCACCACAGAGCTCACCCTCCCAGCCCCCGGCTCTGACTGTATTGCTCCTCTCTGTGCGTCCCTTTTTGGCTCTTCCTCATCAGACATAAAATTTTACCTTCATTTTTGTGATCCGGCAGGACTTATCCTCTCTTTTTATACTCTGTCATCAGCTACTAGGATGTCAACTTCTGCCTCCGATGGGCGAGGGCTGCTCAGCCACGTGCTTTCTGTTTTCTGGGGAGGAGCTTTTTCTGCAAACGTCTGTCTAACCACATTGTCCTGCTGCCTCAGGCCCACAGGGCTCTCTTCCATGCAGGCCCAAAAAACTTGTCAGTGCTTCAGCTCCTAGTATTCTAAATGCACCGCCTACTATTCTGGCCTCATTTTTCCTATGACCATCTGCTGTATTTTGTGTAATATTCAGAATTCTGGCTCTTAGAGCCTTCCCCCAAGTGGAAATAACAAAACAATAGTTGTTGTGTTCCCCATTGGGAATTACGAACTTCTTGTCTGGTTTATGAAGTGTAATCAGTATCGATGGAGCTTGTAAATCATGTTTTCACGATGAAAAGCAGGTATGTACGATAGGATATAACATACACTTGTGATTACCATTATAAATTATGTCTTTCCATGCAACACTTGATGTATCACTTCTTCATTTTTATTTTAGTATTCTTTGTTATATTCTATCAGAGGTTTAAAGTAGAAAAATGAGAGCTATTGTAAAAGGAAATTCAGGCTGTGAGTGGAGTCCTCCCTTGTTAGTACTTCTTTTAACAGTACTCTGATTTGCAGTAAGTGTAACTGACTTTGAAAATTCCTTTGAAAATATTTCTTCTACTTGGCCATTACATAGTAGTGAATTGCATGGCAGCCTTCAAATTACAAGGAAAATAATGAAAAGGAAGATACAAAGATCACAGAAGTAACAAAAGATATCAAGGTTTTTTCCTTTTTTTTTTTTTTAGATACAGATACAGTACTGGTCAAAATGTCTTACTATTAGAGACAAACTTGTACTCACTTCAGATAAAAAATAATAACAAAAATAGAAGTAACTGCACATGAAAAAATGTATTACATAAGATATGTTCATCAACTGGTAATGCAGCTGAATTCAGTATTAATAAAGATTGCTATTCATTATTTGAATTTGTATGATTGACCACTTAAAGAAATTACTAGTGCTATAGAAAGGCTTGTGACTAAAAGGGAAAAGTCATTTAGTTCAGGGAGGTCTTGTAGGCCTCATAAAATAACTGTTGATTATAATTATACACTAATCTCTGAAATATTCTCTTGGGAAGTAGACAGATAATGAACAGGAAAAAAATGAGCTCAAACTGATACGCTTTCCTGATACCAAGAATACCCTTTTGCAGCCTGTTGCATGCTGTGAGAAGCTCTTCAAAGCTTGTTTTTTTGCTAGCCTCTGATTTCGTCTATCTAGTTATTCATACTATGTAAAGCAGAAAAAATGCACGTTTTCAAAGTTACTTCTATAGACAAGCCAAACTATTTTTGCATTTTCTCGATTTGCATGCTTTAAAAAAAAAAAACAGTTTTACCTGAGTGTTTAGATCCAACATACAAACAGATCTGAACTTCTCCAGCATCAGACAGTAATTGTTACTGTGGCTTCTAGTGCCAATTTTTCACTAGCAGCATTACCACTCCCTACTATAAGGAAAATATTATTGGTGTAACAGGTGCTCTTGACTTTTAACATGTTACAAATTTGGTGATTTTCCCTGCTGCTTACATAGAACAAGGACGGCAAACTTATTATTACTCTGGTACAAGAGAGAAACAGCTTTTCCAGTTTTGACATGGAAAAATTCGCAGTTGTGTTGAAAATCGTGCTAGGAAATGATCACCTAGGAAATAATCTCAGCTCATCCTGATCTGATTGTTTGCTGTATTGACACATCAAAGGCAGGTGCCTGCATTACTTTCTTACTAATTAGAAAGTGTTTTAAAAGAAATTAGGTTAGCAAACACTGATAGATATCTCTGGTGAGTAGTTGGAATTTCAGGGTAATATTAGGCACATCTGGGACACTATAAAAATCTTGTATTTTTCCTGCCAAATTAAATCTATAGTGGGGAACCATGGACGCATTTAAGATATTTCACATTGCTTTAGGTGTTCTTACCCTACTAGGCTGTAGAATTTCCCAAATTTATAAATACATAGCCCATTTCAAGAAATAAAATCTCACATTCCCTCTTTAGCCTGAAGGATTGTGTAAGTGCATTTCATGAATATCTGTATCTGTAGAGGAATTATATGAAACTACTAGAACTATCTCTGTATCTTATCCATAGTGAAAGAGTGTATTAAAATCTGACGTTACAAAGTAAACAAGAAGTGTATATCTAAAAAGTTACAAATACAGGAACATTTTAATCCTTTTTAGAGGTCAAAAGAGATTGGCCACAAATCAAAAAATAGCCAGGAGCGAACTAAGATTCAGCACCACCGGACTGATTTGCTAGAGGTGAATTTGCATGTGTTGCACATGTCCAGATGTTCTTTTCAGTTCATTACTGGCACACAGCCTGATTTGTCTAAATCAGATTTAATATAAAGCAGTTTGTGGCAGGTGTAAAGAAAAAAAATATATATTTTTGTAAATCTCCTATATGAGTCTCTATATCTATGATTGTTATTTTAAATGACCTTTATAGTATTTAAAAAAGGGTGGGAGAGGAAAAACTATTGCATGCAAGCTTCCTGTTTTCAACTCTGGAAGATACTGGTCACACAAATCAAGGGAGGAGATTCTATGATTATTATGAATCCACTTTTTCAATGTGGTCTTTATGGCTGGCATGAATTCTCAGCATGGGTCATTTCTTGGTCTTAAATAGCAATTGCCAACTGTTTAAATGGAGTTTTTAGAATGAAGAGTGAGTTTGGCCATCACTCTGGTAGTATTTTGATTCCTTTCCTGGCATAATTATCGTTCTGATGCTATGCAGCCAGAGGATGGTGATACCTTGTGAGGCCACAAACGTTGACTGCCTGTGCAGAAGCTACTCCATCTCATCCAGCTCTTACCCAGAGCTCATCATGCATGCTACGAGATCTCTGGCTTTACCAAAGCTGTCCTTCCTAGTACATACAATGTGCAGTGTTTCCTTGGAAGGCAAGTTCTGTTGTCTGGTATCCAGTTATTTTTCAGTAGTGTCCATGGAAGGTCACGGACAGAACACTGTGTCAGAACTCAAGGGACCTCTCTGTGCCTCGGCTGGAAATACTGATACTCAGTACTGATACTCAGTATACTGAGGATACTGATACTCATCTCTTGCAAAGTTCTTTGAGATACGGCAAGGGAAACCTCACAGTATTAGCTTAGCAGATGGTGTTACGGTTATTTGGTGAGGGGATGCAGTTCCTGATATTGAATGCACAAGTATGTAGCAAATTCCAGTGCAAATTAAGGATATGATTTTCTATTTATTGTGTGCACTTTAGAAATTCTCTGCAATTTCTCATGCAGTATAGGAATAATGCAGAAGATAGAAAAAGTGTGGAGTTAGCTATTTTTAACATATTGGTGAATGTATGAACATCTTGTGAGATGATTTTTAAGCGACTTAACATTTTTGGCTGGATAATTTCATGAACTTACCTGCTGCTATAAAGGGAGATGGATTAGCGTGATGCTTGTGAGAGGTAAGAGATTGACACGGTGGCTCGGGCTGTTGGTCTACACACATCATTAGTTAGCACGGTGATACTCCCCTTACAACTGACTTCCTTCTTGACGGCTTTGAGCCAGATGTACGGTACCGAACTAGGCAGACGCGTAATTAATATTGAACAAATATAGGTGTTGCGCCTTGTCTGAATGTTGATTCAACCCGTTTCTCTAGAACAAATGATTTGAATTTCCACTGCACTAGCAACAGCAGACTGTTTGGAAAGAGATTTTGAGGTCAGACGTGCCACCTGGCAAGCGAGGTAGAAGCTCGTTGGGAAAATATACCAAAATTGCAGAGAATTCTTCTAATGGGGATGGATATTCCATAAGCACTCTTGCTTTGTTTGCCTTTATTTTACACTACAGTAGTGTTTATTTGCTATATTTAAATCAGAATATTTAAGATTCATAAAAAAAAAAGAAACTGACATCTCATTTTCAGTGTAATAAGCTGAATGTTAGAGCATAAATGTGGTTGTACTGAAATCTGTAAAGACTTCCTAGGTAAAAGAGCTTTTCTGTAATGGTCAGATAGCCATCCTATCCCTCTTTTGCATACAAGAAATGAAGATATCTTATCTAGGGCTGTCCAGCAAATTAAACCTTTGGCAAGCAAGGAGGTATCCTGCTCCGAGTTTATTGCACTGAGCTCTCTTCTCCCAGCCCTGCAGCTGCTGGATGGCTCTTGCAGAGGACCCAGAGAGTTAAACTGTAAGTAGGAGCAGCACATATCATTCACTGCCTGGACTTCTCCGGGAATATTTAATACACTTATTCAGGGACAATGTCCAGATACATGTTGATTTATACCCCTTTTCACCTACAGCTCAGCCTATTTTCTCTGAATCCTGACTTAGGAATAGTTTTTCTATCTGCAGCGAGTGAAATACATACATATATTTTCTGTTATGCAGTTTTAATGAACAGTTTTCTACAGAAAATAAGAATATGAGCTGTTTATGATCATCTGTTGCTTCTGGAATCAGCTTGGTAAAGGAAATTTTATGTTTAATAATCCAGCAATTCCTGTAGTTAAACTTTCAGAAAAACATAGTTATTTTTTTCAATGCAAATAAAACAGTGAATTTTTTTTTTTGTTAAAACATAGTTGTTTGTTATTCCTTGTATAAGATATATAGTCTTGTTTTGGTCATGATTGCTCATGCTACCATATGGGAGTTTGTTCATATTCTAGTTGAGCTAAAATCTGTTGCCATGTGTTTGACTACTCACAGTACTTTTTTTTAAGGCTTGTCTGTTTTTCACAGCTAAATTTAAGCTGAATTTATTGGTTTTCTTTTTATAAAAAATAAATTATGAAGTCAGAGGTAATGATAGGACAGTAAAGAACACAGAAGTTAGTTACTTTGTAGTATTGTAATGAAGTTCTTAAATAACAAGTTCCAAAAATTATTATTGACGCAGGAATGATTACTCTTACTGAAATCCATCGTTAATGCATGCAGCTAATTATAAACCAGGTGTGACCAGATATGGCCATTTTTGAAATATCCCAGGGCTACTGATTTTCATAGTCTTGAGCTAAACCGCTGATTTCTCATACGTCCTTCGACCTGGCTGAGCTTTAGAGAGAGGCGTGCAGGGATCCACGGAGAAATGTGCAAGTCTTTAAGGTACAGGGAATTTACAGCAATGCAAGTGTCAGACCTGCTGATGCTTCTGTGTTGTGGAAGAAGAGATATATGCTAGGATCATGATGAAACCCATCTCTCTCTTTTTTAATTTTTCTATTTTTTTGGAGGGTGTGTGTGAATGTCCTTTTAATATTGCTGTATTTGATTAAACAGTCAATTCGGGGGGGGGGGAAGTAGTGCAATTCTTGTTTTATTTTGTTTGTTTCCTAGCAGCTAGACTAACAGCAGATTATAGCAGATGTATCAATTTTAGATGTACGTTCACTTCATTTCCCAAACATTATGTAAGAATAATTCTCAACTTTTAAAATGTAGCTTTGTTTACTTGTATCCTTACCTATATATATATATGACAGAAGGGCTTTTTTTAAGCAATTTATTGTTGTTCTGATACATCGCTGTTGCTCAACAAATCTGGAAAGAGCTGTGTGAGGGTTTTGTGTGGCACTTAGGCATCCAGTTGGAAGAGCCAGTCTATGTGGGAGTGTTGTAATGCTCATACTCATTAGTTTCCTTTGCAATTCAATGAGCTCAGCTAGACTGAAAATAGGTCTGTCAAACAAAACATGCAACTGATGACTGACTGAGAAACAGTTTGTTTCCCAACGTAATATCACAATTCTCTCTTGCTTTCATAGGCCTTGGGTGAGACAAAAGTATTCCAACAAAACCATAATTATAGGTAGCGAATGCAACTTTGAAAATCATATGAATGGAATAGAAGGATAAAAATAACCCTTAAAACAAACAAACTAAGGACCCAGATCTTTTGCTTTCAGAATAGGAGTCTTGGGATCTAGTGGATGCTGCTTTTGAGAGCAGAGGGTGCTTTGAAGTTTAAATTTATTCAGGTCTTACAGAAATGTGTGTCAAGAGATTGTACAGCTATTTCCGTATTAAGCAGCACTGCTGAGGACGCTGGTTCTTCCACATCCTCTGGACCCCCAACCAGTTGGAGGGCAACACCTCAGTGTCAGTACCATACTATGAAATCTTCACAAATCTCATAAAATCCACTTATTCCAACCAATCCTGCTTGCTTGTTCTGAGGGGTCAGATTTTTCCACTGAGAAAAAAAATTTGAAGAAATTTGTTTCTAACTAAGGTTGGGTTTATTAGCTGGAGCAATTTAGGCCAAAATTAGGCATGCAGAAGTCAGGCCTGTACATACAATTTTTTTTTTAATTATTTATTTATTCGCAAGGGTGTTATTGTTTCAATGTTTTCAATTGAATTTTCTTTCTTCTTTTATTTCAAATAATCTTTCCATTCTCAACACCTTTGGAAGCACAGGTGACTGCAGACAACAAGAAACTTCACAAGTTAATGACTAAACTACCCCTACCTGCTATTCATTGCAGCTCCAGCACGTGAGCCTCTGACTTTTCTGCCACAGACTTGACATGAAAAGCACTGGAGGCCAATTGACCACTGTGAATTCTTGCAGCATATCACAATTGCAGAAACATCTGTGCACATAAAGCATATTAAAAATTCACTGACAAGACCATAAATCATTGAAATGCTAAACCCTGAAATATCAGTTTTGCAGTCAGTCATTAAACAAAACTCATAATCTATGAAATTATACATTCCAGTCTAAAATGCAATATTTCACCTCACATATATAAATCTAGATATTCACTGTCGCTTTTCTTTTGCAAAACACAAAGCTTATCAACAAAGATATTTCTGCCAGGGTAAATAAAGTGGCTCTATCCATCATTCTCTTGACAGAAACAGATACTTTCCTAGTTAAACCTTATTTTTCTTATACAGATTGTCAAATCTAAGGGACACAGTCTATGTTTGTTCCACTTATGATTCCCAAGCACACCAGTAATAAGTCTGCATGTGTGCAAAATATTTCTCCAGGAACAAGTTCAGGAGCTACATTTTACAGAGTGATACAGGACCGAGTTGGAGCCCGTGCTCAAGGCCACATTCATCCCACTGTTCACAGTCTTGTTGTTGATGTCCTCTAGTCTACAGGGCAACTCTCCTAGCGCAGTCCTGGAGAAAACTTGGCTACAACCTCTGTTTCAGAAAATATTCAAGTCCGTACTTATAGGCTGAGGGTAGCCTTGTCCCTGGCTTTGCTGGCTTCGGGTACCTCTTCTGCCCTTCAGTCACTGCCACACGAGTGGTCGAAATGGAAGGTCAAAATGGAAGCCCTTCCAGGAAAGGTATTTTGACGTTGCCTGCCACAGGAACAGGTTGCATTGGTATCCCGATATAAGTTGGATCACTCTCTATACAAAGGTGACATGATTTTAAGGAACAAAGTCTCTCTAATGGTTGTGAGATGAAAGGGAAATACGTCACCCCTATGTTATCTATGATACATTCATTGTTGCATTGTTTTTATTTAAAACAAACTGTGCATATTAATGTATCTACTTTCATGAAGTACAAAATTATCAAACAAATATCTTTGCTAAAGCTTTTTTCAAATGCATTATCTAGTTCAAGCGGAGTTACCTCCGAGGTAGGAGGTATTAGGTATTACTCAGAGGTAATACGTCATAGTCCGACTGTACCATACATACTGAAAAATTCTGAACTAATTTAATTAGTAAAAAACTGTAACCACTTCTTGCACCTCATCTAAAACCTAACAAGTGAGGCAATTTTAAATAGAAATGAACTATTAGCATCTTTTTACTAGTATTTCACTCTGTAAAAAAGGTCTGTTTTGGATTGGGTGTCAGAAGGTCTCCTTCTGAAACAAGAAATGCAGAAGAGCATATATGAGTAAGTCTTGTCGACTTGCCATCCTGACCTGGAAGTCTCATGTGATTTCACAGTGGAAGCGTGAGTCAGTTTAGTATTTGATTGAAGAGGAACTCATCTGAAGTCGTGTACGAGATTCAGGGCTGTAACATCAGGAGGTGAACTTACAAGGGAGTTGGCTCAGCCTCCACCTATGCTTCTCAAGTATTGCTGTGAGGCCAGGGATAAACTGTTACTTAGAGGATTTCCTGGATTTCATAAAACTAAGCAATTATTTCTGCTACTGCAAGGATCTTGGGAGAAAAATTGGTTTACATGTAGGCAATCTTCTCCTCTCCTTCACTCTGTTACGGTTCCCCTTTTCCCACTTCAGACAGACTGGCTGCAAAATGTAATTTTACACAAACAGACTAAGGAAAAAAGAAAGTTTCTGTAAGACGCGCGTCTTGCCTCCAGGGCAGAGGGCTTGGGCAGAGGGAGAACTGAGATTCTCAACAAACGCAGGCAGCAAGTTTCGGATCCACTGAAACTTTTCACTACTAAAGCTAGGTTACATTAGTTATGTTCATCAAATTCCAATCTACACAACTTAGTTTTCCTCCTGTTTCCATCAAATAGAGTATCGTGCTGTCATGGACCCTCATACTGCTGGATGCATTTCATCTAGTATATAGTAGTACTGAAGGAAGTTGAGGAGGGGGAAGGAATTTCACTGCATTTACGAAATCAGCCTTTTTGACGGAATACCCAAGTGTAGGTAGAGTTTGCCAATGGGAATGAAGCGTATTTTCAGAAGGGAAATTTAGCACTGTTTAGGAAGCAAGCTCACTGTTGCGTTCATTGTGTAATGCTTAAAATTGTTCCCTAAGTATTAGGCCAACTGATGCTGACACATGTAATGTATTAATACATCAAATATTGGTGGAGAAGAAAATGCATCTTCCCAAATGTTTACTTCTTCTTCTGTAAACTACTTCTGTAAACTTTACTTCTGTAAACTAGAAGAAAAATTATAGTATAAACTTAAAATAAATGAGATTGTACTAGTATTTATGTAAGATCCAGTGGAGGAAATTCTGCATTTTTGCATATTTTTTAAAAACCTCATCTTCTGTGGTCATAATCCTGCTTACAGACCTGATTACTGCTGCACGCTAATTCTGTATCATGGAGTCTTTGTGCTCTGGTTGTTTAGTTTAATCTCAGATTGTAGATTTACACATAAAATAAATAGCGGAGTATTTCTGAATCAATCCCTCGCATGCTGGCATAGATTTTAATGTCCTGAATTAATAGGAGAGAGTTGGCTGACATGATAAAACAAGAAAATAAATCACCCCAGTGCATTCAGATTAGCCGTATGTTTTCACAAGGCAGAACAAAATTAACGGGTAACTGTCATGAAAGTAAACTGTGTCTTTGTTGATCCCTCCAGTAGGTTAAAAAATACAGGAAAAATGAATATACATGCCATTCATGGAGTGCTTTTCAGCTTGAAGGACTTTGTGATTATAAAGGGAAGAGACTCCTAGAAATTGGAGGGTGATCAAAGCTGTTCAAGAAGGTATTCAAGTAATATCCAAGTTCTAGTAAATCTTGATAACTGAGTCTACTTATCACTCATCTTAATTAGTCTGTTGTATGGCTGGTTCTTGTTTTAAAACCAGTTTGAACATGGAGACAAAAAGTCAGAGGACCGTAGGATAGATCAGGTTCACAGAGAGGTCATACTGTCCAACTTCCCATGGAAGCAGGGTCAGTGTTAAGCTCCAGCCAGGCAGCTCAGGGCTTTATCAGGGCGTCTTTAAAACCTCCGAGGGCAGAAGCTGCACAAGCTCTCTGGACCCCTGTTCTCCTCCTTGAGTGTCAATTCCATGCGCTGAATCTGCCAACTGATCTTACCCTTTCTGCTTTCCAGTGATGGAAAATTCAGGTTGAGTGTGATGTGATGAACCTTGTTCTGCTTTGTTTTGTAAGTAGGTTTATATACTATGCAGAATAAATGCATGAGCTTTCATTAATTAGAGTATTCCACAGAGAACTGGGGAGTTCTTTGTTTCCAAAAAGATAGATAAAAGCTGGAAATCTGTAGCTAGAGCCTTTGACAGCTGGCTAGAGCCTAGAGACAACTGGGAGGTTTTTGGAGCATTGAAATAATGTTGGGAAAGGTCTCCCTTCCTTTGCTTTCTTTAAGAGGCTTTAGTGACCAAATTATCTGAATTTTAAATCTATATTCTTCGCAGCTTACTTATCCCGTCAGTCTTTTTCCGATAGTACATTTTCTGCTCTTCCTCATTCTAGAACTTGTCACTGTCAGACTGAATACAACCTCAGTAGTCAGAGGTCTCTGTGAAAAAGCTGTGAAGCACAATTATTGACAGTATTGATGTTTTAATTGTTCTCATTAAGTTCCAAAGTCTTTGCTGCATTAAGAAAGCATGGAAAGCTCTGTGGCATTTGTTTCAGGCTTCTCAGACTTAACAAAAAACAGTCTACTAACACTGGGTTCCAAACTGAATGTTTCCTTCACAACGAGAAAAGTCACTTAAATATATATATGCTTTTATATGCATATTTGTACACACAAAAATAATATTTTAAAAAATATTAAAAAATTAGGGTTTTCTGAGTCCTGTTCCACCCCTTTAAGAAGCCTGTGGTACCTGTTAAGAGTCATTTGGAAGCAGTTTTGGTTTTTTGCAAGTCGTAGGTATTTGTTCTGTTTCGCTTCAGTAGCAGCTCTCAGCATATTTCCAGGGTTGTTGTCTTTCTCAGCTGTACCACAAATGTTGCTTTTTTGAGGCTCAGTAGCAGATCTGGGGATTCCTATATTTATGTTCATTAAAAAAAAAAAAAAAAAAAGTGAATGCTGAATTCACCTTAGCTGATTTAAACATGCAACAGACAGGCAGCCATATGTGGTTGTAGAGGCTTGCTCTATTGGTAATAAGCCCCTCCAAAAGTAGCCTTCCTTTGTCTGCTTGTGCACATGCGTGCATGTGTATCTGCAATTGTGTTTCTATATAATGCTGGGGAGTTCTAGGATATATGTTTTTAAACAAATTTCATGACAGCATGATTCTGCTGTTCAGTGCGCCAGCGTGTATTAGTTTTCCCAGGTCAAATTCAAATAGTAAACACAATTCTATTTAGCATATTCTAGTCAAACCACAAAAAACCCGTGAGTGGTATACTTGTGTGGTACTTGACTTTGCTGATAGCACGGTACCAATAGCTATAGCCATTTTGCAGTGGACAAAACCAAATCCATAAATTTAGTTTGTATTGCAATGTTGGCGTGCAATTATCATCCGCAAATAACATTTCTGCTAAGCACCCAGTTTATAAACCCTACCTGACTTGCAGACTATCAAGGTTTAAAGAGAAAATGGACAATAGAGTGATGAAAATATTGGTGTGCTGGCAAAGATGGGCTAGGTGACCTGAATAGGTCTTTTATATTTCTAACCACACTGATCCTATGAATTATATAGTTAAATCTAAGCAAATATATGAAAGCAGTAATTGAAGTGGGAGGTGTCCCTGCCTATGGCAGGGGGGTTGGAACTCGATGATCTGCAAGGTCCCTTCCAACCTAAACCATTCTGTGATTCTATGAAGAAGTTAATGTAATATTCTTGTTGAATTAACAACTATCTTATTTTATTACTCTTTTCACTGGAGCTTACTAGAAAATTATATTTATGCCATTTTGAAGTCTAAACTTTTAAAGTCTTTTCAGGAGAGGACTATAGCTAGGTCCTTTTGGGAGGAGGTAACAGTGCCCTCCTGGAGAAGTCAGAGCACATGGATGTCCTAGCAGGCTTAGACATTAGTGCTGAAGCCTTTGTTACCACCTGGACAGGTAGGCCTACAGGGATTCTAACATATGGAGATGTAACTGAAGAATACACGGCATTTCATGCAGAAAGCTGGTGTTCCCGTCTCCTTTCTCGCATGACAATGCAGGTTGCAATGGTTACATGACAATGCACAAAGGATTGTCTTTGAGCAGCTGTGTACTGCTGGCTTTGCCCTCGCTCAGCCTGAGCCCAGTGGAGCCGTCCTGCTTCCTCCACGGCACAGACTGAGTCCAGCAGTTCTCCTTGCTCTGGAAGTGAAGCCTAAAAGCTTCTGCTCCTCAGCGTGGATTCCCTAAGCTCTCCAATTTGGATTTGCCCTTCACGTTTTACAGTTTAACTCAATGATCTTAGGGGTCTTTTCCAATCTAAACGATTCTATGATTCTGTTTCAAGTGGTGAGGAGAAAATGATTAATTTCTTACCGGTCTGAAACCACATTAGATTTTACTTCATGTCATGCAGGAATTTATGACTATGGCCGAATGGCTTTACAGGCACAGGGCTATTCCCCACCCACGCATGCACACAAAAGTCCTGTTTCTCAGAGCTGAGCAAATAACTCATGTTTACAGCATACCTATTAGATGAAGGGGCAATAGCTCATATATATCCTAAAATGTCCCCCATGCATGCATGTTTTTAAGAGGGGACCTTCTTCACCGACTTGCCATTTTGCAAGGTGAAAGGAGTGGACTTGAAACTTCAAAATTAAAACAACTTTCTGTGTTTTGAACAATAGTAATGCAATATTCTATTGGGTTGACATTGCCCAGAGGGTCTATGTTCAAACAGAAACGATGGCAGCAAGTTCAGACAGCCAAATAATCCTAGCAGCAGATTGTTCAAATTGTTTTATACTGAAATGTAGTTTGCGACTTATATAGATGCAGCAGGTGCTTTAAGACCTCCAAAATTACTGGCCCTGAATACATGCAGAATTACAATGAAAAAAGGTGGCAAACAGTAAAACTTTAATGGCACTCACTGTACTTGCACTCATGTAAATCCTATTGCTATTGAAAAAATGTTTATACAACTCCGTTCTAAGCAGTAATGATTTGTAACATCATGTCTCACTTATATTTAAATTATTTGTTGGTGTTATTAACAAGTATTCTAGTAAAATGTAATAGCTGATAAAATGGTATTAATTTATTATTATTTCAGTTAATGCATGTGGAGGAGCATACAGAATATTTTTGTTTGGATTTCGCCTTGTTAATGAGCACATTTTAGACTATTTTAATTGATTGTCCAAACTATATGACTTTGTAACCTTTTAAGCTTTACCTTAGAGATCATACAAAAAGATCAGGAATGTTTCAGATAGTATTGTAAATATTCACCTGACTTTAGCATTGTCTCTTAGGGTTAATGTACATAATAGGTTTTCACTTATTTCACCAAATTTCTGTTCATACAGAAGTAAGAATTAACATGCACAGTTGCTACAGTAAACAATAAGAGCCTTTTGCAAGCTGGATCTGAAGACTACTGCAATTAAACAACGTTAAAGAAAACCACACAAATGACCTTTACATTTTATAAAAGCACAGAGGTTATCTCATCAGAAAAGTGAGATCTATGCCTTAGAGTTTACAGTTTGTGTATTTATTTAAAAAGAACATTAACATAAAATTGTTCCCTGTCTATACTTCCGTGGTACTCTATATTTTGACCCGTGAAAGACATTTGCTCTTTATGATGAATTACTTAGTGAAGTCTAAACAATTAAGATATGCTTGTAAAATTGCTGGTTTGAGTGTATGTTGAGTATAATATTGCTCATAACTGAAGGAAATACTATCAGTATACTCCATGCTAGAAGCTCGGTCTTTTTTTCTGATGTGTCCATGTGTGTGTGCAAGAAATCTAGTGTTTCTAGGCTTGCTCAGCAAGCACAGGTTTAACTTTTACTGCTGTGATTAGGGCAGAGCACAGGAGTCCAAAATGGGGACTTATTTCCTTTCTATTAATTAGCCACAAGCTAAATGTACTTTTTTGAAGTTTACTTACTAAAAGAACAATGAAAATACACTAATTGCATTAAATGTGTACAGTTAAGCATGTAAAACTACCGTATTTAAAATACTTTCATTCATAATGCTTCAAGTACTTTTGGCTATAAAATTATTACTTCTAGTAATTTCAAAGTATGTTTGCAAGAGTATGTTTTTTATTTTTAAAATTATTTTGAACATTGGAAATGCCACATTGAATGCCACAGGCAACGAAAAGGATTTTAGTAAAGAAGTACTACTAATAAGTCCACTTCCACCTTAATTATATCTCCTTTTTGGAAAAAAAACCCCTCTCTTGCCATCCTTGAGTGCCCTTTAAATCAGGACACAGTTGACACTTTGTTTCCAATTAACAGTAAAAACCTTCTTTGATCCTTTGACTTTTTTATGAGATGAATTTATATTTTCTAGACTAACATGCACGACAACATAATTCTCCACACTCATTAATATTCAGCTTCTTTGCTTTAATGAGGGAAATGAAGAGGAATGGAATGTCATCTGCTTATCTAAAGCAGCAAGGACTTTGCTAATATTCACAGGCAAAAAACCCTACCTTTAAATAACATTAAAGCTATGACACATTTGGCCAAAATCAGGTCATTCAAAGTTAGGTCTGACACTCAGAGCTGCATTAGATCTCCACGTGTGGTTTTCCAGCATAAAAAGTTGGAAAATCTGTGTTTCCACTCATTGATTTTTCTTTCATATTCTTTTTGAAATAGGATTTGTGGAAAGGGTGGTAGGCTTATTTGTACGACATGAAGAGCCTCTGGCATCTGCTGATTCCTGTGTGGCACACTGTTGTTTCCCACACAGTGGCCAAAACTTAGTGGGATCCTTAGAAGTTAAGAATAGACACACCACCATTGGCCTTATTCCCACTGGTGGTCTTGACCCTGTGTATCTCTATGGTAGAACTCTAAGGAGAATTCACATTTTAGTTTTGTCCCCATTAAAACATCTTTGATGATTACATGATGTTCATGTAATCCAAATTTTAATAGGTGTTACTGCTACAGCTGGATTCAGACAAAAACTCTTGTATTTATTCTGCAATGGCATAAAAATTTGCACTGGCAATTTTGCATCCAGTTTAAATGCCAGATAAGTTTTGTCAAAATTGATGTAAAATTCCCTTTTTGGAATATTTGGATTAAAGGGAAAGAGTGTACACTCCCTCCCCATTTCCTGTTGCTAACTATCAGTAAGAGATTTTATAGTATAAGAATATTAAGTTTGTGTGATATGAGTTCTTAAAACTCCAGCTCAGAAGGCTGGGTGTCTAAAAATATCCATTAGTTATTCCCTAAAACAGCTGCTCCCAGTCTATTGAAATGCTTGTACTAATATTTCAGTAATATTTTAATAAGAGTTCAAATAACTGATGTTATTTTAGCACTTCCAGAATGACTTTCTCTTCTGTGATAGGAACTTGGTCCTGTAATTTTTCTGTGGCTGTGAGAATTTTTTGGCATGGACTTTTATGGATCTTTATAAAGAAACAGAGATCTATACCAGTAATACTTTTTAGTGCATGATGGAAACTCTTAGGTCAGTATTATTACCACAAAAATGGAAATGCTGTACAAAACTGTCAGAAAAATTTTGCATTAACAGCAAGCTTGAAAACCTGAAAACAGACGTGATACCATTAGTGTACAGATGGAGTTAAAAGGAATACACAAAGCTTGCAGTCAGCTAAGGGTAAAATAAAATAATGTTGAGATGTAGTTGAACAACAAAAAAAGTCTAGAAGTTAAGTTATTTTAGCCTATGTGAGATATTGCTAGTGTGTTGGACTTGGAGTAAGTTTCTTTAAAAAAGCGTTCTGTATTGGAACAGTGTATAAAAAAAGAAATTATTCTTTTTCCTTTGTGAAACATCCTTTTAGACCAGTCTGTTTTTCAGCAGTTCTCCTGATATCGGATGCTCTTCATCTTATGATCCTGATATCATCAAAATCTGAAGGCTCTTAGAAAAAAGATGCTGATTAAGAAGTGTTGGTTGAATCATAATTTTTCAAATACTTTGAAAGATGGTGAAGTCATTCACTGTTTTTCTACAACCCTTTCTATACAGCTGACATTTTTAATATCGTAAAGTTAGCATCTTACAAACAGTTGTGACCAAATCCTGCACCTTCCAAAATGGTTGAATCAAACGGAAGCATATTAGGCAGTGAATTACACACTGAAGTGCAGTCTCTGAAATATCTTCTGTTCTGATGGGTGGAGAGATGTGGCTGAGTGGGATTGGGAGAGAGGCTAAACCACGTGCTGCAGACGCGGTCAAACACGTGTTGCAGATGGGGTTTCTTTGCATGTGAGGACATCTTCATCTCGCTGCCATATTAGTGATTTCTTAATCGGCTTCGTGCTACACGTGGGATGCTGGGATAGGCAAGAGGCGAGAAAGCACCGAGAGAGAGCCTGGAGGTGTAGGTGGAGAGCTGGAAGTGGAGGACGAGGAGATTCCACTGGATGAGTCCTCTGTTGAATCTTGTCAGTCGTGCGATTTTCATGTCTAACCATAGGGACCCATTTTTCTAAAATAATAAAGAAAAACCAAGACTGCAAATGGTTTGTTAGTTGTACATTTCGCACCTGTATGCAGGGTTTGCTCAAGATTGTCTTCAGCCCCAAGACACTCTTCTACTGTGCTCAGTGCATAGCAAAATGGGGCCTTAATGTGGGGTGACTCATAGGCCAACCAGAGATAAAGCTATGCAAATATATTGCTGCAAAACAACTATTCAGTACGTTCATCCTTTTTAACTCAGGGTTGCAGCGTTACACCTTCTATGCGGGTGACAAATTTAGGCAGGGGGAGCAATAGATATAACAAACAGATTTTAAAACAGGAGTTATCAAAATGCAGTGAACACTGGAACATCCATTCAGTAAGGGCAAAGGAATACAGATCAGAATTCTTAGATAACAAAAAAGAATAAAGTGAGTACAGTAATGGAAAGATATTCACTTCTCAATATTCATTGGTGCTGTATCAAGCTAAAAGACTTATTTATATTTATAGATTGAAGCATATTTGAGATGATATAGTAATCTTCTAAAAGTAAGTTTTAGTGCTGTGAGAAGTCTATATTCATAGCGCCGGAAGGCATGTTTTCTTGAAGAGCAGACATAGCACAGGTTGCAGCACTGGCATTTTCTCAACGCTACCATGCGGTGACCTTCAAGTGTCATTATTTAAAAAACAAGATAAAGTTTCATACTGTCCCCTTTTATATCCTTGCTTCTTTCTTCAAGCTGCTAACAAAGCCTTCAGTTAATATTAGTTACTACGCTGTTAATGATGTTGATATCTACATCACCAAGCGTTTCCATGATAGGATTGGCTGTCGTCAGCTGGAGGCGCTGCAGTGAGAATTGTGTCCTTTGACTATTGCTGAAGACCATTGACAAGAATTCCTAATTTTCTTTGCACAGTACAATATAAGCTTTTTCATTTCTTGCTCAGTTATTCTTCTCCCATAAATACAGTCCATTGCAACCCTGAGAAGAAGCTTTCATGTCCAGGACTGTTGGTATCTGAGCTGGTGGCATGCCACGGCTGGAGGTAGTGGGAAGGCACATTGTTTATGCCAGCTGCGTGGCTTCAGTCGCACTTATGTCTGATGTCAGCATGGTGCTGCTTCTCTGTATTTGAAATGTCCTCTGGATAAAAATTTCCATCACAGCTGCCTTACCCAATTGACAGAACATTCTGTCTGAGGGTGCAGATGTGCGGCTCCCAGAGCAGAGATGGATAGCTTCTATCAGTACTGGAAGAAAATGAGCCTGTCTCCCAACCATAAACTGAAAGATGTTCTCACGATTGGAGATGAGAATCAGTGTTCACCAGTTCCTAGGAAGAAGGGGGTTCCTTTTTTATGCTGCTTTCTTATTCTGAGGTAGTCTAAATAACTAAAGCCGTACTACTGAGAGTCTCATTCTACATGGAAATAAAATAGCTTGTGGATATCTTCTTTAGACAGCTATCAGAGAATGACAGTAGGAAATCTTGCAATAAGCACATCAACTTCTGTAGAAAGTTAAAGAATAAAAAAGCATATACTTTGAAGATGGATAGCTGCCAGTATAAACCTTTCCTTGTCTGTTATGTTTTTTCTTTTGTATATCATATCAGATAAGAGAAACCCTTTGAAAATACAGAGTAGATGCTGCTCAAACTATCAGAGAACTTGACTGTCAAGTCAGAAACTCAGAGGATGAAATTCCAAGATATAAAGATGTTTCTGTAATCTCTCCTCAAAATTTTCGTTTGCAGTTCTGCAGTCTCCTGCTGAAGTAAAAGCCTTAGTACCTCCGACATTAGTCCAGACCCTATCTTAAGCTCTTTTGTTATAAAATATTTCCTTCTTAATAGTGTTCCTTAAGGGTAAGTTAAATTGGTGATATAAATTTAAAACAATGGGATTGTAAAAGAATAAATGATGTCATTTTCTTACTTGACGATCTTCAACTACATTATGATGGATTGGGAGCTTGATCTTTGGACTTCAAAATTAATTTTGGCCCTAATAAACAGGCACTTTTCTTTTTTTCTTTTTTTTTTTTTTTTTACAATAAAGGAGTGTAACCTGGAATGATTGTGGCAAGATATAAAATGCCAAAGTGTTATTTAAGGAACCTTTTTTCAGAGTGGCTTGCTTTCTCTGATACAGAAATTCAAGCAACTCCACATAGTACGTAGCATAATGGTACCAAAGAATTCCTATTATTCCCTTATGTTAAGGTTTGGAATTTGATGAAAGTTTAAAGATTAGTATTTTTAAAGTAAGAATGAAATGGACAATACTTTGGGACAGAATAATACTATATAAGAAATAAGATTCTCACTTAGGGTCCCTGTCACGCGTATTAACGCCCTTTTAACTTGATAATGCTGTTATTTTAACAATGTATAAGGAAAAAAAGGTCTTATTTTTTCCTTTTAATTTTTTATTCTTAATGCGATATAAAGTGTAGTAGCTGTCACACTTACAAGGGTCCTGTTTTACAAGGCTGGTGAAAGCTGGATGCTCGTTGAAAAGTGTGTCTGTAACGACTCTTCCATCACAGACCTTTAAGACAGCTATTCTTAGTTGAATAGTAATCTTGCCATCCCTTTACAGGTCCTATTTTTAAAACACTTATTACAACTGTATTTTCTGTTAGTTATATTTTATCCTTTGTGTGTTCTAGTATTCACTGTGAATGGCCTTATTTCCTGTTACCTTTTCACAATATCCCCATTTTGTAAGAGATGGTCCTCCCGTTTTCAGATTTGATCTCCTGGCATTTTCATCTCAGTTCATGTGTGTGTGGCAGTGCACAGGTAAAAGGGGCCAAAGAAAATTTTGCTTGAGCTTCATCTTTTCTATTATTCTGCTCGTTAAGCTCTTCTGCATCTTTTTGAAACATTCTTTCATTAAAAATACATGTATATCATCACCCAGTTTTAAAGCTGCGCCTGACATGTTACTGATCTGAAATGCAAATCAAGGTTTTATGTTTGCATTTTAAAATTTTAAAGTATAGTTATCATACAAATACATTAATCCTTTATTTAACCATAGAGGTCTTTCTCCTTTTCACCAACTTCCTCAATTAGGTTTCTTTTCTGTATAAAGCAGTTATGAATGACTCCCTTAAGCTCTCCAGTGCAGCTTGGGAAAAGAATACACTCTCTGCCTGGGACTGGAGAAAGATAACTAATCTTTTACCTCTACTCAACACACTAGATTTTGAACTGGTGTATTTTCCAATGTAATTTGGGAATTCTACCACATTTGTGGAACGTTCTTTCTTTGTTATCGTATCACCGTGGAAAATCATTCTTTAGAGATGAAGCATATGTGTGTATAATACATTTTATATTACAAATTACAGAAGACAGAATAACTGGTTGAGATGCTGCTGATTAAAGGCTGCAATACTAATACCACCTCAGAGGAAAAATAGTTTTGAGCTTTCCACTGTGTCCTAAAATGTATTTTGATCTTATAGTTGAAGTGTCAGGCTTTGAAGCTGAGCAAAGCAACTACTCATTTATGCTAAGTGTCTGCAAATTGTAACGCAAAAGATTCTGAAGGACAGCAGAGAGGAAGTGAGATTTACTAAAACCAGAGATACTGTAATCCATGGAACATCTGGTTCCAGATATTGTCCAGCATAAACAGCCTGGGCAAACAATTTAAGATGAGGTTTTCAGAGATTTACCTACTCTCTATTGGCCCTTAATTACTCACCTGCAAACTGGGCTCATCAGCGCTTCGGTGCAGTGTTATCTAATTTGTAGGGTCTAGATTAGTGAAGTGAGAGGATATTGTTTTCTCTCATTCAATCAAGTTATTCCATTGACTTTACAGAATTTGTATGATTAAAATTCTTCCAGTGTTTCTTGAAAGAGGAATAATTTGCACTGTAGCAATATATTCAGTGAGGGTTTACAATAGCATTAAATAAAATGTTGCTTCCTTTAAATGAATTATCAAAAAGAACCAGAAAGAAAGGGTAAAAGAAAAGGGAAAAAGTAAATAAAATTACACCTCATGGAACGAGAAATCTCTTGATGAAAAGAAAATAAATTTTTGATTCATGACAACTAGCTGAATAGGAAAACACACTAGAACAAGATGAATCAGAATACCCTAGGCAAAACAGCAAATCGTCCATCTGAAAGCATGTACTCCTTGAAGAAGAAAACTCTACCAAAATCAAGATGCAAGATAAAGAGCTCTAAGAATCAAAGCACGAATTAAGTATGTTAAAATCAACTTACAGAACAGAGAATCTAATTCATAAACAGGTGCACTTGTCAACTATCAAAATGCTCAACAAATATGGCATATTTTTTAGTGGAAGCATTACTGCTCCAAGACGGTACGTATACGGTAAAAAGATAAATATGTGCCCATTCCCCATCAGAATTTCACTTGACTTCCAAAGAGAAAAACTTGACTGGAAAACTGACTGGAAGGAGAACTAAACTATTTTTTTTGCTCTCGAATTAGCACATAGTAAAACACTGACAAACTGCAGAGACAGCTAGGGTTGTAATCGTATATATCTAATTTCAGTTGTCTTCTACTTCCAATGCAGTCATGTGAAAATATGAAGCTAACATATAAGCTCTTTGGGACCTTGCAATATATGCATTATGTTATTAATAAAGTACAAAAAAATCTGGTTTTCACTGCCATGCCAGTTTAATATAATTACTTCGTAGCTCACCCTCTGTTGTTAAGTCTAAATGAATGTTGTCAAATTACAAAGTGCATATTGTTGTCAGTATAACCTGTTGTTATTATACGCTAATACTGTGTGTTAATGAAGTGTTAAATACCCAGAGCTGCCAACTCCTTTATCCAAGGGAATAGGAACACTATGAAATGGATGTGATACACCACTAAATTGAAAAAAGTCTATTGATCTACGCTTGAATGCATTTTTAATATAAATTAAATGTATCTTTCTAAATTAAGATATCTAAATAATCTAAAAGGCCAGATATTAGGCTTATGTAATATCTTGGCTTCCGTCTCTCTACATTAATTCCTATAAACTGTTAATCCTCTTTCTTTAGGGTCCAGTCCTCCAAAGTGCTGCATGCTACATAGAAAAGGCTGCACATTCTTGCTTTGTACCTTGATAATAATAGCGTTCAGCACTTTGTAAGCTCACGTCTTGAATAATCAAACTTATTGATATCAGTAGCCTTATTCAATATTTAAAATTGCAGTTTAGAAATGTACTCATTTTTCATGTGAAGAAAGGAATCTGATGAAAGTCTACAGGGCAGTGATGTGCCTCAGAAATCGTTCTACTGAAATGAATTACTTTTTTGACTGAGTAGCTTCAGAAGGCATTCACATCAATATGGTTTATAACATGTGGAAAGGAAAATTGACGAGAATTCTTTGGAAAGTAGAGGCAGTACTTCCTCACTACTTCATAAACACTGAAATACACATTCTTTTATTTAAAGATGAGTGAAGGGGTTGATATGTTCTTTGCCATCCAGCCTTTTTAAAGGAATCAATCTCACTGAAAACCACAGAGATGCCAAGGTATTAAAGTAAAAGGAAAGGACATTGTTGAGTTTGGACTGTACTGCCACAGAAATGGAGGAGCACATTAGGACAAGCTCTTCCGCAGACTACTTTTAGTAGGTGTCCTTCCTAGGAGATTGCTTAACTCAGCCCATTTAACAACCTGTTCTTTGCCTTTGCTTTTGAAAATGCATTGACATTTGCCCTTCTTATTTCTGGAAGCAGCCACACAAATCCAATAGACTGGGTCCAAGTATGGAAAACAGCAGTGTCATAAAGCTTAATTTCAATAACAAGCTTCAGCAGCTCAGAAAATGCATACTCTTCATTCCTTTTACAATGGAAAGAAGTATCATTTAGCCTCTAACAAGGGAAGAGGTAATGAGTTAAAGATTTAGTGCTTCTGTTTATAAGACGCCTGTGTGAGATGCGCAACTGGGGCAAAGCTTGGTTTTGTTTGATTGTTTTTTGATGTTTTTTCCACTCACATTTGAAAGAAAAAAAATAAAATTTATTAAAAAATAGATGCTTTGAATCACTTTTAAAAAGAATACTATATTGTTTCAAAAGAATCTGCCCAGTAAATCTTGCATACATACCTTCATAGACCTAAATATAAAAAATGTTAATTTAATCATTTTACAAATTTAAAAAATACTACTTTTTTCTCTTCTGTTCTTCCACATGGTAACAAAAGAGCCTTTTCTCACTCTCACAACATACTTTTCATTAATAGAGCCTAATGTTCTTTGGAAAGGTCAG
Organism: Chionis minor; assembly: GCA_013398295.1. Lineage (NCBI taxonomy): Eukaryota > Metazoa > Chordata > Aves > Charadriiformes > Chionidae > Chionis > Chionis minor. Next base: position 1,073,690 of record VZSF01009054.1, on the reverse strand, counting down.
TGTTGTTCTAACAGATGAAAGGAATGAGATCTGTAACACAGTCTAGTTGCCAAACTGGGAGTAGAACCTAATTTGCAGAGACCTAACTTGGTGTTCGTCTCCTTGGTTAGCGATTCCCAAATAGCGACATATGTGGCTTTACTTACTTTTACATTATTCCCACATCATCAGTCAGGAAGAAAGCAGTAGCCGTGGCGCAGGTCAGACTTTTTTTCTATTTCCCCTTTTCCAAGATTAATTCCAGCACAACTCATTGCAGCTGAGTTGACCCTTGCAGCTTGCCCCCCAAACAGTTCTGGTTCTCCTACCTTTAAAACCCACAAGGACTGAGGGAATAGGATTCAGGAAGAATGTCAGCAGTGAATCCTGCTCTAAGAAGGTTGAAAGCCATTGCATTTACCTGCAGATACTGAAAGGCTTGACTAGTTGTCACTTTTACTAGTTTTGAGAATAAATAAATGCCAGTACTTCTTTGTTCTCCATGATCACTGAGAATTTTATGGAACAGAAGCTCTTTGTGCATTTCCCAGGTTATCTACCAAAAGGATAATTATCTCTGATAAGGTCTTTAAAAAAAAAAAATTATTACCTTTTTGCAACAACTTATGTAAAATTACTAAATAATTGACAATTGTGGCAGTTATAGCAATGCAAGATCTGTGCAAGAGAGAAAAAAATATTGCATTTAAATCTCCAAAATATAGTCTTCAGCTGTAAGAAACTGTTTAGCTACGTAGTATTGCGAAGCACAGTTTCAAGGAGCATCACTGTACTTTTCCATTTATCTTTCAACTGGGCCTCTATCTTATTATTTCTACTCAGGACTCATAGTATTTCTATATTCTTCTGCTTAGATTGACATATCTGATTTATTCTCACACCAGAAACCTGTCCTATGCCTTTCCACAGACAGATATTAGTCTCTTTTAAATAGTATATAGGCTTAAGGTCCCATCATCTCAAATTCTACAGTTCAAAGCTACTGGAGCTGCTTTACTTCTATGTACTTTCCATTTATGGCCCACAAGATGTGTAGTAATAATTCTACACTACAGATTCCTATTGTGTATATATACGTGTGCTTATCAGTTTGCAAATGGCTAAATTGCACATAATTCACTCATTTATAAACAGACCTTTCAGCCCATCATTAACTTTTATACCAAATATTACACTGGCTCATTTCTAACCGATTCTTCTCTTCCCATCCATTATACAAACAACATAAAGAAGCCTTAGGTTAAAGGAGCATGAGGGAGCTCTATGGTATTTTGGTTCTCATTTACATGAGAATGACTGTGTTTCTTATCCATTGCTGTATAATGAAAATTAAAATTAAGGATTTTGCTGTTAGGATCGATAATGCAAACATTAAAATTTACCTCATCTGTAGAAAAATTCTAAGTTTAACATACTGTCCCATACCTTCACCAATTATTTAGTTAGGTTTACATACTTAATACATTTTCCCAAACGCTATTGTAGATTTACATTATATTCTTCTTTCTTGAAGCACTTGCTTGTCTACAAAGTACTACTGATAAAAAATTATATATCAAATAAATGAGATGCATGTCAGAAACCTATAAATAATGAATTAAATGCTAGTATACTCATAAATATTACAGAAAAGACCAATAGTTTCCAAAAGAGTATTTCCCTTATAACTTCTCACTTAAACCGCAAGGGCATGATGCTGTTTAGGAGGCTGAATTATATATATCTGGATTTATAATTAGTCCAGCTATTAACCTTTTCTCCAGTTTCTCTCTTTGGTGATATACTGTACTATAAATTCCATACGAGATTACCTTGCAGAAAATATGGTTTTACATAAATGCCCCATGCATATTTTATAATCACTTTTAATTTATTTATCCTGGGTCTGATTCTCTACAGTCTTGTACTGATGCAGTCTTACCTGTGCAAGATGGATGCGAACTAGACCAAAGCAGAACTTTCTGATCACTTAAAGCAAACATGCTTTATTTCTTTTTGAACTAATATGCATGACGAAGGTTCCATAGGGTTGAGGCAGGTCAGAACTTAAGTTTTGGAGTAATGTGCCTGGCAGAAATTGCAGGCGGATGTAAGGCACTAAATCACTGTATAACAAAATTAATAAGTCTTCTTCATCTTGGGCCAATTATCGCCCAACCAGATGGGTAAACTCAGTATGCCTTTACTCTGTTTTCTGTTCCTTGGTTTGATTGGTGTAAAAAGAGGGGATGTTCAGCTTTGCAGGAAAAAAGTTACATAGCCAGTTTAGACAAAGCTCAGGCATCGAGAGGCGTATTTATATATATATATTTATATATATATATATATATATATCAGGAATTTCTGCAGGTGCCCAAGATTTCTGCCTCCAGATCTCTAAATGGGTTATTTTTAAAGAAGAAGTTGCATCAGAACCTTCTGCACAGAGCAGATGACAGCCAGTAAATGGGTGCACATTAATGCTGCATTAGTATTGTAAAACTGCAGCACTTCACAAAAGCCTGCCAGAACACGACCCAATCTGGACTGTTAAAATGGCTGCACATCTATTTGTAATTTGCCATCCATTCAAAAGCCAAAAAAAGGAGAGATTAAATTATCTAACACTTCTCAGAAACTTCTCCTGAAAAAGCCAAACACAATGTTGTTGTGCTGTGACAGCTTAAAACGTATCTGCAAACAACAGTTTAAACTCAAACCCCTTGTTTTAAAGATATTTTCATCCATTACTCTGTTTCTTCGTATTTTTAACTTTTAGAACAGTGGGTTTATGTCTATAGGGATTTCAGAAGTCAAAACTGACAGTACATATTTAACTATCATAACCACCCAGCAATTATGTTTAGCTTCTGCATTCTCATCTAACTAGCCTTGCAGTCTAGGAACTTCTGTGCATATTGGGATTTCTGTAGAAGTTAGCATTAATGAAATAGAGTTTTAAATTTCCCTAGGCTCAATCTAGGCATTAAGAATATAAATGTAAATTAGCAGAGAAGAACTTGCAGCCTTGAATACTAACACTTTTCATCACATTACTATTAGTTAAAAACGTACTAAGGAATGCAGCAGCCAGTCTTGTGCACCTGGCACCCCCAAACTACATTAATAATTATCAGAATATTTCTGTAATTTTCTATATGCTATAACACTGTAAGACTCAAACACCTTCTAATTACAGATTAATATGGTCTGTATGATAAATAATAGCTGTCCAATTCTATTCTATCTTGAAGACTTCCTTTAAAAAGATTCTTTTCTGCTTAAAAAACAGTTATAGAACAAATGTAGCCACAATATTATTCTTAGTTTGCTTTTTACAGGCATGACAAATCTTGCACATTCATTGCTTTTTCCTGACATTTGTATAGCCCCCTGCAGTATTTATTTTCATTGCAGCGTGTTTTCTGTGATTGTGGGTGCCCACACTCTTTGCTTTAGTTGACTCTATCCCTGTAATCACTGGGAGTGTGTTCTGATGGTAAGCAAGTGAAAATAAGATAAAGAGTGAGAATGTTAACCTTGTACATGTGCTATTATTAGCTTCAAACTATTGACACGGCTAGTACCAAAGTACCAATTCTGGTTATAAAAACTGAGATTTCTATACTTAAGGAACTGCTCTTTCTAAAACTTTTCACGGTGATTAAACATTCATTATTGTTATGACCGGTTACATATTTTAATTCTTTAGCTACTCAGAATGGCTGATGTCTTTCAAGGTATGCTGATAGCAATGACCCTAACTAGAAGACAGTAATTCACTGGAAGGATAATATGAACTCCACTTTTTGAAGTTCATGCAAAGCGCTGAAAATTGTTCTGTATTTTCTGTGGCTATTCAGGGCTATTATCTCATTGGAAGAATGAGCTGAATCAGTTGAAAGGTTTTATTTTGTTTTAAAGTTGGCCAGAATAGTTTGTTATAAATACAGTGATTGTGAAGGTTTTATATGCAAGTATTTTGCCTTGTTTTCTTTGGGTGTAATGACAAAAGTGATAAATCATAGAATCATAAAATAATTTAGGTTGGAAGGGATCTCAAGAAATTTTCGTTTTAACCCCGACTTGGAGTCTGGTCCTTTCAAATCTGAATATTCCCAAAGATGGAGAACCCGCAACCTTTCCAGGCAACCTTTTCTAATATTCGACGACCCCATGGTGAAAACATTTCTCCGAATACCTAGCTGGAATTTCTCATGTTCCAATGCGTGTCTGTTGCCTCTTGACCCACCTCATCTTGCTGAACTCACACCAGAAAGTCGATGTTTTTCTTGTACTGGGAACTCAAACCCATGTGTCAGATACGGTCTCAGAAGTACCGCAGAGGCACAGGATGACTTCCCACGACCTGCTTGGTACAGCCTGGCCTGCTGTTGTCCTTTCCTGCTTTTTCTGCCTCGCCCCCAGACTGTAGAGGTGTGTGACACCCTTGCGTTCGCCTACAGGACTTTGTGTTATCCTTTATTGAACTTCATCAGGTTCCTGCGAGCCCTGGTCTGTGCACAGACCACTCGCTGCAACTTGGTGTTATCCACAGACTTGCCGAGTGTGCGCCCTTGCTCATTTTTCAGGTTGTTAATAAAGACATTAAATGTTCTTCTGACATGAATATGCAATAGTAAGATAAAGAATCTGACAGGTAACTACATGGATGAATGGACAAATACCCTTCCTGTTTTTCCAAAATGAACCCTATGAAATGACAATATTTTAAAAAATGAAAAACTGGCAGTTCTCAATGTATCTTGAATAAGTAAGTATATACAGATTTTCCTGAACACCTGCACAATAACTATGCAAAACCTCAAAAACAATTGTGCTTTGAATCGCGGTGTCTTGTTAGTATCTCCAAAAAAAGTACATTAACCAGTTTCACAGTATATTATTGACCTGAAGATTTTGTTCCATTGTAAAATTTGAAATTCTCTATTTGCTCCAGTGTAAGTAGTACTAGGGGATGAAGATATCCAAGACAATTTTCTACAGTGACTTTCAGAATTTTCCACAAATATTTCAGAAATTTGCCCTTTTATAGATTGTGTCCTGAGTTTTGGGGGTTTGGGGTGGGGTTTTTTTTTAATCTCATAGATGATACATTTTTAGCACAGCATCTTTTTCTATGTCCCTTATCAATATTCTGACAGTTTTGACCTCAGTTCTGAAGACAGTTCAGTGCCTTCCTATCAAGTGCATTTTGGGTACAGACTTTGAAGTTGCTAGGGAACAGTAGCAGATTAGAACTCTTGATTACCTTTGTTATAGGGCAATTAGGATACTAACTTAGGTCATAAACTTTATTGCAGTTTCTTACTAAACTGAAGGTGAACAAGAAAATTCAAGGCATCGCAATTTTCAGTGAGATGCCTCTTAAAAATAATTTGGTTTGAAAATGTTTGACATCATTTAAAAGACATTTTTTTGCAAGCTTGCCTCCTAGGAAGCACTTGGGAGCCTAAGTAAAATTTGAATGTTTATGTTTTAAAGCACTTTTAATGCAAGAAATCTGTGTATAATTATCTCTAATTAGTCATCTCTTCCACTGAGATTTATACTAAGCATTTAGTTTTTCTCTTCTCTACAGTAGCTATATCCCAAGCTTCTTTAACAACTAGGACTGTCTGACAAGCTTATCTCTGGATGAGATTTCAAACTCGTCTGATTCCATTTTACCTGTTGCTTTAGGACATCTCTTAATGAGGCCAGAGTTACTTTCATGTCTAATTAAGCTGAAGAGATTAAGATATTTAGGTCTTGTTTTTGTATCTTTTCCTAAGGGAAAAGTAAATACATGAGGAACAGAGATCAGCAAAAATACAAGACAGAAGAAAAGCAGCAGGAACGCAGGGGAGTGTTATGTAATAAAAGCGAACAGGAAACGGCAGAAGCGGGTTGGGTAGATGATCCTTCATAAAGTATATTCACTTTCAAATGCCTCAAATATTACGCTGCACTGTGAGTCAGAATTTCTCTCTAGCACAATAATCACGTAATTATCAGATGAACCTGAAGAGAAATATGGAAGAAGGGACTTTACATCTTTATACGCCATATTTGAAAAAAAATCCCTGTTACGATTTCCTTTCTATGCAATAAATTACACTGTAGGCTAACCATGAGGTTGATGAAACAATGGATCCAAAATACTCTATGAAACATGCCTTTGTTTTTTGTGTTTCTTATCTTCTTCAGTGTCAGCTTTCAACACCATGAGAAGTTTTATTATTATTTTATTCAGGAAAGAAATGATCCTTGCTATTTGGAAGTTTAATCTCTTCAAAACGCTTTACCTTAGTTCCACTCTAATGGGCAAGCTGATAGACTCAAACCTCTCTTAGCATGTATTCATATTCAGGAATAAACATTTTCATTGAATATTTTTTCAACAATGATTTTTAATAGTCACCTTTCTTATTGAAAGGTTTTTTAAATCTTCTAGTTTAGATGCAATTTTCTGCAGTACCAAAGGACTTCCCCCTAAAAGCAGGAAAGCATTTAAACTGATCTTCTCCCATCTCCAGCTCTTTTCAATTATCTGGGAGTACACTTTTTTATATATTCCACATGTTCATTTCATGTGACTTTTTTTTTAATTCTTTCTTAAGAACCGAAAAAATATGGATGGTCTTAAGGCTTTTTTCCTTTTGTTTCTTGACCTGGAATTCATTTTTATTCGGGTCTTGAAAGGCAGCTGGGAATACAACTGGTCTGTTTGGAGAGTTCTGGGGTTCAAACCAAAACAATGAAGAAAATATTTCTTTATGTCAATTGGGAATGGATGTTTTTTTTTTTTCAGTTTATCAAAAAAACCCCAAGAGTTTAATTTTAAAAGCAATGCTCTATCTTGATGGATATTCTTTCTTGTGATTAAGGAAAATGGAGTGTCTGGTACACCAGCTACCATCACCCAAGTAAAGCTTACTGGGGAAGTGGCGAATCAGTACTGGTGACAGGAGCATTAGCACCACCTTGTGTTCATGTGATAGGAAATAAGTAAGTAACACCCCACTCCAGCCATTAAAACTGCAACACTTGCCTCTTCTTTCTACTGCTTATTAACGAGGGAGCCATATTTGTGGAAAAGGTGCGTATTTTTCTGGCGTCATAAGTTTAGAATAATCGAGTCATCCAAATAGATGGGAAATTATCAGGACACAAGCTTGCAGTTTTGGTCGGCATGCTAGGCAGCGGTCATAGCACACAAATAGCCTAACTATTAGCAAGTTTTTGGTAGGCATCTTGAAGCAAGATAGTTTAGAGGTGAATTTTGAAAGAAGATTTGCAATTATTTACAGGAGTTCTTTCTGAATGTGAGAGATGACACTGTAAAAACTCTGAAAGTCTTTTCTTTGGAAATGTAAAAAGTGAGCAAAGGAGACGGGTATCATGCAGTGATGGAAAGCCTTGAAGACAGAGTCAATATCATCTGTTTGTATTATTTTTTTGTAGCCTGTAAACATGGCACAAGGCAGCGTTGCTTTCTTCAGTCTTTTGCATGGTAGAAAATGTTTTGTAAACAAATCTATTTCTGGTATGTTTTTCACTGAGATGACTACCAAAAATACCTCGGTTCTCATTTCTTTTTCAACAATATCCACTTCTCTTCAGTCATTTTCTTGGTTCTGGGGATATGATTTCTGAGAAGTGATATCCCATCAAAAATTGTAATTACTTACTTCTCTCTCAGCTATACTACATGATGCGCAGTTTCTGGTAGAATGTCTGGGGCAAAACCTGTTCTTGCTGGGAGCTGGTAATAATACGGGAGTGCAATTTTGTACATGGTTTTCTGTATCTATGTGTATTTAGCCTACCTTCCTGAAATTCAGCTGTTCTCAGTGAGAGGGAAATAGAAGAACAACTTTCCCTACTTTCTGGACCCTTCTTTTGGTCCAGAAATTAAAAATTTCAGATTTGTGCTTCATACCTCACTTTCTCCTTCCCAATCTTTTACAAGTTTAAATATTCCCAGACTAAGGACAAGACTGTGCCTGTGTGTCACTTTAGTGGAATGTATCAATTTTCTGTTCAGTAGCAACATAACTAGAACAATATATAATGACATAATATACTCGTAACTTTGAAAAAATGATCCTGATTCTCCTTTACTTTTCAATTTGTGTAATGTTCTGCACCTTGTCCAAGTGAATACGCATTGGGTACAGCTAGACTTCTGCTGGTCATGTTTTACGCTCACTCCTCATACGCACCTACATCAGACAGATGTGAGGTAGCATTTTAACAAACGGCAATATTCCAAAACCCCTGTGCACAATGGATCGGCCTCATTAGTTTTATGAAGTATAAATAACTGCATTTAAAAAATAATTTAACCTTTCAGAGCATGGCTGGGATCCCATGTTGGATGTACACAATAAGAATTTCCACAACAGTGTCCTTTTGGAGTTTGACATCTCTAATGTCCTTATAACTTTTTTGCCTGTTACATGAGAGGCAGGGCAATGTTATTAGTGCTACTCAGTCCCTTCTATCACTTTTCAGCAGACAGCTGGGATCTCAATGCCCTTCATATTTGGGTAGTTTCCTACCATTATTAAGGGACTTACTGTAAATATTTCACCTCCTTTTTGAAATATTTTCTCTTAGTCTGTTGAAAAGACCAAAACAAACAAGTCAACCCTTGTATTTCAAACAAACTGTGTTACAGAGCATAGTCAGCACTGGCTGATTTCCCACCTCTGTGTTTTGAAGCCTGTTAACTGTACGAATGAGCAATTTCCGTAAATGGCACACCAAACAACCCCTTCAGTTATTTAGGGAAATATCTTACCCTATCCTACTATTGTCCAGCAGTCTCGTAAACTGGGAAAATACACCAAAATTTCAGAGAAGTTTTTGAGGACTTCATCTGATTCAAAGACTAAGAGGCAAAAAGAGAAAGTTTCAGCATTGTTCTCAGAAGCCCGGGCTGACAAAACTCTGGTGAGTGTGGTGATACCCTACCCCAGGTGGGTTGAAAAGGTCCTACTCAGCAGTGCGACCAGCAGCTGTGTGTCAGCTCTCAACAGAGATTGTTGCAATGCAGGCAACAATCTCTATTCCCACTGGAGGCACGAGGATAATTTAAAACCAGTGCGGCAGCACAACTTGGTTACCAGTTAAAGAAAAGCCAATGAATCGCTCAGGAAGCTTTTCTGAACTTGAGGTAGCCAAAAGATGTCAAGCAAGTCCTTCACATCAGTACTGCGTTGACTAGTATTGCAACTGTGCACTAGAGATACTATCCTTTGCCACTTACAGAGAAAATCTTTAGTGCAGGGAGCTGTAATACTATATAAACCTGCATGTGTTTTCACTCAAGAAAATTCCAGTTGGCATCGGCATATCTAGCAGTATTTTATATATCTCTTTCTTCTAAGCCAGCTTAGCATACTTGGTTGAGAAATCTGAGGATCAGAATTTTTTTTTGCTCAACACGCTTCTGGTATTTCATACATTTAGGTTTGACGTGCTTAAGAGCTTTTGTTGCTGGTTATAAAAATCTTTGTTCTGATTCTTGGAAAAATCTGTATCTGTTCCTTCTACTAGGGTAGTTCCTCTAAAAGAAACACTCTCATTATCCAATGGGTCTTGTCTCGCATTGGAAACTGCTTCTAGTTCTGCCGATTATGCATATACTCTACCTGAAGTTTCACACCTTCCTATGTATCTTTCTCATGGACTAGTATGTAATATCTGCGTGCCACTCCAAGTAGTTTTCAGTTTCCCTAACTCCAGCTCACTAGGGAGCATCCCACAGGTATCTGAAATTACCACATATACCAGATACTCCCCTTGACATCTGGCAACAATTTTCCACTACAGAGTTTATCAACTTTGGCTCATTTATCTCAGCAGTGGCTGAAGAGAGAAAGGTAGGATTGACTGTCCACCTCCACTGGTTATCTTTTTATGTCTTCCCTTGATGAGACCACCATCCTTTTATGACTGGTGTATATTAATGACTGCAGTAGGCACTGAATAGCATTCCAAGCAGAAGCATTAATAATAATGTGTTATCTTTGCCTGCTAATAGCAAGCCAATATTTGCTTGACTATGATAGTATCTTAAAACCTGGAATCGAGATTGGTCGGCTATCTTGGTTTATGTTTCTGTGACTAACATATCAACTTCATTCTACACTTCTTTCTTTTTTTGGTTTTGAACTACTTCCATGTTCAACCTGTGCTATCCAATTTTTGTGTTAATGAAAAGCAAATGTTAAAGTCTATCCAGAGAGAGAAGAAACCAAAACAACCGTGTCTCCTGGGAAGGAACATTTACTCTTTACTCTAGGCTCAGAATAGTTCATGACTGATCTATATTGACAAATAGTTATTCCACCTACCAGAACTAAGTCACAGAAATTTGAGACAAGCTTTTGAGAAAGGACTGTTCCGACATAAAATAATTGATCTTTAGATTCAGTTCATGGTGAAGTTTAATGGCTTCATGAGAAATGGCTTTGGCTTGTTACTTCTGGCCTAAGAAAGTACTCTAGAGCCAGTAGTTCAAGACTTGTTTTCTGCTGCGTAGGGTGCATTTAATCCAGAGAAAACAGAAGGGACTTTGTAAAGGACTCTATGTTTACCTCAGGGTCTTTACAGCTGTTCCTTCTTTCGGCAGAAGCAGATTTAGATTTCCAGACCATTGCTGAAAGGAGATTTCATTCTGAAGAACTAGACCAAGTTCTTCATCTTAAATTTGCATCTTCAGAAATCTGTAAAATAGAAGGAAATAAATACCTAAGGTCTAGAAAGGAAGATACAAAGTCAGCACTTTGTCATTCGTGTAAGCAGCAACTTTGATGCTAGATTTGAAAACTTCCTGGTTTCTCATCCATCTTCTTATCTTCCCATCCTTTCTTTTTCAAAGAGGTTGGCTTTGGAATTACTAAAACCTCACAATGTTTTTCAGAACTGGGTTGCAGCCTCCATAAACTAGGGAGACGTAGCTCCATTGCTTCATATTTATACAGATACTAATACACACATTTCGGAAAAGAAGTTGCATTTTGGGCCAGTTCCTTCATCACCTTTACAACGCTGTTCAGCGAGGCATTTTCTTTTTTTCCTTTGCTCCCTACAAACTGATTACATTGGCAGGAAATAATTTTGAATGTCAAAGTCTTATCTGGAAGTGTTTTAACCTGCAGAACCAAGAAAACATTACTCAGATTTCTTGTGGGCGCCTGAACTTTATTTGTGATACAGCAAGCTCAGGGCAGGGCTGTCTCTAAGAGCAAATGTTTAGCAGCAGTATGTTAGAATCACTGATGGCCTTACTTATTTTTTTAATTTATGCACTGCAAGACATTATATAGTTAAAAATCATGTTTTTTCTTTACATGAGACAGTTCTTAAGATGTTTTTGTTTCTTCAAGATGTGCTTTTTCCCCAAATACTTATGTGAACAGCATAAACTAACTGTCCAAATGAAGTATGTCCTGTGGCATGGTACACAGTAAAAAGAGAAGCTCTGCTTTAGGTGGTCTACGTGGAAACTTGCAAAAAAGTAACAGGAATTGTGAATTACACTTTTTTTTTCCCCCCACTGCGTTCCTGTTGGTGACTACACAGGCTAAATAATGTAAATAACCACGGTGATTTTAAGGAAGGGATATACATATGCGGTATGCATGTAAACTGAAACCAGGACGGAGACAGACTGATGAGCACCTTTCCCAGTTCCTTGGGTTCCTCAGCACAATAAAAATCTACAAATAACTGCCGATGCCCATTTAGCTATTATGATAAAGCAGGTCCTAATCACCCTCGTGCCTTTGTACATGCTCCTGAGGCTACGCAGTGTATAGATGATGAAGTTATGGAGACCACCTCCAGAAGAGGAGGTTGCCCTGCACCGAGACTCGGGGCTGCCAATGGCGGTGGCCACGGGAGCTCCCCACCTGAAGGAGCTCAGCGGGCGAAAGGAGAGCTACGAAGCACCCTTTGTAACCACCGCCAGCCTCACCTCCCCGACGAGGCACGGGGCTCAGAGCGGGGCACGCTACGCTAGGCCCGAGGGCAGAAGCGCCGCCAGCGCCCGTCTCTCTCCCCCGCCATGGGGCCTGTCCCCGCGGGGCCGGGGCTGCTCCGCTCCCTCAGAGGGACGCAGCCCCCTCGCCTCGCCGGGCTCCGCTCCCCGCCTGGAGGCCCGGCCTCCGCTCCCCGCGGCGGGGCAGCACCGCTCGCCTCGCCTCACCCCGGCCCCGCTCGCGTCTTCCCTCACAGCCCCGCGGCGGCCGGTGCGAGGCGGCTTGAGGCGCGGCAGCCGGCAACGCGCCTGCGCAGCTCTCCCGGGCATGCTCATTAACGGCCACGGAGCCGAAACGGGGGGGAAAAAAAAAAAAAAACGGGAAAAAAAAAAAAAAATCCCGCCCTGAGCGCGAGCGGCGCCGCTGACACCACAGCCGCCGGAGAGCAGCGGCACCAGCAGCAGCAGCAGCGGCGGCGGGGCTACGCCGCGCCCGGCGCCGCTTCCCCTCGCGCCCGGGCTCCGCGCAGCCTGACGCGCCGCCGCCGTTCGCTGCGGGTCGA